>OY992886.1:6008064-6518064 GCA_963921405.1 Cepaea hortensis | reverse complement strand
TAAGTCTAAGTGTCTGTATACCTTATTGACTGTGTATTGGTCTTAATGACAGTCTTTCTGTGTTTTTGCTATTTGTCTGTACACCTGTTGTAATAATTGTTTATATGTCTTATTGTCTGCTTGATTACTGACATGTCGTCTGTCTTAATTACTTCATAATAGTAATATAATTAATACATTTGCCATTGCTACTGATGTTATCACTACTTCTGTTGTTACTACTACTACTACTACTACTACTACTACTACTACTACTACTACTACTACTACTACTACTACTACTACTACTACTATTGCTACTACTACTACTACTACTGCTGCTACTTCTGCTGCTGCTGCTACTGCTCCTACTACTACTACTACTACTACTACCACTACTACTACTACTACTACTACTACTACTACTACTACTACTACTACCTACTACTACTACTACTACTACTACTACTACTACTACTACTACTATCATTACTACTTTAACTACTACTACTATTACTACTACTACTACCTACTACTACTACTACTACTACTACTACTACTACTACTACTACTATCATTACTACTTTAACTACTACTACTATTACTACTACTACTACCTACTACTACTACTACTACTACTACTACTACTACTACTACTACTACTACTACTACTACTACTACTACTACGAGTGCTAATAACACTGTTGGTGCTGCTATTACTACTGCTGTGTCAATACTACAAACGCTTCTGTTATCATTCTTTCTACTAATTAACACTTATCACGTATGGGAAGTAAGGAAGTAAGGCTTCCTTTCCCCCCCCCCCTCTCTCTCTCTCTCTCTCTCTCTCTCTCTGTATATGTGTATAAGGAGTACTGCGTACTGCATTTCTAATGAAGTTATTAGTTCTGTATATTTGTTTTGTTTTCTTGTTCAATCTTTATAAACAACAGCGTTTATATCACACAGCCACGCAGGAGTATCCAGCCACTCTGCTACGAAACAGGTACGGAAGTTCGAACGACCAATCAGGACCCAGATTTCATTCCACGAACGTGCTGCCAGGGTTTAAAGTTCAAGGTTGTGGTCAACCAATGGTACGCCGCCATGGTTGTCAAATGTGTTGAAGAGCAAGATGACGACAGTTCTTCCTGACGAAGCCATGTACACCAAGAACTTTATTGTGCAGCAAGTCCAGACATTAACAACATAATCAATGGCTGCTAGATTTATGTGCACGGTTGATAAATGTGGCTTATTTAAATGGTACATCGTCATTATTTTGATTTTATATTGATAACTGTGACTCACATAAATGTTACATCGTCATTATTTTGATGCTTTGAAATGCACAGAACTCATTTATGACTTTTTAAAAAAATTAGTTGCATATCCTTTAGAGGACGTCACTGTCAACCCCAGTAAGTTTTGGCTGTTCGTGATTCCTGTGCAAGTTTACGTTCATTGCTTTCTGAACGACCGGCACCCATACCATTTCATAAAAACCAATGCAAGACAGTCTGCTGCTAAACCGCCCACAGCTGTGTTTCGAACGTGGTATGCGGGATTGCGAACTGAGTCCATAATGCTTTTGCCACGGAGCGGGCATTTATTATTATTATTATTATTATTATTATTATTATTATTATTATTATTATTATTATTATTGTTGTTGTTTGCTATGTATTTAGATGCTATATAGAACCAGTTTTGCTGTATGGCAGCGAATCTTGAAATGTAAATGAACAAATTAGGAAGAACTTAGAAGCAACAGATATGTGGTTTTTTTAGACGAATGTTGCGAATTCCTTGGACTGCCAGAGTAACTAACAACGATCGCTTGAAAGAGGATAATGGTAGCTTGCGTTCGCTGGTTGTGAACTCCAGCATGAAGTGCTGTATGTCGGATGAAGACATCCTATTTTCCAACATCAGTGTAATGTCATACAGGACCTGAGGTTTGCGTGAGTATCCGTTGTCCCATGTCTGGCTTATTGGTATGCAGACTGGTCGTTCCTCGCCGTGCAGGCAGATACTCTCCGACTTCGGAAGAATAAGCGATCCTAATACGTTAACCAGGACCCGAAGGGACCTGTTGCTCAGGACGCACGACTAGGACGTGTTAGTAGGTCTTAGCCAGTATAGAACCTGGCCCTTGTGCCGTGAAAATACCTTTGCGTCCCAATGAGGCTAATGAAACTAGAACACTATATACAACAAAAAGAGACAAACAACTTTCTTTGCTCATGTGATGAGAAGTGAGACATTGGAGAACATCGTGACAACTGGAAAGATCGACGGGAAGAGAGGCAGAGGCAGACCAAGAGTACTGATGCTAGTCGGATTGAGACGGTGGCATGGAGAAATGCCATCAGCAGAGATGATCCAGAACACCAAAGACCGAGATCTGTGGAGAGCCATGAACTCCTACGCCAGCCGGCACGGCACTTTATTATTATTATTATTATTATTATTATTATTATTATTATTTCCCGCGCAATTTCGGTTACGGCGTTCGAAACGCAGCTGCGGGCGATTTGGAACAATGATATCAGTACCCGTCGTTCAAAACGCAGTGGCAAGCTACTGAACGTAAACTTGCCTAGAAATGACAAGCAACCACAAAATGCTTGGGTTGACTGCGACAATTTGTTTAAGAAATTGCAACTAACTTATTATTATTATTATTATTATTATTATTATTATTATTATTATTATTATTATTATTATTATTATTATTATCCCATGAAATTTGCAGGACATAGCGATAAACCCCAAGTTTGATATACGAGACAGTTTTACGTTCAGTAGTTTGCCATTGTTTTCTGAACGGCAAGTCAAATTTGAAGTCCAACTGACCGCTGTGCGGGTCCTCCCCCACCCCCGACCCCGCCGGCAGCGCACCGGTAGTTTAAGCGCAGGCGCATCAAGCCCCGCGGCCACGTGATCTCTATTAATCATTATGTTTAGGAATGTGTGGAACGTTCCTGCAGCCTAGCCTCAAGCTGGTACCTGGGATCGTCCTTGGATATAAAGGCAGTGGGCGTGTCCACTTGTCTATAACAATGGCAGCCAGCACCATATACGGGGTGTATTTTTAATGACAATGCAGTGTTTGAAAATATTGTCGGTCCAAGTTTTGTATTTACCTATTATGTTGTATGAACTTTACAGAGGGTGAATACAAAACTTGGACTGGCAATATTTTCAAACACTGCACAGTCAGTAGCAATGCACCCTATACATAAGCGGGCGAGTCAATAAGTATGTCACACAGTTCTGTGGGATGGCAGGTAAATGTAGTTGGTGTTTTCTACAGGTGTCATTAGGTGACAGCAACATCGAACTTTATATTCCCGTTCATCACGTGGCGCTAGGTGTCTCATGTACATGGGCAGCGCATAAACAAAATGGCGACTGTACTTATGGAGTGTACAACCAAGAGAGCAACGTGCTATTGTGCGTTTTTTTGTGGGCACAAGGACTTCCTGCAAAGTACATGCATAAGGAAATGCTTCGTGTTTATGCATGTCAAATATTTGTCCCGTAAGGCGGTCCACTGAAAACCCACCTTGGCGAGAGACATTTCGAGAATGACGCCGAAGTTGAATGTGAAGTGAAAACTTATTTAGAAAACAGAGCACGCAGTTCTACGCAGCCGGTTTGGGAGAACTGATAAAACGATGGAATAAGTAAATTAATGTTGGTGGAAATTATGTTGAGAAATAAACTGGTTTCAAATTGTTATCATATTTAGTTATTGTCTACAGCCATTTGTGACTTACTTATTGACTTCCCCTCGTAGAATGCCCGAAGACGGGTAAAAGGATTCTCTATCTGTTTATGTTTATTCATGTGTACTTCGTAATATGTCATAAGCCATCACTATCATACCGTCATGTATATCATTATTTGATACTATTTCATTTGAATAATAATCAAAATATGCCGATAATGATAATGAAACTATAACTACCATCTGATTATTATTATTGGAAAGATCGGGTTGTGTGACAGTTTGTTCCATACTCAGTCTTCATATACCTAGATGGATAGGACACATTAGGAGGATGTGTTGTGGTAGAATACCAAAGGACATCTTTTTTGATGAATTACAGATGGGTAAAAGTTCTCGGGGTCGGACTCTGCTATTGCCCAAAGATGTGTGTAAGTGGGACATGATTCATACACGCATTGATATTGCACCTTGGGAGCAAGTAAGTCGCCGCTGATCGCGTTGTATGTAGGGATTGATTGATTGATTGATCTAGGAACCGACATCACAGCATTCGGGACATTCCCATAAGCGCTCCGTCCCCATCCTCAGCAACCAGGGAACAGATATGTAGGGAACAGATCAGTAATGGAATAAAGACAAAAGAGAACATATAACGGTCAAACACCAAGAGTGTGAGACGTCAGATGGTGCGTGACGGTGGAGATGACCATGTGTTCACATGCAACCATTGTGAACAAACATTTACAGCGCGAATTGGTCTGATCAGTTCTGCCTGTCTTGAAGCACAATGTAACAAATGTCTGTCAATATAAATTGGAGAACCCTTGAGGCCATCGAGACAGTCCATAAATAAACATACACGTATTGTTTGGCTCACATAGAAGTAGGCGAACAATAAGAGACTAGAGGACACACTCATCATCATCATCATCATCATCATCATCATCATCATCATCAAGTGCCGTGCCTGCTGGCGTAGGCGTTCATGGCTCTCCACAGATCTCGGTCTTTGGTGTTCTGGATCAACTCTGCCGATGATATTCCTCCATGCCACCGTCTCAATCCGTCCAGCATCATTTCTCTTGGTCTGCCTCTGCCTCACTTCCCCTAGATCGTTCCAGTTGTCACGATGTTCTCCAATGCCTTTCTTCTCATCACGTGACCAAAGAAAGCTGTTTGTCTCTTTCTTATTGTTGTATATAGTGTTCTAGTTTCACTAGCCTCTTTCAGGCAATCGTTGTTAGTTACTCTGGCAGTCCAAGGAATTCGCAACATTCGTCTTAAAAACCACACTACACACTAGACAACATAAAAATTGAAAGGTATAGTTTTTTGTTTTTGTTTTTTTTTGTGAAGTTGCATATCCCTTACAGGACGTTGCAGTCAACACCAGCATTTTTCAGCTCTTTTTTATGTTCTTGGCAAGATTACACTCAGTAGTTTGTCATTGCTTTCTGGGCGAGCTGCTCACATACCGCGTAAGCTATCAGCTGCAGAATCTCGCTCAGCTGTGTTCCTCACGTGGATATACGGGATTAAGGAGAAAGTCGTTAACTCCTTCGCCAGGGAGACCGGCAAGTTATAGTTATCGACCGGGATTCGAACTTGGGATTCGATCATGTCACCTCCAAATGACGACGGCGCCTCGCTGCAGGAACAAGCGTACTTCGACTCATAACCAACTAGACACCCCTAAAATAAGCTGTCCGAATTAGTCAGGTCTAACATGCACAACTATGGAATACGAACAGAATTCGTATCTAACCTTTGAGATAGCACCACCGGTCTCAGAATTGTACATTAAACCAGCATAGGTCAAATAACAAACACATCAGACCGTAATGTTGTGTACAGTTTAGATAAGAATTCTGTCCATACCGAATCCAACATATTTACAACAAACGTGTTACTGCAATGATCAACATTTTCAACATCACTATGTACTATGCCGATAAGCGTGGGAGGTCATGTTTCACATTCTCACACAATCACCAGAGTCGTGGATCAGCTCTGTGTTCTTGTCTCGACCATGCCACGTGGTCAAGTAATCCAGATATTTACTTCTCTGTTTTCCCCCTTTGTTCTTTTCCCCTCAGTCTTGCCAGTTGTCACCACGTTCCCTAGTTTATTTCTTATCATAACGTGCCCAACAAAATTTGACTGCCTGCGTTTATTTTCTCTAATCAGTTTACGATTTTCATGTGTTTCTTGTAGGACTTGGTCATTGGTTTTTTTCTGTCTGCCCATGGTATTCTTTGCAGTTTCCTCAGAAACCACATTTCCACTGCCATTAGATGTTCTTCAGCTTGTCTGCTGTTTTTCTCGTTGTAATTGACATCTTTGTATTAATCACCATATTTTCCATTCAGCAAAAGGCTACCTTTGCAATGGTGATTTTTTTAAATCTCTTCAACGCACCTCCCATCAGATTCTATTACTGTTCCGAGATAATTGTACCGATTCACTTGTTTAAGAATATTCCCATTTACCCTTATATTACATTGTGGTATTTCTTTCTTCTTCGAGGCAGCCATAATCTTTGTCTTTTTACAATTTTTCTAACCTCAACATCTTCACCTTACTGTGTTAGCCGACACGGGTTTCCCGTTAATTCTTAAAATAATTCAACCGCATATTATTCCTTTTTTATATATAACAAAATTACAAACAATGTAGCTCCTTGGTGAATTTAAACAGAGAAGCCAAACAACATGTTGCCCTGACATATTTCACTGCATCTCGTCGGGTCCATACTGCAGAGCCATATATCATTTGAAAATATGTTACTGGAAATTATTGCATATGTTAAATTTGAAAGTACCATAGGGATAACAGATGTTCTACAATCGAACAATATATGTAACTATGTGTTTTAATTGTTTCAGCCTAAGCATTATTCACTTCATATGTTATATGGCTCTGCAGGATGAACCTGCCGAGATGCAGCGGAATACGCAGGCAATAAATCGTGTAATATTTTGTTTGTGACTTCTGAGTTTATAATAACAAAACCTTAGGACGTGGAAGCCGTAGCTGAGAAGTTGCGGTGTCCGACTCTGGTTCCGAAGCAACAGGGTTCGATCCCTGCATGGAGCTAGGCGCTTATCCAATAACCACTGGAATCTAAAGATGCCACTCGACCCCTGATCTTTTGCGTAGTGAGATCGGATGCCTAGCCTGTTTGGGTAAGCGCGAAAAATAGGAGGTCCTGTGTGCGTGTACAATAAACATCCCACGGCAGTTGGAAATTCTCAATAGTAGGCAGTAAGAACGCTACCCTGGCAACATTGTTATTTAAATATTGAGCACTGGATTTAGGAGGCCTGGTGTTCCTTGCCAGTGAGAAGTCCTGATCGTTCGGGTCCCATCGATTGACGGATGTCGGTCACGGCGATTGGGCAATCTTGAGCATAGCCTACGATGGGTAGCGTTGTGATGTTCTGTTGTGATAATTTGGTGTGTCCAGTGTGTGCCGCGTGGTTACACACCCGCTTCACACGCGTGATCCGGGACTGTTTCCGGATCCGGTCAGAGATATGCACTACTGACGAGCTCAAATGAGGGCGAAACTCGAGTATAGTGCTTCCATAGTGACGTGAATAGGCCTTAGGTTCACACCAGAATGCGATCGGCGTTGCCAGTAGTGGGTTGTGCTCAATATTTAAATTTCAAATCCCGAAACAACCACATAATCAACATTGTTATTGCAAGAAAACCTGCTCACGGGTAGACAGAGTCCGTTACCAGTGTTGGAATCTGTCTAGAGCAGTGGTTCGCAATCTTTTTTGGCCCATGCATCCCTTCACCATATGTTCAGAACGTCACCCCCCCCCACCCCCCCCCCCCCACCCCATCTTTTCGTCTTTCCTTCCCATAAATTCCATCCCCCAAACCGCTACACAGTATACGTAAAAATGGAAGCTAAATTTAATAACACATACTAGAACAAGTCTAGACGTCTACATAAAACGTGACTTGCGGGTTTACTTACGTTATAAAACAATTTTCAGAAGGGAAGAAGTATAGAACTGTAAAGTATGGAGGGAAAAACAATAACAAGTAATCGGTTCTTGTATTAACCCGATCTTGAAATAATCTTTATTCCCCCCCCCCCCCCCCCACCCGGAAACTCTAAAATTCCCCCCTAAAGAGGGAGGGGAATTCCCCACCGGTTGAAAACCACTGGTCTAGGGGTAGTGAACTGTACACAAATGCGCACCGAAGTCTGGCACACCTACCTCTGAGGGCCATAAATGGTGTGAGGCATCATCTGGACAGGTGAACGAAGAAGAGGAAGACATTCTTGGTACATGAAAAGGCTGGGGAAATATATAGCGGTAGAATGTGTAGTATGTGAGTGCATGTTCGTTCACGTGGGTTGATTGTTGTATGATGTGAGTGTTTGTTCGTTCACGTTGATTGGTCGTTGTAACATACATAAATAAAAGTGACCTTGCATCGTGGTCTCTGTGTTTCTGTTCATTGTTTCTACACTGATTTTTCTTCTGGGTATTTCTATTCATAGTTTCTACGCTGGTTTTTCTTCATTCTGTTTTTGTTCATTGTTTCTACACTGGTTTTTCTTCAATATAAAAGGACACAAAGTAGTGCAGCTTTACATAACAGAATTACGACACATACAGGACATTGCGGCGACTAGCCTTCATCAGCAAACAAACACATTCACAAAACACAACATATAGTCAAGGAGATTTCCTGTGGCTACATCAAAACGTGACAACAGGACGAGAAGAACACAAAGATGAAAAACATGAAAGCAATGAAGAGAAAATGAACATTGGAAAAAATGTTCATACTTACCTCAGTATTCCGAGCTGTGTATAACCCCAAATATCCCCGATGTCTTCTTTTTATACCGAACCGAGGGAATGGTGTGTAGGATTATGACGGGGTGGTGGGTGAAACGGTTCGTTGAGCACACTGAAAGAAGGGGGGGGGGGCGGAGGCAGGAAGGTAGGGCGGCAACCTGTGATGATAGTCTGAGAATGGTATCTGAGCAATCCCAGTGGATGTACTAACAAAGCACGAGTGGGTGCCAGTGGATGAATATTGAAGAGTAATGGAGTGTGCACAAAAGTATGATGGTGATACTAACCAAACTCACATTATGTACTCCTTTATGTTATTGTGAGGCCAGTCCTAAAGTCTGGGTGGACTGATATGCATGAGTGCACATACATACATCTACACCACTCAACAGACATTCATACAACAGTGTATATGGATATATGCAAGGTATATATGAGAAGAGAGAGAGAGAAAGAGAGAGAGAGAGAGAGAGAGAGAGAGAGAGAGAGAGAGAGAGAGAGAGAGAGAGAGAGAAGCATTACTCTTCAATATTCGTCCACTGGCACCCACTGATGCTTTGTTAGTACATCCACTGAGATTGCTCAGATACCATTCTCAGACTATTATCACAGGTTGCCGTCCTACCTTTCTGCCTCCCCCCCCCCCCTTATTTCAGTGTGCTCACTGAACCGTTACACCCACCACCCAGTCATCATACTACACCCCATTCCCTCGGTTGGGTATAAAAAGAAGGCATTGGGGATATTTGGGGTTATACACAGCTCGGAATATTGAGGCAAGTATGAACCATTTTTTCCAGTTTTCATTTTCTCTACATTGCTTTCATCTTTTCATTGTTCCTAGTTCCTACACTTGTTTTTCTTCAGGGTGTTTCTGCCGATGGTTTCTGCATTGGTTTTTCTTTGGGGTGTTTCTGTTCATTTTTTCTTTGCAGTTTTTATTCAGGGTGTTTATGTTCATTGATCATAAACTGGTTTGTCTGCAGGGTGTTTATGTTCATTGATCATAAACTGGTTTGTCTGCAGGGTGTTTCTGATTATTGTTCCTACACTGGGTTTTCTTCAGGGTGTTTATATTTATTGTTTCTAAACTGGGTTTTCTTCTAGAGTTTTCTGTTCCTACGCTGGTTTTTCTTCGGGATCAGTAGATCATGTATGCTGTTAAATATTGCAGCTTTGTGAATATCACAGTTTGAGTTGAGTCAAGAACCGACATTGCTGCACTCGGGGCATTCCAATAAGTGTTCAGTCCTCTTCTTCAATAGCCAGCGAATAGTTCCAATACTTATGGTGCCCCTTTAATCTGATTATATGTCCGCCTTGCTTTACCTCTGAGTGACGACTGTCGACCAGATCCTCTGACCACCCCTTTCTGCTGCATTCTCTCTAGGTCATGATAGTCTATCTGTTCCTCTGCATTAATCACAATGTCCCCGAGGGCCTTCCCCACATCTGCTTAATGATGTGGTACCAGCAAATCTGTGTGTCTGTTCATTTCCAACCACACCAGAGTCATGGAGAAAAGCTCCAGCAAATGCTCACAACCCCCGACCTCTGAATCGATGCATGCCACAATTTATAACTGATGTTGCTGCTGTTTCTACTGTTACTACAACTACGATTATTACTACTACTATTACTACCACCACTACTATCACTACCACCACTATTATTACTACCACCACTACTATTACTACCACCACCGCTATTAATACCACCACTGCTATTACTATCACCACCACCACCACTACTACTACTACTACTACTACTACTACTACTACTACTACTACTACTACTACTACTACTACTGCACATACAACTACTACTACTGCTACTACTTCTACTACTACTACTACTACTACTACTACTACTACTACTACTACTACTACTACTACTACTACTGCTACTACTACTACTACCACTACCACTACTTCTACTACTACCACTACTACTACTACTACTACTACTACTACTACTACTACGACTACTACCACTACTACTACTACTACTACTTGTACTACTACTACTACTACTGTTAATGCTAATAATACCACTACTTACACTACAACCACCACTACTACAACAACAATTACTACTACTAATAATAATAGTAATAATACTGTAACTATAATTTCTGCCATTACATCTACAGCTACTCCAAATACAAATTTCTTATCACTACTATTAACAGTGCCGGTCTCTCTGGCCGAGGGGTTGCACGACTTTCTTCGTTATCCCGTTTATCCACGCAGAATAAGCAGCGCGCGAGAATTGGAAACGGTTCTCCCCGCGTTGGTGACTTGCGGGATAACTGAGCCGGCCGCCCAGAAAGCAATGGCAAACTGGGAGCGTGATCTTGCCAAGAGATCGACAATCAGCTGAAAGATGCTGGTGTTGACGGCGATGTCCTGAGAAAGATATGCGAATTAAAATACTACTACTACTACTACTACTACTACTACTACTACTACTACTACTACTACTACTACTACTACTACTACTACTACTACTACTACTACTACTACTACTACTACTACTACTTCCACTGCTAAAACAAGTATGCCCACAACTGTGACTGCAACGCTTACAAAAACCCTCAGAGAGGCTCACATTTTGGCAACATCGCTAGAAGAGGACAACGGGAACATATTGTAACAACTGGTCAGTTTAAAGGGGAAACAGACTGTCACAAGATAGCCAGTAGGCTGGCCTCTCGTCTTATTTAGGACGGGGAATCACAGTGCTATTTATAGCCGGAGAAATCCCCAAGGGAGTTCCCCTTTCAGTATCTTTCTAAAATCTTCTAGAAGATCTGTTCTAGGGATTTCTTTTCTAGTTTGCATGATCAGAACTAGAGGAATTCGACTTTCTCGTGAGGATATCACGAAATCTCCGAGAAAATCGAGGCGCACGTAAACATGACAATTCTCTTGGACCGCGAGACTTACTACGGGGTCCAAGTGGTGTTGTTAACTAGTGGCAGTGTGTGATTGTTGTTCGACTGGAAAGACAATTTTGTGGAAAGGCCGGCCTGTCTTCATAGCGTTTGGAGACTCTCGTCAGACACTACAGCGAGTAAGGAAGATGTTTTCTTAGATTAAGGTAATGGGAAATTATATTTTTGTGTCGCCGCGTGCGAACGAATGACCCGATTACCAGCGTTAGGCTGACCGAGATTCGTGTGTCGCGCGTAGACCAGATCACGCAAAGCTAAGTAGCTGTTATGGACCGGGCGGTTGCAGCCGTGTGTTGGAAAGCCGTGCGGTGTAAATTCTTTCGTAAAACGCCGGCACACTGATTATTGATATCTGATAGAGATTAGCCGATGTCTTTACTCAGCTCACAACTTTCTCAGCTTTCATACGAATATAAGCAGGCCTTATTTACATTAAGGAATCGTTCGGTAAAGCGACCAGTAGCACAGCGGCAAAGAGATGCGTTGTTCCATGGTTACGTCCAGTGAGCGAGGTCGAGTCCCAGTCGAATGGAAAGGAATGGAACATTACGTTAGGAGGGATTATTATGTGTCGCAATGAACGACGTCGACCAGTCGGGAAGGAGTTCCGGCCGGGTCACCGGGTTACGTTATCCAATTGTCCGATAACGACTGTGCATGTAAATGGCTTCCAGTCGGAATCTGGATACGCCTCCCCCTCTATACTCTTCTCTGTTTTCTTATAGTTAAATCAACTTTAATGTATAGACAGCGTGGAGGCATTTTCTTTCATTAGAGGGGGAAAGGTAGAGGCGGATAAAGAGATGCTGCAGAGTGCAGTACACGAATATTGTAGCTGATCTAGACGACCAGCATACCTTTTCAATGTGGTTACGTCACCCGGAAGAGAGCGAACGAACAGAGATTTGACGACTACTTCTACATGGGGACGACACCATGTATACACTTCTTTCTACTTACCTGCTACCGGGGAAAGCCCCATGTTGATGTAATATTCTTTACCTTTTATTAAAGTGGGAGAAGTAAATAGGTACTCTCCAGTCATACTCGGGTACGGGAAGGAGCTGGATGGGATGTCAGCTATTCAAGTTTGGTCTGGGGCTGATAACCCAGTGGGAACCACACTTTGATGAAGGGAGAGAGGAAGAAAGACGGAATGGTGTACCAATAGGATCCGGATGTCATTTGTGTTGTGAAGATCGGACCTGTACACTATGAAACGTAGGCCTTCCAAGACGAAACTGATCAAGGGGCTACTTGACATATGAGGACCCCTTTCACATGTCCTCTCTCACACACGATCTCTTTATGTATGATGAGCGGGTTAGGTAGTACCTTATTAACAGGTCTAATAATTACAGAGGGCGTAGCGGCCAGTGTATGTGTCAGGTACGCAGGGTTGTTAGAGGATTCTTTCACTAGTGGTTCTCTAGTTTGTGGTGAAGATGGACAGGTGGAGCCAGGCCAGTACCAGAAACTAGTGATTCAGCGAACTCCCCGGTGTTGGAGCAGCGCACAGTGTTTCCGCCTGAGAGGTCGCCTTCAGCCACGTTATGAGCTAGTCTGAAGATCCTGCCCAGGAACCACCTACCCCAACTATCACCAGTAAAAACATTCTATTGCAATGCCGTGGTGGCACATATGATGTATCCAGGCTACAATGCGGCTAAAGATGACAATTCCGTCTGGTACGAGGGTAAGTTAATAAGTAAGTCACAAATGGGTGTAGAAAAATAACTAAAGTTGATAACAACTTGAAACCAGTTTATTTTTATATTAATGCACTTATCCCATCGTTTTATCAGTCCTCCTACATCGGCCGCATAGAACTGTGTGCTTTGTTTTCATTGACCTACTATCCCACAGAACTGTGCGACTTACTTATTGACTCACCCTCGTAACGTTTTCTACCCAGCAATGTGCCGCTTTACTGGACAAACATTTGTCAGCATAAACAGGAAACCCACCTTGGCGTGAGACATTTCACGAATGACGCCGAAGTTGAATGTGAAGTGAAAACGTGGTTTAGAAAACAGAGTACGCATTTCTATGCAGCCGGTTTGGGAGGACTGATAAAACTATGGGATAAGTGCATCAATGTTGGTGGAAATTATGTTGAGAAATGAAGAGACAGTGTATCTATAAAAATAAACTTGTTTCAAGTTGTTATCATCTTTAGTTATTTTTCTACAGCCATATGTGACTTACTTATTAACTTACCCTCGTATATGAGCTTCCATGGTCCGACGAAAGGTTCAACTGTTTGAGCGGCTGCTGTGACGCAGTGAATCAGTGGTGGTCCTTCCAACTACGGGTATTTCTGTGAGAGACTGCGCTTTCTTCAGTGGACCACCTACATCGGTCTGAGGCCAGGACATTTACGTACTGAGAAGTATGATGGCCTCAGTGAAGTAGGATGTTGTGATGTATTGACATTTGTTATGAGACAGCGATGGCCTCAGTTCACCTGGTCTCCATCTGAGATTCGAGATCGTCACTGGAGGGACGGCTTTCCTTACTCTTCCGCCTGACGAGTCTGCACTCTTGGGAGGACGACCCTTCGGATGCCGGTGAGAGAACAAGGATAATCCAACGTACAGACCGAACTAGGAGCTGCCCAATGATGACAGCTCAGATCTGAATCTGATAACCCTTCTTTACTATCTTATCGATATCCTCACTGCCTTAGTCCACTTCTAGTCCACTTCTAGTCACTATCATGAGTTCAAAGCGAGCGAATGTTTGAAAGAAAACCAAACTAAAATAAAAAATAAAATAAAATGTTGTCTGTTGTCCGGAACCGATCTACCATTGATTTGGTATTTTCATTGCGACAGCTGCAAAATAATTGCCATAAACAGAACCAACCACTGTTTATTGTATTCATCGACCTCACAAGGGCATTTGATTTGGTCAGTCGTGAGGGTTTGTTCAAGGCACTAAAGAAGATCGGCTGCCTGCCGACTCTTCTGTCCATTGTGGAATCGTTCCACACAGGCATGAAGGGTATAATCAAGTTTGATGGTGCAACTTCAGAAGAGTTTGAAATCAAGAGTGGAGTTAAGCAAGGTTGTGTACTAGCTCCCAACCTCTTTGGAATATACTTTTCACTTCTACTGAAATATGCCTTTCGTGATCAGTATGATGGTATATACTTCACTCACGCTCGCATGGCGGCCTCTACAATGCTCAGAGATTGAAGACCAAGACCAAAATTAGGAGGGGGTTACTAATCATAGAGTTGCTTTTTGCAAATGATACGTCAATTACGACCCACTCTGAGGAAGAATTACGACGTCTACTATCCGCATTCTCCAATGAATTTAGTTTAAACATTACCACACACATAAAAGACACAGATTATGACAAAAGGTGCAAATGAGGTGCCATCTATCTTTATTGACGATGCAGTCCTGGCAGTTTGTTATAAAAACATGGCACGCTGCACATATTAAAATAAAGCATTTAACCGATGCCAACGTTGTGGGTTCTGGAATGTTTTATACCATCGATTATAAGATTGAGCAGCTACTAAGTTAATGAGATCCGTAGATTATATGACGTTTTCCCATGGCGTCCAATGATAATTGACGCCGTCTGCCAGCTTTCCTTCATTATGATGACGTATTACGCAAGAAAATGGCGAATTTGGGGAAATCAAATTTGTTTATTACAGTAATGGGCTATTAAAATTTAGTTATTGCAGTAATGAGGAGCATCAGGCCGAGTGGCCAGAACATCTGACTCCCATTCGGGAGTTAATAGAAATCTCTAACCTGCAAAGTTTGCGGTGAGTGCACTAGCCAGATTTCCTCAATTCCTCAGGCTCCTCCCCCCTCCCTGGCCAACCCCTTCCTCCTGTCCGACAGGACAAGGTACTATATGCAGTAATGACAGACAATAATGGACATATAAATTAGACTTTATTGAAAACACGGGAAAAGAGGAGCAAAAGAGAAATGAATATTATTGGGAGGACATTGTCGAAGCTGCATGGCATAGCTAAGTATAGGACATTTAAAACACTTATGTTCGTGCAACTCCTGCGAAATAGTGAGAGATACTAAACACGGCCACAGTGTACATACCTTACAACGACCTCCACTACAGCAAACGTAAATCACGGGGAAACAATGCAACAATACATAAAATGCGGAAAAATAAAGGAAAATAAATAATAAAAGGATATAAACATACCATGGCACAATGAACGACGTTTCGATTACACTAATCTTCACCGGGAATAACACAAACAGATCTAAAAAAAAACATGAAATAAGAACGTGTAATAACATTCAAGCACAAATCCTTGGTTGTAAGTATATTCGGGCTTGGGTTGAGTTGGTTGGGGGATTGTGTCCCCATGGGGAATGCAGGGTAAAAGAAGAAGAAGGAAGTATTGATTTTCAATCACATGACAGAAGACAGTGGAACTAACCATTTTTTTCATCAAGTACATTGCAAACTAGCGCCGACGATCTTGCATTTCTGTAGATCTTCTGCTTCTTCTTTGCGTTCATCCGGAGTGTTTTTTCAGATGTGATTGCTGTGTGTCTCGTTAGGCACCCTTGGGTCGAAACCCTTAGGTCAACACATCCGACTTTTAGCGTGCATTTTTTACCAGGTTAGCATTCCTGGGAGACTCACTTTTGTGGTACCGTCCACCTCCTAGCTAGTCAAGTTAGAACAGTCGAAGACTTCACGGTAATATCCCTCAAAGGAAGGCAGGGACAGTCCATAGCATTTTCCGCCATCCTGGGTGGCTTCCATAATTGCAGAGCCGACACATAGCGCCCTGGTACTGGGCTCACTGAGGGAATCGTCACGTCCTGCTCATGGCTGCTTTAATTCCTCACTTCAATATATTGGGCATTTCTTTCGCCCCGATCCGTTCCCGCACAAACCAGACAGGTCTGCAGACGGTATCCACTCAGTGAGTTTTCGACTCGGACATGTGCTTGTCGTTGTGCCCGTCAGAGCTGTTCCAGGCACGACGGACATTCGGAAAACTACCTAGTCAGAGCTGTTCCGAACAAGAGCGGCATTCGGAAACTAGGTAGTGTGACAAAACAGAATTGCACCTCAGGATGGGGCAACCGAATCCACCCTCTGCGGTACCCCATTTTCATGGGTGTACAGTATGATAGTGTGTGTGGGTCTATTATTTGGTATCCAGGACCAGCTTCGACTATCTTTGGGTTCACACAACGCTTGTAGTCCAGCTTTGGTGAAATTCACTGTCCTGAGAAAGATATCGGGAGATACTCTCTAACCCTTGTTGCGTAGTATCCATTCTAGTCTATCCAGAATATCGCGTCATTCGATTTGACGACACTTCCGGAGAGTGCTGGCAACGGCATTCACCGTTGATATCTAATGGACTAACGGTCATGTCTTGTGTTGGGGGATTATTGTCCTCATCCTGAAGACCCAAGGCCAGTCTATTGAAGGGCAGGGAGCTACCCTGATGATCCTGTGAATCCTATTCTACTGTCAAAATGAAGTCCAGATAAAGAGGGACAGTGGTGGCTCTCTAGATGCTAGGATAGCACATTCTGTGGCTGATTTATTCCAACAGAAAAGGCAATTGTTCTCTCCCGCTGTACTGATCTATTTGAGTGTCTTGTGAGATCTGTCAACTAGTGGCCAAGCCAGTTTAGTGATGAGCCTGCTGTATATTCCTTTTGCATAGAGCTTTAATTTAACTACACTAGCGACACAGATTACTATCATCATCAGATGGCGCACCAGAGCCATGACGGGTATTTCACCACTGAGGAGGATAGAGGAATTGTAAGCTATGAAGGGATATCAACCTTGGTCGAGCTGTATCTAACTTGGGTTGTGGAAGATAGGTACCAATATCTTCATACCTATTAGGGTAAACTCGCCCTGACACATATAAATACACACGAGGCACCCACATACAATGTTTGCTTTCTAACTTCTAGTTTGATTAATAGATTACCTCTTTTGCTCAGAGAGGAATAATATTATTATGCGTGTCTACTGGATACACTGCCTGTTGTATAATGGGAACAGGATGTTCTGCACATGAACTTTACACTTGGTTGGGCTGCCATGAGAAGCCAAAACAATGGGGTTCAGTGCATATAAATTCCACACTGTCCATATGCCCGAGGAGAGGAGGAGAAAAAGCGACAGACCCAGGATGACACTCTTCTTTCTTTGTCTGTCTGTAATCAATATTTCAGGAAAGGTACCAGAATAGACCAACACCCTTGGCCAGTATAGGGGAAATATTTCTACCTGAAGTCTTGAACCTTACATCCTCTCTCTCTCTCTCTCTCTCTCTCTCTCTCTCTCTCTCTCTCTCTCTCTCTCTCTCTCTCTCTCTCTCTCTCTCTCTCTCTCTCTCTCTCTCTCTCTCTCTCTCTCTCTCTCTCGAATGGTAATGGATTGTGTTTCCAGAGAGGCTATCCTTGCCATGAGTGAGGTTAATCAGGGACATTGAAGTCTAGTACCTGGCTGCTCTACACAGATCTAGTGGCGAGATGTCTGAAGTCAGACCTATGGAATTGGTCTGAGGGTGGAAACTGACCACATAACTAGTATCAGTCTGAATCTGGTTGTGATGTATTAATAACAAGTGAAATAGATATGTACACCGGGCATCTTCTTCTTACTTGCAGGAACCCTCATTATCCTCATTATCCTGGTTATCATTATTGACGCTGGTGTCAACTGACGTGCTTGATGTGCCGTGGAGGAGAAGAGTCGCCTTCAAGCAACTGATCTGAACTCCAGTCTGGTGGAAGAAGCGGCCTTGTACAAAGAACTTTATATGCCTATACTCAGGTCAAGAGGAGTTCCAGGCATCCAAAGGAGAGATCAGGTGAACGATATTCTACCACCGGTATCTACATAACTCACATACTGATGACTGACAAACTACTGGTGGAATGATGATCCGTTCCTCCAGAATCCTCGCACAGATACTCGGTGTTGTTTCTGTTTGTCTTGAACTTGAACTTCGTTTGTTTTTGTGGAGTCTGAATCTTGATTAAAGACTCGGGTTCTACCTATCTGAAAAGTGTTCTCCTATCATCAGGTGGTGATCTGTTTGTCTATAGTCATAGGAAAATAAGTCAGCGTCCGGACACTGTCCCGGGGTCAATAAGGTAATAGTAGGCAGAAGTAAGAACCCAAAGGTCTTGACAACCACTGAGATCCGGGCCAGTGTTGTCACACGACAGGTAGTCAGAGCTATTCCTAGCACAGGAGACATTCGGACGAGACATTTCACTCGGACGTAAATGCGTAGAGCCAATTTTTATTTTGCCACCCGTAGGACGGCACTTCCGGCTTCGGCGGGCATTTTTAATGAGGTTAGCTTTCCTCGGGTTTCGAGGCACGTTAGACTTATTGTTGTGATATCGCCCACATCTCAGCTGGTCAAGATAGAACGGTCAACGACATCATGGTCAACCCTCAAGGGAAGTCAAGGGCAGACCATGGGCATTCCCCACTATCCAAGTAGGCTTCCATAATTGTAGAGCCGGCACATATTGCTCTGAGACTGGGCTCACCCAAGGAGTTGCCTCGTCCTGCTCATGACAGCTTTAGTTCCTCACTTCCATGTGTTGGGCATCTCGCTTGCCACTGGTCGCTCAAGCACACACCAGGAACGGTCAGTCTGCGGGCGACATCCACTCACTAAGCTTTTGCTTTTGACTTCTGACCACGCAATGGATTCGCTAGCCGTGCGATCCACATCGTGTTATTGAGACGTTTTTCCACTTTTGTCTACATTCTCTTTGAGTTAGATACAGTTTTCGTAACCATTTCATTCGACTGGGGTACTTTTTCTACCTTTTAGTACTCGCTCACGAGGTAGGCTACATGTGCTGCCGGCTCAGAACCTTACGTCCGTGCAGCAGTGAACGAGAAACGGCCAGGACCTCTCATCCGGGGATCCCTTATATCCCCCAGCTGAGAGCCTTCGAACAAGTATCAGAACTGGGCATGTAGCTTGCTCAGTATCTCACCTCTATTTTTCGAAAGGTGAGTTTCAGCCCAGCTCTCACATCCGAGGATTTATGGCTTAGAGGCGTTCAGCCTCAACCCTCGACAGAGAGCCTTAAAGTATGTGTCCGGACCAAGAACTTATGCCTTCGTGCGCCTGATTTAAACTTTTGACTGCTATCCCCAGTCTACCTGCAGAGCAGCAGGTTGTGTCTCTCTTAGTCTGGCCCCTATCCCATAAGCTGTCCGATATGTAGTTTTCATCCATCGACAAGCACATGGGGTCAATGGGACACGCAAGCTTCCCCACCACGGCAAGGTGGAGACACATCGGGGAGATTTCTGTAGATCCAGCTTTCTAGTAGTTAGTCAGTCAGTTAATCGCGGTTCCACGTTCACGACAAAGGGTCACCCCATAATCCTCCGTTCATGTACCACAAAATTCTCCTCACTGTTCCATATGAAAAGTGGAACAGACATGAAAAACTCACGTGCAGAGATCTCTCCCTGACTGGATGCACAATTGTCTTGGGTATTCTCACACTGCCTTTCTCTGTATGTGTAACAATAAACAGTGGAGTAGGCTGGACTATTGTCACACGTGCAAATATGGGACACGTTCTAGTTAATACCCGGGAGTAGTTGTTCCCCTGACCCCCCAGAGTCCTGGACTCTGCTTTCTCTCACTCACTCAACCTAGGGACTCTACCTGTAGGGGCTCAATCAATACAGTAGACTCAACTCGAGTGACGTCATTGTAACAACATTCAGTGTTCCGGACAACAGACATCAGTTTATTTTATTTTATTTTATTTTTTTTTTTCAAACATTTGCCCGCATTGAACTCAAAAGTAGTCCATTCACGCGCTACTACTTCTAGTGCACTAGAGTGATTTTTGCGTGGGGATTAGCTTTCCCTATTACCAGTGTCCCTCGCCATCCGGCGAATTCATTCCGACTTTAGAGGTATTTGTAATTCAAGTCTACGAGTCAAGAACAAGAGGACATGTTAGTCCAACTGACCTGTGTAAGGATTGAACTACCACAGCATTAGCACACCGTATGTTTAAGAACGAGCGCGTTTATCTATTCGGCCACGTTGACTTGTGACAGACATGACCACTAACTCCACTCGGCATGCACTGTAAGGAGACGTGTTCTTCTAGGACTATGTTATAGAAACATGACCCTTCCGATGTGTCTCCACCTTGACGTGACCCTGCGTGTCCCTATGGCCCCAAGAGCCATGCCGACGGAAGCACAACTACATGTCAGGCACGCCTTGAGATAGGGACCAGACCAAGAGAGACACAACCTGCTGCTCTGCAGGTGGACTGGGGATAGCAGTCAAATGTTCAAACCAGGCGCTAATCATTGGTCCGGATACATACTCTAAGGCTCTCATTTGAGGGATATGGCTTAACGCCTCTAAGACATTAACCCTCGGATGTGAGAGCCGGGCCGATACTCGCTTACCTCAAAATGGAGGTGAGATGCTGAGCACGCTACATGCTTAGTCCAGATACCTGATCGAAGGCACTCAGCTGGAAGATATGTGGGATCCCCGGATGAGAGGGCCTGGCCGTCACTCGCTCACTGATGCATGGAAGTAAGGTGCTGAGCCGACAGCACATGTAGCCAACCTCGTGAGGGATTACTAAAGGTAGAAATGCGCCCCCGTCGCACGCGATGGTTACGATGAAAGTCTGTATCTATACTCATAGAGTGAGCGTGGTCAAAGGTGGAAGAGCGTCTCATTGACACGAAATGGAACGCTTGGCTAGCGAATCAATTACGTGGAAGTCCGAAGCGAAAGCTTGATAAGTGGATGTCGTCCGCAGACTGTCCGTCCCTGGTTTGTGTGGGGAGCGACCAGCGGCAAACGGGGTGCCCAATATATGGAAGTGAGGAATTAAAGCAGCCATGAGCAGGACGTGACGATTCCCTCGGTGAGCCCAGTACTAGAGCGCTATGTGTTGGCTCTGCAACTATGGAAGCCTCACTGGATGGCGGATGGACTACCTCTGCCTTCCCTTGAGGGTTGATCGTGAACTTTTCGACCGTTCTAACTTGACCAGCTGGGGTGTGAACGGCACCACAAAAGTGAGAGTCCCCCAGGAATGCTAACCTGGTCCAAAAAAGCACGCAAATGTCGGATGTGTTGGTCAAAGGGTCTAGGCCCAAGGTTGCATAACAATACACCGCAATTACATTTGAAAAAAACACTCCGGATGAACGCAGAATAAGAAGATGAAGAAACATACTTCGGACAGAATGGCAGGCTTCTATTCAACAATAGAGATCATCTGTTTGATTCTCCCTCCTCCCGGTTCTCCCCCCCCCCCCCCACCAGGACATGCTGGTGTGGTGGGAAACGAGCAGGTCAACACATTGGCTGGATCAGCACCACTGGGTGGGGTATTGATGCATGGTAGGACAGATGTGGCCTGGGCCCTTAGGAATCGTACAGCAGAACGGTAGATCATCATGACTCGGAGAGAATGGTGCTGCGGGCAGTGACCAGAGGAAAGGCCAGACGGATACATAATCAGACTGATACTGATACCATTAGTTAGTTAGTTAGTTAGTTAGTTAGTTAGTTAGTTAGTTAGTTAGTTAGTTAGTTAGTTAGTTAGTTAGTTAGTTAGTTAGTTAGTTAGTCGTGGTTCCAACATCACCGTAATGGGTCGTCCCCAAATTGCTCCGTTCCTGTGCCAGTGAATATCACACAAAATGCTCCTCACTGCCCTACGTGAGCAATGGAATAGACAAGAGTATCGGCAAACCAACAGCCCGCACAGGTACACTGTGCATAACGCCGCCGCCAGAATGCCAACACAAAAGTCCTCCACAAAAAATACAGTTCATCGTCGCGGCAGTCACCAGAAAGACTTCATTGACCCGGGTTTTATCCCATATGGCTCGGTCTCTTTCCGCAGGACGATCCCCCGAAAGCGCCACACAAAGAACGAACTCCGTAGCTCCAGCGGTGACTCCCAGGAGTCTCCTGAAAAATGTACTCGTGAGCCGAAAAGGCAAACTAGTCAATCCAGCAACAGTCGGCCGGCATCGTTCCGAACATGCAGTTCACGCTACAAACAACACACGGACAGATGTAAAAGCATTCTACGCGAAACTCACAGCTCACAGTGTCTCGCCACGCACTCACTCAGTAGCAGGGCGACGGAACCATATCCTCCTTAGTCGCCTCTTACGACGTGCATGGTAGGCAACAGTGTTACTATTCTTTCCTCCCCCGTATGGGCCCCGGGAACACAATGGCATGGTACCATTAGTATTGGGACTCTTCGCTGGCTGTTGCAGATGGGAACAAAGCACATATATCCCGAATGCTGTGATGCAGGTTCTTGACTCAACTTAACCCAACTCAACTCGATCAACTCAACCCAACTCAACTCAACTCAACAGAACCAATATTAGAATACTATGAAACAATCTCATCTCATCTCATGTCATGTCATCTCATCTTGTTCCTCTTGAACCTTGCGATGTCGAGGTGAAGTACAAACAGAGGGAGAGTGCTCGATTATGGGCTTCATATATTGAGATTACCATGGACTCTGTTATTCCCTCTATCCATCGTTTACGTGGCCGGCCTCTTCCCCTGCTTCCATCTGGTCTGTACATCATTGCTTGTTGTGGTATACTGTTTGTTGGTAACCTAGTTACATGGCCAAACCAATTTACTCGCTGTCTTCTGATCAAATCTAGCGCTGCTATAACCCCCACTTTAATCATGATTTCTTCATTTCTGATTTTCTCTCTTCTTGATACATTGAGTGTTCTTCTCAGGAATCTCATTTCTGTTGTTGTGATTTTCCATTTCTCTTGTTCTGTCATTGTCCATGTTTTGCATTGATAGCATAGAGTTGGTAGGAAGATTGTGTTGTAGAGTACTGTGAAACAAGAAACAAGAAATATAATAACAATCTCAAAGATTGCAACATGGAAGAAGACCTTCTCATAAACAACTTTATGTCTGGGAAACTAAAATATTTGGGCAATATTAAAAGTCACAGTGGCTTTGAAAGAACAGTGTGGAAATTCAAAAATTAACATCGAAAACTCGTTACCCGGGGCTTGCAAACTACAAAATGGCAGGCAACTTTTTACAGACGCGGCTCTAGGTCGATAATCTCTCAAAAGGACAACCCTAGTTCAGGCCAGCAGACGGCAGTTAATGAGATACATTGTTTTAGATGAGGTTTTCATATTAGTTCCTTTTTCACTGACATGAAACGGCAATCGCGCCATATTTGACCATGACACGAAGTTGATGTGAAAATGTGTTTCTCATTTTATTGAACTTCTCGGTTTGAATAAAATCATTATTTAATGTCTTATTTTCGCCCGATTTCAACCGCTCACTCTCTTTTCTTCAACTGTTGAGTAAACAAAAGCATTCAATTGTGTATCTTTTCCCATCTCTCTCTGTCTCTGTTTCTCTCTGTCTCTGTTTCTCTCTCTCTCTCTCTCTCTCTCTCTCTCTCTTTCTCTCTCTCTCTCTCTGTATGGGTGGGGGTGTGTGGGTGGGGGATGTGTGATTAAGGGATGTGTGATTGGGGGTGGGTGATTGGGGGGTGGTTGGGTGGAGGAAGTGTGGGTGGGTGAATGTGTGTAGGTTGGGGGTGGGGATGTGTGGGTGGGTGTGGGAGATTGTGTGGGTGGGGGATGTGTGAAAGTGGGGGATGTGTGGGTGGATGCTAGTTTTATGTGTGGTTAGGTGCGTGATCCGCGGGTTGGGGGGATATGTGAGTGTAGGTGGGGATGTGTGGTTGGGGGATGTGTGTTTCACTGGATGGTTGGAGGTCTGTGCGTGTCTGGTGGAGGATATGTGGTTAGGTGAGTGTTGATGGGTTATGGGATGAGTGGAGGATGTGTGTGAGTGGGGAGATGTGCATAGGTGGGGGATGTGTGGGTGGGTGATGGGTGGGCGGATTCATGTATGTGTGCCTGTGAGTGTGTGTGCGTGGGTGGGAGATGTGTGTGTGGGGGATGTGTGGTGGGTGGGAGATGTGTGTGTGTGTGTGTTTGGGGAGATGTGTGTAGGTGGGGGATGTGTGTGGGTGGGGGATGTATGGGTTGGGAATGGGTGGATGGGTGGGGGAATGTATGTGTGTCTGAGGTGTGTGTGGTTGGGTGGGGGTAATGATGGGGCTATGATGTTTTCTAGCAATTGTCCTTGTATCCCATAGTCTTCAAGGATGGTCCATAAGTTGTATCTGTCTTGTATATGTTGTATCTATTGTCTCTGATAAATTGACATAATATCGAAATTTAAATATTGAGCACAACCCACTACTGGCAACGCCGATCGTATTCTGGTATGAACCTAAGGCCTATCCACTCCATATGGAAACACTATACTCGAGTTTCGCCCTCGTTTGAGCTCGTCAGTAGTGCATATCCCTGACCGGATCCGGAAACAGTCCCGGATCACGCGTGTGAAGCGGGTGTGTAACCACGCGGCACACACTGGACACACCAAATTATCACAACAGAATATCACAACGCTACCTATCGTAGGCTATGCTCAAGATTGCCCAATCGCCGCGACCGACGTCCGTCAATCGATGGGACCCGAACGATCAGGACTTCTCATTGGCAAGGAACACCAGGCCTCCTAAATCCAGTGAGCAATAATCAATTGATTATGTGGTTGTTTCGGGATTTGAAATTTAAATATTGAGCACAACCCACTACTGGCAACGCCGATCGCATTCTGGTATGAACCTAAGGCCTATCCACGTCAATATGGAAGCACTATACTCGAGTTTCGCCCTCGTTTGAGCTCGTCAGTAGTGCATATCCCTGACCGGTTCCGGAAACAGTCCCGGATCACGCGTGTGCAGCGGGTGTGTAACAACGCGGCACACACTGGACACACCAAATTATCACAACAGAACATTACAATGCTACCCATCGTAGGCTATGCTCAAGATTGCCCAATCGCCGCGACCGACGTCCGTCAATCGATGGGACCCGAACGATCAGGACTTCTCACTGGCAAGGAACACCAGGCCTCCTAAATCCAGTGAGCAATAATTTGCCAGTGAGAAGTCCTGATCGTTCGGGTCCCATCGATTGACGGACGTCGGTCGCGGCGATTGGGCAATCTTGAGCATAGCCTACGATGGGTAGCGTTGTGATATTCTGTTGTGATAATTTGGTGTGTCCAGTGTGTGCCGCGTGGTTACACACCCGCTTCACACGCGTGATCCGGGACTGTTTCCGGATCCGGTCAGGGATATGCACTACTGACGAGCTCAAACGAGGGCGAAACTCGAGTATAGTGCTTCCATATTGATGTGGATAGGCCTTAGGTTCATACCAGAATGCGATCGGCGTTGCCAGTAGTGGGTTGTGCTCAATATTTAAATTTCAAATCCCGAAACAACCAAATAATATCGAAAGCCTTTTCATGATCTACAAACACAATATTCTGCTGGTCACTATATTCGATAGTTTTTTCACATATTTGTCTAAGTGTAAATAACGCATCAGTGCAACTTTTACCTTTCAGAAAATCGAATTCTACTTTGCTTAACTCTTGTTCAACTATGGGTCTAGTTCTTTGTTCCAATAATGTTGTGTACATTTTCCCTATATGGCTCAGTAGTGATATACCTATGTATGTTTCGCACTCTCTCATATTGCCTTTCTTTTTCCATATTGGTACTATTATTGCCTGCTGCCAATTATCTGAGACTTTTGTAGTTCTTGAAAAGTATTCTGTCCACATTGCTAGTCTTTGTTGTGGATTAAATATTGGTATATCTCTTTTGCTGTTTTATGATGGTGGTTGGGTTGTAGCATGCATCTCTGTTTCTCAATATATTGACACGTTTATAAAATTCTCTGATGAATTGAAATAAGAGTGAAAATATGTATACAATAATTTTTTTATTATTAAAACTTGTTTCTGTTTTAATTTATATTAATGTTTACTAAAAGGTTTAATTTTCGGCTTTATTGAATGTTTATCCTGTTCGGCCCGCAACCTTACTTGTGATTTGAGTTTTGGCCCGCTGAGCAATTGAGTTTGACACCCCTGCCATAGACAGTCCGAAAGGAACAGTCCGTCCAGAAACAAATGAAAACTGTAGGTTGATTAGATCGTCAGGATTGTTTTGGGAGAACATTATGCGGAGGAAATTGGAAAATTTAGTGACAGATGTCAACATTGATGGGAAAAGAGCAAGGGAAAAGCAGAGAATTAAACTGGAAATTTTAGTGACAACTGTCAATATTGATGGAAAGAGAGCAAGGAAAAGCAGAAAAATAAATATCCGAATGGCTTGGCCTTGGGCCATAATTAATTAGTTGAACATCGTGTAAAGGACATCGCAGTCAACGCCAGCATCTTTTGGCTGTTTGTGATTTCTTGCAAAGTTTACGTTCCGTAGTTTTCCATTGCTTTCTGAACGACCGGCACATACCTGAAAACCAACGCAAGGCGGTCTGCTGCGAAATCGTCCAAAGCTGTGGTTCGTACGCGATATGCGGGATTATTAATTGCGTTCGTCACCCACTCATCACAGCGATGGCTCAGATGGCATAATCGAGATCCAAAAAAAACCACACGCACACGCACCCACCCACCCACCCACACACGCACGCACCCACCCACACACATACACACACACACACACACAGAGGTCTGATTAAAAACACTGGTGATCGTGTCAGATTGCGAACCATGACCGCCCTAGTTTATAGTCATGGCACATGATGATGATGATGATGATGATGATGATGATGATGATGATGATGATGATGATGATGATGATGATGATGATGATGATGATGATGATGATGATATGTGAGAAAATTAGTAAAATATGGATCATTAAATTGAATAGTTAATACATGTTAATTTGGATTGTTAATTTACTTTAAACTTAACAGTTGACATATGTTAATTCTTTTTTTTTTTTTTTTGCACATCCCTTACAGGACGTTTCAGTCAACAACAGCATTTGTCAGCTGCTGTTGATGTACTAGGCAAGATAGTTTTTTCAGTAGTTTGCCATTGCTTTCTGAGCATCCGGCTCACATTTCCCGTAAGTTACCGACACGGCGAGAATCGCTACCGTTTTTCGCGCACATCACTTTACTCACTGGGTATACGGGATTACGGAGAAAGACGTAAACGCCTAGGCCAGGGAGCCGGCATATGTTAATTTAGACGGTTAATTAACGTTACATTTAACAGTTAATATATAAGACATGAGTGCTGAGCAGGACAGAATAAAACGCGTGCAACAGTCGTGTGTACCTGGCTTGTAAATTCTCTCTCTCTCTCTCTCCCTCTCTCTCTCTCTATTTCTCTGTCCCTCTCCACCTCTCTCTCTCTCTCTGTCTGACTCTCTCCCTCTTTCTCTCCTTCTCTCCCCCTCAGAGAGCGGGAGAGAGGGGGAGTGTGTGGGAGAGTGAATACAAGAGAAGGAAGAAGTGGAGGGAGAACTGGGAAAGAGGGATGAGAGACGGGGGACAGAAGAGGGAAAGAAAGGGGAGAGAGGAAGTGAGAGAGAGGGGGTGAGAGGGGAGGGACGGGGGACAGGGGAGACAGGGGATGAGAGACGGAAGAGGTATAGGGAGAGTCAGGGGAGAGGTACAGAGAGAGTTGATAGAGAGGTGGAGATGGAGAAGGAGGAAGAAAGGGGGAAGAGAGGGGAGGAGAGAGAGAGAAGGGAACAGACGGGGAAAGAGAGAGGAGAGAGAAACGGAAGAGGGATAGGGGAATAGGAGGAGAGTTGCAGAGAGATAGAGATGTGGAGAGAGGAAGAAAAGAGTGGGAGAGAGGCGAGAGAGAGCACGAAGGAGATAGATAGAGAGGAGGACAACATAAATGTTGATCAGGGCAGAATAAAACGCATGCCACAACCAGGTATTCCTCGCATGTAACACAAAAACACCAACAATTGGCTTGTTCGCGTCTTCGTCACTCTCCACCCATCATTTTCCCCTCCATTCCTCATCCCGGGTCTTCCTCGTCTATTACTGAGCTTGATGGATAGGCTTATCATTATTTTCCGGTCTAGTTCTTGTATCGTGTTACCGGATACATTGTTATCTCAACACTCTGTCCTGCCATGGTCCCAGGGGCTTTACACAATGCATGTCTGTGTTGTCTTTTGGGAACTTCGATTCTCCTGCATCAGTGAAAGGCTAAATTACACTGCTATTGTATATACACTTCTCTTTGTCGCAATCTGCTCTTTCATCCACGTCTGTTTTTATCATTTCGATTTTCCTTATTATTTCCTTATGCATTGCTGACTGGCACTTTGCAGTCATCACAGATGATAGTTTGTAAAATAGTTAGTCTCTCCATAGCGCAAAGCCTGGGCTGAATTTAGGGATGATGTGTTGCCCATGCAGCAAGATCCCTCTTTCTGCCTGTCTAGTTTACTGCAGAGGAAAGGTAACGCCAATATGCTTGGAACAAGACAAGCTGCAGAAGCTGCTGGATCAGCAAAGCAATGCTCTAATTGTCCGCCTGTTAGACCAGTTGCCGACCAAAGGCCTGGTCTGCCCTGTCATGACATTTAGTCTTTAGTTTGAACTTCCTCGCACCAAGATAAGGCTTGTACCTTCCCAAATGCGCTCCTCCGCCCGAAGCTGTGGACACAAAGTGTGGTGTCGGGTTTGGTGAGCGCCGCCCAACATTCGGCTTAACAGAAACCAGGTAGTAGTATTAGTAGTATCGACTACTATCATACGGTAGCCCAGTCATATCTGACTAAGACATGACATCCCATCATTCGGCGCTAAGAGAAAGCAGGTTATACCGTCTACTGTTATATTGTAGCTCAGTAATATCTGACTAAGACATGACATCCCAACATTCGGCGCTAAGAGAAAGCAGGTTATACCGTCTACTGTTATATTGTAGCTCAGTCATATATGACTACGACATGACATCCCAACATTCGGCGCTAAGAGAAAGCAGGTTATACCGTCTACTGTTATATTGTAGCTCAGTCATATCTGACTAAGACCTGACTTACTATTCCTTGCTACCTTGTGTTTTATTAACTGATTCAGTGCCGGAAACTAATATATCATCAATTGTGATTCCCCATATGGACAGAAGTTCGATATATCGCAGTACTAGGGTCATCGTGTCATTTGTTTCGTTTCGTGTATCTTTCGCAATTTCAAAGCTCAGTGACCGGAAATTTACATCATAATACTTGTACATTTTATTGTGTATCATGTTTGGCACTAAATCAGTGAACATCTTTCCATTGTCCGCGTGTTATTGTGATTTTCCGTCACAGAGAGAGGGACAGAGAGGGATGGAGAGTGGGGAAAGAAAGAGAGATAGAGAAAGCTGAAAAGGGAGTGTGTGTGTGTGTGTGTGTGGGTGGGTGGGTGGGTGGGTGTGTCTGTGTGTGTGTGTGTCTATTTATAGTCTTATACTGTTATGGTAGGGCAGACCTGGACACTTACTAAACAAGCTAAGTAGCGTATAAATAATGCCTTTTGAATATAAATGTCAAAGACGGCTTCTAAATATATCTTGGATACAGAAAAGAATAAATGCATCCATACGACAAGATCTGAATAGGCCAACACGGCCGAATGGATAAGAACGCGTGTTCTTTAAACATCCGGTATGCTGATGCCGAGGTAAGGGGTTCAACCCCCACACCGGCCAGCTGGATTAAAATGTTGACCTCTCGTCCTTGACATTGAGACGTAAATTACAAGTACCTCTGAAGTCGGAGTGGGTTTGCCTGATGGCGAGGGACACTCTTAACAGGGTAAGCTAATCCAGATGCAAAATTCAGTCAGACATAGTGTATATGGAATACTGTGGACTACGCTTTAGTTCAAAGCGAGCCAGCGCAAAAAAAATATCTGAATGTTGTTGGCTACTAACGGCGATAAAACAAAGAAACTTGAAATATGTTGGTCACTTGAAACGTCACGAAAGTTTGGAGAGAACAATCATGGAGGGGTATATGCCGGGGAAGACAGGAAGCGGAAGACCAAAGAGAAGATGGGTGCAAGATGTGGCTGATGATCTCCAGATGGGTGTATCGGACGCTGGACATCTTGTTTATGATCGAGACGTTTTCCAACGGTTGTTATAGGAGCGAATATCTACAAAGGACATGCTACTGAATGAATATATATACTGAAATGAATTATTACAATGACTTGGTTCAACAATGACGAAAAAATAGGTAGTGAAATAAATTATTACAGTTAATTAGTATAACAAAGATGTAAAAAGGGGCAGTGAAACAAAGCATTTTGTTTTTAAGTAGAATCACGAAATATTACAACGACGGGGTAACATAGACAAAGCAGTACGATAGCAACGGCCGTAGGGTTGTAAAGTAACATATTTTAACATATTCTAGGTCACGGAATTATAAGATAGGGTACTCAGTTTCCTTACTCGTTGTCTAATCATCCAAGACAATTTCTTCTTCTTCTTCTTCTTCTTCTTCTTCTTCTTCTTCTTCTTCTTCTTCTTCTTCTTCTTCTTCTTCTTCTTCTTCTTCTTCTTCTTCTTCTTCTCCTCCTCCTCCTCCTCCTCCTCCTCCTCCTCCTTCTTCTTCTTCTTCTTCTTCTTCTTCTTCTTCTTCTTCTTCTTCTTCTTCTTCTTCTTCTTCTTCTTCTTCTTCTTCTTCTTCTTCTTCTTCTTCTTCTTCTTCTTCTTCTTCTTCTTCTCCTGCCTTACGTTGCTGCTAATGACAATGATGATAGTAACGATGACATTGATATTGAAGGTAATGATAACGACGACTATAATGCTGACACTGGCAACGCCTATATTTATTATTATTATTATTATTATTATTATTATTATTATTATTATTATTATTATTATTATTATTATTATTATTTGCATACGTATGTAAAATAAACATTTAATATATGACTCCCTATGTCGACAACTTAAACAGATCTAATTGGCAATACAGACACACGAGTGGGAGAAATAAGAAAGAGAAAGGCTTTGAATCATCAAGGGTCATCTTCTTAGCTAAAAGTGTCCAACATCGGCCAGTCTCCGAGAATATCGCAATAACCAGAGAAATTAACTGTTCAGTGTTGATTACAGACAGGACATCTGCCAATAACTAGGTTTACAGATTGGACATCAGCCTAAACTATGATTACAGATAGGACATTCTCCTTTAATTAGTATTACAGATAGGACATCCGCCAATAACTAGGATTACAGAAAGTACACCCGCCAATACCTAGAATTACAGTTAGGACATTAGCCTCAAACTAGGAATACAGATAGGACATCTAATTTTAACAAAGATTATAGTTAGGACATCCTCCTTTAACTAGGATTACAGATAAGACATTCGCCAATAACTAGGATTACAGCTAGGACATCCGTCTTTAACTATGAATACAAATAGAACATTCGCTTTTAACGAGGATTAATGATATGACATTCGCCTTTAAAAATGATTACCGATAGGACATCCACCAATAACTATGATTACAGATAGGACATCCGTCTTTAACTAGGATTACAGATAGGACATCCGTCTTTAACTATGATTGCAGATTCAACATTCGCCTTTTCATACTGCTCGTTTAGAAACTAAGAAGTATAATCGAACTGAACCAAATGGATATAGACTTTAACCACAGAAGCAAAAAACCAACAAAGATTCATCTAAAAGAACACCCCTGAAACAAGTAAAATGCTTCAAGCACTTTTGGGAGCATAATATCATCAAACGACAAATCAGAAGGCGAGATCGAAAATGGATGCAATAACGCAAACCTGCTCATTGGACAAATGACAAATACAAACACGTATCAATTACTAATACAACACTCTACAACACAATCTTCCTACCAACTGAATGCTACTAATGCCAAACCTGGACGATGACAGAAATAGATAGAAGAAAAATCACAACAACAGAAATGAGATTTCTGAGAATGTATCAAGAAGAGAGAAAATAGGAAATGAAGAAATCAGGACTACAGCACCGCAAGATTTTATTAGAGGGCAGCAAGTCAAATGGTTTGGCCATGTAATTATATTACCAACTAACAGCATACCACAACAAGCAATGATGTACAGACCAGAGGGAAGCAGAGACAGAGACCAACCACTTAGACGATCGACAGAGGAAATAGCAGAGTTCATGGAAATCTCGATAGATAAAGCCCATAAACGGGCACTATCCGGCTGTTTATGCTTCACCTCAAGATACAAGAGGAACACGATGAGATGAATGAGACAGACAGGACATCCGCCTTTAACTAGGATTACAGATAGGACATTTGTCTTTAACTAGGATTACAGTTAGGACATCCGCCTTTACATATGATTACAGATAGGACATGTGCCTTTAACTAGGATTACAGATGGGACATCCACCAATAACTAGGATCACAGATAGGACATCGACTAATAATTAGGATTACAGATAGGGCATCCGTTTCTAATTACGATTACAGACAGATCATCTGCTTAGAACTAGAATTACGAAAAGGACAAAGGTCCCTAACTAGTCAATAACTGATGCAAATCTCTGCCTGGGCGGTACGGTTGTTTATTAAATAAGAAAATGATGGCATGCGCCACTTCATCCTGGGGTAGTGTATCGAACGTCTAAACTTCTCGAATAAGGGCGGGCAATTGGGAGGACCCGTCTGCACATTAATAATTCCTAGGCAGATGAACATTGAATACAACAGGCCTTGTTGTACTCTTCTTAGGTAACAATAGAAATAGCTAAGCAGGTGACACAAGACAATAGAATGGGCAACACGTTTAGGAATATATGATTGCTTGAATATCGAAGTCGGTTGGTTGGTTGGTTGGTTGCCTAGCAGGTTTGTTGGTTGGTTAGATGAGTGGGTGGGTGGGTGGTTGGTTGGTTGATCGGTTGGTTGGTTGGTTGGTTGGTGAGGTGAGTGGATGGTTGTTTGATTGGTTGGTTGGTTGGTTGGCTGATTGGTTGGTTGGTTGGTTGCCTGGCAGGTTTGTTGGTTGGTGATTTGGTTGCTTGGTTGGTTGGTGATTTGGTTGGTTATTTTGTTGGATTGTGAGTGAGTGAGTGGAAGGGTGGATCGTTGTTGATTGATTGATTGGTTGGTTGCTTGGTTGTTCGATTCATTAGTTGATTGTGAGTAGATTAGTTGGTTAATTGCTTAGTTGCTTGGATTTTTGGTTATTTGGTGTGTGGGTGGTTGGGTTGGGTTGGTTGGTTGGTTGATTGGTTGGGTGGGTGGGTGTTGGTTGGGTAGTTGGTTGGGTGGATGATTGGTTAGATTGGTGGGTGGGTGGTTGGGTGGGTGGATGGGTTATTGGTTTGGTGGGTGGGTGGGTGGTTGGTTGGTAGAGTGTGTGGTTAGTTGATTTGTTGGTTGGTTGTGTGGTTGATTAGTTGGGTGGTTGGTTGGAGAGTTGGTTGTTTGATTAGGTGGTTGGTTGGTTGGGTTGGATGTGTGGTTGGTTGGTTGGTTGAGTGGTTGGTTAGGTGAGTGGGTGGTTGGTTGGTTGGGTGAGTGGGTGGGTGGTAGGGTGATTGGGTCATTTATTTGTTCATTCGTTGGTTCGTTGATAATCCTCTGAAAGACGGCTATTTTCAATATGAAACAGACTGCATCAGCACGCAGAAAGACTGATCCCCAAAGATGGCTTGCATATATCGCGCTGACTTTGGTATACTGCGTTTTCTCTCGCCCTGACTAAAAGGCACCATCTCCACAGACATTGTACTGCAACGAAGATGCTCAGAAACTGGCGGAGTATACAAGACTGCTTCTGAAACTTCACATCAACAGAGAGGGACATTAGTTTGCAACTTCACATCAACAGATAGGGACATTAGTTTGCAACTAGTTCAAAATGCAGCTGTGCACACACAGAGGCTGTCCGGGACTAGGTTTGGCACTCCTGCCCACTGCCCACTGGAAGCTGAAGTAGATGTGGTTCTTCCAGTGCTAACGGTGTCTTTTAGAGGTGTCGGGAAGGAACTCGGTGTCGACTGTACACATGTTTCTCCTGTCTACTGTGCTCTATGATACCTGCTACTTTTGAAGTGTCCCTGTGAGTGCCACCCAATACGGCTGTGGGGAATGACTTGTTAGAACTTGTGAAAGAGAAGTGTCCAGATTAGCGTCTGTAAATACCAAAACTGGGCAGCTTTGACGTGATGGGAGCCCACACAGATGTGACTCCTTGAAGCTTCTGCTGGATGTGTTCTTTGGGCGCATTGCGGTTTTCTTCTAGCCATATGATGCCCTTGTGGATAGACAGGAAACATGGATGAAGCGAACACAGAGTGAAAGCAGGAGGAGGAGATAGAAGAAGAAGAAGAAGAAGAAGAAGAAGAAGAAGAAGAAGAAGAAGAAGAAGAAGAAGAAGAAGAAGAAGAAGAAGAAGAAGAAGAAGAAGAAGAAGAAGAAGAAGAAGAAGAAGAAGAAGAAGAAGAAGAAGAAGAAGAAGAAGAAGAAGGAGGAGGAGGAGGAGGAGGAGATGATGATGATGATGATGATAGTAATGGTGGTGGTCGTCGTCGTCGTTTATCTATCTATCTATCTATCTATCTATCTATCTATCTATCTATCTATCTATCTATCTATCTATCTAACTGTCTGTCTGTATATCTGTCTGTCGATCTTTGTATCTGTCTGTCTCTCTGTCTGTCTATCTGTCTATCTATGTGTCTATCTGTCTGAGTGTCTAACTATTGTCTGCCTATCAGTCCGTCTGTCTTCCCACTATATTTACTCAAGCATTATCAGCGTAGAACCAACCTCCTCGCATGCCTCCTTAGCCCTGGTCCTGTCCTCTGCTGACAGCCTCTCATCGTGGGTTTCCAGATCCCGCTTGACTCCATGGATGTAATTCTCGAACGTATGCAGGAGAAGCACTCGCTCGCGCTCTCTCTCGTCGTCCTCTCGGTATCTGTCGCTTTCTGCGATCATTCTACTGATATCGGCCTCGCTGAGGCGGCCTACGTCATAGACAAGGTGAAGGACATCAAAAGACATTGGGGTGTTCTGAGCCATGTCAGGCCCATTACAGTCAACAAGAAAACCCGGATAACGTCTAAAACAGAGTGGGGAACCTTTTTCTGCCGATAACCGTTTTGATATTTATAACATCATTTGCGAACCATACAAAATTATCAGCTTGATTATAAGCCTGCTATATTTGGCGCATTCGCCAACTTGCAACTTGAGCCTGGGCCATACAGGTATTTAGTGGCACCTTGCTGTCTTGAGAGGCGATAGTTTGTAAAATGGATTTATACCTCTACGTAACACAAGGAATTTAGAGACCGTGTGTTACCCATGCAGCATGATCCCTCTTTCGGCCTGCCTAGTTTACTCCAGAGAAAAGGTAACACCAATACCCTTAGGACAAGACAAGCTGCAGAAGCTGTCGGATCAGGGAAGCAATGCTCTAACTGTTCTCTTGTCGGAGCTTCAATTCTAGACCGGTTGCCGACCAAACTTAGGGCCTGATCTGACTTGTCATGACATTTAGTCTTTAGGCATTTCCTCGAACTAGGATAAGGCTTGTGCTCTCCCAGTTGCGCTCCTCCGCCCAAAGTCGTTATACAGGTACTACTATCTCTAGTAGTTGCCACTTCTGGGGTGTCCATTGGACTGATCTTTGCGTGTGGAGTAGCTTAACTGTTACCAGTGTCCCTCGCCATTAGACGAATCCACTCCGACTTTTAAGGTACTTGTAATTTACGTCCGCAAGACATACAAAGTCCCTGCTCTTTTACGATATCATGCAGCTCCCTCCATGTTCTTCACATGGTACCGATTCTTCTAGAGGAAAAGCCTCGTTTCAACTTGGTTGCTCGGGGAGTGTCCGTGGTTGCTCGGGGAGTGTCCGTGGTTGCTCGGGGAGTGTCCGTGGTTGCTCGGGGAGTGTCCGTGATTGCTCGTGGAGTGTCCGTGATTGCTCGGGGAGTGTCCGTGGTTGCTCCGGGAGTCTCCGTGGCCAAGTAGTTACACCGCCGGCTTCGCGTTCCGATGGTTGTAGCCTCGGTTTCACGGCCACGTCGTTCGGTTCACGGGTGCCATTTCTCAGAGACTCCTGACGGTCGTCGCTGGAGCTACAAAGTTCGTGCCTTGTACGATGCTTTCAGTGGGCCGCCCTGAGGAAAGAGACCGAGCCATATGGGATAACACTCAGTGCAACGACGTCGATTGTAAGGCCTTGTAAAGCCTATGTTTTCATCTTGATTGTCTGTATTATTTTTATTATATTTTCTCTGGACTGTCAATGTTGTGTCTGATTCTACAGCTATTCGTTCTACGGGATAGGCAGCCAATCGCACGCCAAACCACCTTAAACGCTTCTTACGGCACGCATGGTAAGCTCCAGTGTTACTATTCGTTGCTTCCCATACAGGCCCCGGTAACGCTGAGTACTTCACATATTTTAGGTTGCGACATAATGAGGGATAACCAGCTCGCTTCATGGCTGTCTGTCCTCCGTCAGCTCTGTCACTTTGTGCCTAGACCGTCACATTGCGCCAGGGCTGTCACATTATGCCGTGACTATTACATTGTGACGGGACTGTCACATTATACAGTGATTATTACATTGTGACGGAACTGTCACATTATGTCGTGACTATTACATTGTGACGGGACTGTCACATTATACAGTGATTATTACATTGTGACGGAACTGTCACATTATGTCGTGACTATTACATTGTAACGGGACTGTCACATTATACCGTGACTATTACATTCTGACGGGACTCTCACATTATGTCGTAACTATTACATTCTGACGGGACTGTCACATTATGCCGTGACAATTACATTCTGACGAGACTGTAACATTATGTCGTTGTTGTTACATTCTAGCGGGAGTCTCTGTGGCGAAGTGGTCAAGCCGTTTGACTCGGGCTCCGAAGGTTGTGGGTTCGATTCCGGGCCGTGTCCTTCGGTTTACGAGTTAAATATTTCGGAGACTCCTGTGGGCCGTCGCTAAAAGCTACGGAGTTCGTGCTTTGTGCGACGCTTTCCGCGCTGCCATATGGGATAAAACCCGGTGCAATGAAGTCGACCCTGTCGACTTTTAAGAGACTTTTTTTTGTTACACTCTGACGGGGCTGTTATATTATGTCGTGACTATCACATTGTGATAGAACTGTCACATTATGTCGTGACTATTATATCGGTCATAATGTCGGCATCATGTGACAGTCCCGTCAGAATGTAATAGTCATGACATAATGTGACAGTCATGTCACATATCGGTCTCTGTGGCTAAGGGCGTGCGAACGCGGTTTGTGAGCCCGTATACCCGGGTTCGAAACACAGCGGTGCTGGTTTTTTCGAAAAAGGTATAGGAGCCGGTCGTTCAGAAAGCAATGGCAAACTACTGAACGTAAAATTTGCCCAGGAATCACGAACAGTGAAAATGCTGGGGTTGACTGCTACGTCCTGTGAAGGACATCCAACTTAATTTAATTAGATTGTAACGGGACTGTCACATTATGTCGTGACTATTACACTCTGCCGGGACTGTCACATTATGCCGAGACTTACATTCTGACGGGACTGTCACAGTATGTCGGGGCTATTATATTGAGATCGGACTGCCACATAATGTCGGGGCTATTACAGTGTCATAGCGTGCTTAGATTGTCACATTAAAGGGATTGTTACATTCTAACTGGCTAACGCATAATACCGGCTCCGTCAGATTATATCGTGAACTGGCTAAATACGAGTTAATTAACGGTAACATTTCACAACAAGCTAGCCACACAATAAATTTATGGTCTGGACACAATGCTATATACATAAACAAAAATGTTTAGGGCATGAGTGTTTTAGAGCTACACCATTGCTCACGCTCGATGGGCTGGAGTGTGTTGAAGAAGACAAAGAAGAGGGAGCAGAAGAAGGAGGGGGAAAAGGAGAAGGAGAAAGAAGAGAAGAAGGAGAGAAAAGAAGTAGATGAGGAGGAGGGGGAGGAAGAAGAAGAAATATGAGAAAGAGGAGGAGGAGGAGGAGGAGCAGCAGCAGCAGCAGCAGCAGCAGCAGCAGCAGCAGCAGCAGCAGCAGCAGCAGCAGAAGAAGAAGAAGAAGAAGAAGAAGAAGAAGAAGAAGAAGAAGAAGAAGAAGAAGAAGAAGAAGAAGAAGAAGAAGAAGAAGAAGAAGAAGAAGAAGAAGAAGAAGAGGAGGAGGAGGAGGAGGACAGCGACAAAAACAACAACAACAAGACGAATGATGATAGAGTGGTCTTTTAATATGAGATGCACAGGAATCAGAACCCACCTTTGTCATTCGTGATGGCTATAAAACTCTTCCGCCCATTCCGCTTATCTTGGGCGTAGACGCTGAGAATGCCGTTGGCGTCGATCTCAAAACTCACATTTATCATGGGGACGCCCCTGGGAGCACGGGTAATTCCGGATAACTCGAACCGCCCTAACAAGTTATTGTCCCTGGTCATTGCCCTCTCACCTTCGAAGACCTATAAATGAATGTGTCAGTGTAGTCTTTGGCTACAACATACATCGCACACTTTGTAAACAAATCTGAAAAACCTTGAAGTATGCTGCACTCTCTTTAAAAAAAAAGGTCGCTTAAAAGTCGACAGGGTCGACTTCATTGCACTGGGTTTTATCCCATATGGCTCGGTCTCTTTCCGCAGCACGGAAAGCGTCGCACAAAGCACGAACTCCGTAGCTTTTAGCGACGACCCACAGGAGTCTCCGAAACATTTAACTCGTAAACCGAAGGACGCGGCCCGGAATCGAACCCACAACCTTCGGAGCACGAGTCAAACGGCTTGACCACTTCGCCACAGAGACTCCCTGCACTCTCTTAACATGTGGTAGAATGATGTAAAAAAAAAAAAAAAACACACACACACACAATTGGGAATCTTTCAGCTAAAAGTAGCAGGGACATACAAAATGGTATATAATAAGTAACTTAATCAAACTGTAAAGTGTTGTTGCAATCAACAATCAATAAGACAAGAAATTCAAGGCTGCTAATCATGGAATTGCCAGCTTCCTGGCCTAGAGGTTAGCGACTTTTCTCCGTAATCTCGTATACTATCGTAAGTAACGTGACGACGGTGAGAATCAGCAGTGGTTCGAATCGCGTCGGTAACTTACGGGGTATGTGAGCCGCCCTCTCAGAAAGCAATGGCAAACTACTGAGCGTAATTTTGCCAATATATCAACAATCAGCTGAAAGATGCTGATGTTGACAGCAATGTCTTGTAAAGGATATGCAAACAACAACATAAAATCATGAAATTAAATTGTAAGAACAGAAGCGTCCCAGCAGAATGGACATGGAATATTCCTTGGATAGCAAATCCATTGAGTGGAAAGTCCGAATCCAAAGTTCACTGTGTGGATGTCATCTGCATTCTTCTGGTTTCCGGAGGAATAGCCTATGGTGAACGGAAGGCCCAATATACGGAAGTGAGGCTAAGCAGCCATGTGCAGGACGTGACAATTCCTTGAGCCCTGTACCAGAGCGCTGTTCGTCGCCTCTGCAATTATGGAAGCCTCCTTGGATGGCGGGGAATGTCCATGGTCTGCCCCTGCAATCCTTCGAGGGCTGACAGGGATGTCTTCGGCTATTCTAAATTGGCCAGCTAGGATGGGGGATAACACCACAACAGTGGGAGTCAAACGTCCTAAGAAACCCCCGGGAGGGTTAATCCGGTCAACAAATGCGCACAGAAGTCAGATGTGTCGGCCTAAAGGCGCAACAACGCAGTTCTGCTATAAACAGGCAAAACTCAATCACGTCCGAAAAAACTATCCGGATGAACTCAGAAGAAGAAGAAATTTTAAGAAGATGCAGATTATGGTCGTCATTCGTAAGAAGGAAATACCACAGCGTAATATGCAAGTATATGGGAATACTTTTAAACAAGTTAATCGGTGCAATTATCTTGGAACAGTTATACCTCTGCTTCTTGAAGAGATTAGAACAAGAATCGCTATGGCGTAGGTAGCCTTTTGCCAGATGGAAAACATACTGACCAATAAAAATATGTCATTTGCAACGAGAAAATGAGTGTTGAGGTGTTGCATAGAACCTGTACTTTTGTATGGATGTGAAGCGTGGACAATGAGCAGACAAACTGAAAAACATCCGATGGCTGTAGAAATTTGGTTTCTGAGGATAATTCAGAGAATACCATGAACGAGCAGAAAAATGAATACAATAGTTCTTTAAAACACAAATAAAAAACAGTAAGAGAAACAAATTAAGCGCAGACAAGAGGTTGGGCACGTTTTGGTGAGAAAACAAAACAAACAAACAAAAAAACTTTCAACAAAAGTATGCCACAACTGGCAAACTTGACATGACACGGGCAGGAGAATGACAAAGAAATAAATACTTGGATGACCAGGCAACATGGCATGATCGGTACAAGAACACAAACCTGGTTCCGGACTGGTGATCGAGTGAGATGGCGGGACAATGACCGTCCAAATTTATTGACATTCACATGATGATCATGACAACGATGATGATGATAATTAACATGATGATGAATGTAATAGAGTCTCATGATCACTGACAGTGATGCCCTCTATGGGTAGTCAGGATTCTGTTGGATTCCTTTCACGATGCTTGTGTACGGCACCTGAACCTCGTCTGTGTACTGTTGTAGCCTACATCCTGGGTGAATCTTGAGTCCACATGCGAACTCTGGAGGAATCCGAGTATGATAGCCTACATCCTGGGTGAATCTTGAGACCACATGCGAACTCTGGAGGAATCCGAGTATGATAGCCTACATCCTGGGTGAATCTTGAGTCCACATGCGAACTCTGGAGGAATCCGAGTATGATAGCCTACATCCTGGGTGAATCTTGAGTCCACATGCGAACTCTGGAGGAATCCGAGTATGATAGCCTACATCCCGGGCGAATCTTGAGTCCATAGCTGAACTCTGGACGAATCCGAGTCATTATATATTCACCCCTGGCCCAGACTGCCAGGCACAACGCGCGACTCCAGCTCAATCAGACCCGGTATGACACACGGCGTGAAATGTATGGAAGGTTGCAACATAGAAAGGTGTGTACTCTCCCTGGTGCTGCGGTAGTGGACCAATTATGATACACTGTGTGGAAGTTTACAACACAGAAAATGGTATACTCTCCCTGGTGCTGGGGTAATGGACCAAACATCTAGCCTGCTTTGACGAGGGCGAAAAACAAGGACTCAAGCGCAAGTTATTGGATGGAAATGGAAATGAATAGGCCTTGGGTGCCACTGCTTAGGCAATATTTGAAAACACTGAAAACAGAGTTTAACAGTCGATATCACTGCACTCCGGACATTCCCACACATGCTCCGTCCGCCTCTTGAAAAGCCACTGAAGAGTTCCCATACGGGGGGTTCATGACCACACACACACAAACACACACACACCCACACACACACACACACACACATATATATATATATATATATATATATATATATATATATATATATACACACACACACACACACAGACATAGAGAGAGGGAGAGAAAGCGCGCGCGAAGAGAGATAGATAGATAGATAGATAGATAGAGAGAGAGAGAGAGAGAGAGAGAGAGAGAGAGAGAGAGAGAGAGAGAGAGAGAGAGAGAGAGTCAGCGGTATCGGCGATGAGTCTGGACGACCAACAACTCTCCAAACTGACTTATTTTCTAGTTTGTTTCCAGCTGATCACACTTCAGTTTTCTAGTTAAGCATTCCCTTTCTTTTCTTGTTCGTTGATGAAGATTCTGGACGAAACGCTGGCCTGCATCTATCTGTGCTGTTCCTTTCATTGAGCTTCCTAACCACATCCTGTGTTTATTTTGACTTCTGGCACATCCTGGCACATCTCGTATTTATTTCAGACAGAAAGACGCCGTGGTGACTGCGATTACTATAGGGATATTACGTGTTCCACATTCTAACAGTATCAGTGAATTCGTCTGTTATGTACTTCAACAAACATGCGATTCACGTATTCACTTCATACGATATATAACTACAGTGTGTCCCTGCGAGAGGCAGTGTTCCGTGCCATTACCCCTACTCCTCAGAAGAGAAGTTATAATTAGGGCCAATCCCAGCCTCAGATTAATAATCATGTGACGGAATCAGCCATATTTCGGGTATTAATTTGAAAGGGACTGCAGTCCATGGGGGTAACGCGTATGTGAAATAGAAGAACATGATGCAAAATATGCCAGGCAAAAAATCATGCAACTTATTGTTTGTGACTTTTGTGTTTATTTTCACTAGTTTAGTTTGTTTTAGTTTAGTTTACTTTTAGTTTAGTTTAGTTTAGTTTTAGTTTAGGCTTAGTTTAGTTTAGTTTAATTTAGTTTAGTCGACGGATCAACATCACGGCATACGGGTGTAACCCACAAGTGCTCCGTTCTACTCCCAACTCAAGCCTGAGTCCGGAGAATCTCAGCTCAGTGCACAAATTCCGAAGCACCGACGAGGATCCCGAAATACTTTGGGTAGATTTTTAACTCGGAATTTTGCCCTGGCAGCGCCGTTAGGCTACTCTTTTTCGATTTCCAACTGCCAAGGGATTGTTTACGTACGCAACAAAACACACGGGCGTCCGATCTCACTACCCAGAGACCAGGGGACATTTTGTTACTAGAAGTCCACGTGAAAAAATCCCGGCCCTCACCGGGGCATGAACCCAGGACCACCAGCACTCGAGGCGGACACCATACCTCTAGACCAATCAGCTCCCCCCCCCCCGCCTTATTTTCACTAAGGGAATACAGTATTTTGATATTACAAACATTAAATATATGCTGGGGTTTAATGCTTTTCTTCGCATATCCTTTACAGGACATCTCTGTCAACATCAGCATCTTTCAGCTGATTGTTGATTTCTTGGCAAGATTGGCTCAGTAGTTTGCCATTGCTTTCTGAGCCACCGGCTCACATACCCCGTAAGTTACTGACGCGGAGAGAATCGCTACCGATTCTTGCGCAACGTCCCGTTACCTGCGAGAGTATACGAGATTACGGAGAATGTTGTGTAACCTCTAGACCAGGGAGTAGGCGGATTAATGCCACCGCATGTAAATAACATGCAACTAATGTTTGATGTGGAAGAGTTCCCAAGGGACCTCACTACATAGAAGACATAATGTACATGTATTGCAAAAAAAGAGAGCACATACACAGAGTACTCTCCTCCTGTCTCCATCAAGGAAGAAATCGGTTGTACATTGTAGCGGAAAGAAGTTATTCTAATGAGTAATGAGATCATGAATGGTAAAGATCACGCAAAGTCCGTTGCCAGGGGGAAATGCAGAGATCTAATCACAAGAAAGATGGATAAAAGTAGGTACATAGAAATGTGTGTCATTAGGGGAATTAATCTGCTTCTATGCAATCCAATTACTGCGCGGTCATTGATTATCCTGCAGATTACATCCCTTTTTTATCTCTCGTGGTCCCAGTTTGTTGTTGCCTGTTAGCTGTAAGTGATCAAAACTCGAGATTTCACAAGTTCATTCTTGAGGGTGACGTCAGTTTCCAGAATGTGACTAGATGTCTCCTTCTTCTTGTACTACTACTGTTAATTCTAATACTACTGCTGCTGCTGCTGCTGTTAATACTACTAATACTACTATTAATTCTTCTTCTTCTTCTTCTTCTTCTTCTTCTTCTTCTTCTTCTTCTTCTTCTTCTTCTTCTTCTTCTTCTTCTTCTTCGTCTTCTTCTTCTTCTTCTTCTTCTTCTTCTTCTTCTTCTTCTTCTTCTTCTTCTTCTTCTTCTTCTTCTTCTTCTTCTTCTTCTTCTTCTTCTTCTTCTACTACTACTACTACTACTACTACTACTACTACTACTACTACTAATACTACTACTACTACTACTACTACTACTACTACTACTACTACTACTACTACTACTACTACTACTACTACTACTACTACTTCTTCTTCTTCTTCTTCTTCTTCTTATTCTTCTGCTGCTTGGTCTTCTACTACTACAAATACAACAGCAAGAACTACTAATGCCATCACCACTACTACTATTACTACTACTACCACTGCTTCTTCATCTTCTTCTTCTCCTTTTTATTTTACCCCGTACCCCTCCCCACTCCCTCTGTGTAGTTGCTCTCTTTGATGTGGACACCATCAGGCAGGCTATCGTGATGAACTCCCCATATTTCTCAGCCCCTCTATAGTGGGAAATTGGATCTATGGATAGGCCGCAAAACAGAAGAGGTGCCCTAGTGACTGCCCAGTGTGCGGTCTGGCCCTGATATTGTCTGCCCAGTGTGCGGTCTGGCCCTGATATTGTCTGCCTAGTGTGCGGTCTGGTTCTGATATTGTCTGCTCAGTGTGCGGTCTGGCCCTGATATTGTCTGCTCAGTGTGCGGTCGGGCCCTGATATTGTCTGCCCAGTGTGCGGTCTGGCCCTGATATTGTAAGCTCCGTGTGAAGCCAGGCTCTGATATTGCTGCCCCATGTTCGGAAATACAGTGGTACCTCGGGTTACGAACGCCTAGGGCCACGAACAATTCAGGTAACGAACAACAACTTCAAAAATTTTATGTCTCGTGTATCAAACAGTGCTTCGGGTTACGAACGAGAGAGAGAGAGAGAGAGAGAGAGAGAGAGAGAGAGAGAGAGAGAGAGAGAGAGAGAGAGAGAGAGAGAGAGAGAGAGAGAGAGAGAGCAAGGTGTAATGTTGGAGACAAAGGATCGCGTACAGTACAAACAGTACTACAGATGAGCTTGTGGATCTTCAGAATGAACAGCTAAAGATATTAAAGTCGTCCTATGATGAAGAGTCAGTGACCAATTCAACTGCCAGGATTAACGAAATTTGCAGCGAGTGGGCAGACGTCGGAGACTTCATTGTGAACCATCAGCCAAACAAACATGTTGCTAAGAGGGCAGTAAACCTGATGAATGATAACACGATGGCCCACTTCAGAAAGATTCTCCAGCAAAGGAAGCGACAAATATCCCTTGATAGTTTCTTGGTGCGGAAAGATTCCCAGTCGGCTGCCAAGAAACAGCGACAAGATAATCCTGAAACTAATGATTGAGAATAACAAAGAAAGTGACAAATTTTCCATGATCGTTTTCTTGGTAATAAATCTTTTTTTATTTTTTTTTATTTTACATTTAATTCATTTGGTTGTTTTCTTTCTCTTTATTTAATACGTGAAGCACACGTATTCTTTGCGTTTTGTCAGGTAAACGACCGGATGTTAATTTTTAAAAAACAACGATTCTTTCATCTTGAAACGGATTGTCTTTATTTCATTGATTTCAATGTTTCAGGTTACGAACGTTTCGGATTACGAACCGAGTTCTGGAACGAATTAAGTTCGTAAACCGAGGTACCACTGTATTGGTATCGCAAATAAGATCATAATCGTTTAACTAGACGCTTCCGTAAACATATATAGTATGTAATTAAATAACCTTTCAGTTAGTTGGTTGGTTGATCGGTCAGTCGGTCGGTTGGTCAGTCGGTCGGTCGGTCGGTCGGTCGGTCGGTCGGTCGTTGGTTGGTAGATTGGTTGGTTAGTAAGTTAGTTAGTTAGCTAGTTAGTTAGTTGTATGGCTGTATCCACCTCCATTCTGAGACTATATGTTGTGGTATCATATGCCATGCTCTCCTGCACTAAATACGGTAAATTAATCTATGTTATGACCTCCCAGACACTTCTTTTTGCCTCTTAGCACAGATCCATCCGTGTAAACTGTAGAGGATTGCATCACCTATTATGCAGGAAGCCAAAGAAGATTAATAAATCAACATAGAACTAGTGTCGTGAGCCGCTATACGCTACGGGATTTACTGAGGGGGGATCCGAACACTTATGGACTGAATTGTTCGATGTGCCATGAGAATGATTTGCCGACTAACTAACTAACTGACTGTTGCATAAACACAAAAACAAGGAGAGAGTTAACAACAAAGCTAACGCACCTGTATCGTAACGGCAGGTTGGTCGTCCGTGCAGGTTGTGAACACACTGGAGGCTCTGGCAGGGATCTTGGTGCCACGTCGGATGATACAGCTCATGATCCCCCCAGCTGTCTCTATGCCCAGGGTTAAGGGAGTCACGTCAACCAGCAACATATCCTGACAAGGGACATTCATTCCTTCATTCATTCAGTAGCATGTCCTTTACAGATCCTAGCTCCCATAACAACCTTCCGGACAACGTCTCTATCATAAGCAAGATGTCCCGCGTCTGATACACCCATCTGGAGATCATCTGCCACATCCTGCACCCATCTTCACTTTGGCTTCCTCTTCCTCTCTTTCCGGGCATATGTTTTTTTGTTTTGTTTTGCATATCCTTTACAGGACATCGCTGTCAACATCAGCCTCTTTCAGCTGTATGTTGATTTCTTGGCAAGATTACGCTCAGTAGTTTGCCATTGCTTTCTGAGCGGCCGGCTCAGTTATCCCGCAAGTCACTGCGGGGGTCGAACCGCTCCCAGTTCTCGGCCCGCTACGAGACTCTGCGTGATAAACGGGATTACGGAGAAAGTGTTGTAACTCCCCGGCCAGAGAGACCGGCTTCCGGGCATATATACCTGTATTATTTATCTCTGCATACTTTAATTTGACCAAGGGACATAACGTCAGTAAATCAGAGTTCTGTTTCACTTCAGGCAATAATTACGTCCCTTCTGCGGTTCAATGAGTGAAACATTCACTGACACAACTTACTACATGAAAAACTCAACATGTCAATATACATAAAGGTAACTCGTCTGTGCCCTTGTTGTGGACTTGATACGTGTGTAGTTCAACGTCTGGTGTCCAGGTGACAGTTGCACGGCTTATATTTAACTGATTCAGTACCAAACAAGAAGTCGGTTAGGACCAAACATGGTTCACAATCAAATGAACAAATATTATAATATAAATGTCCGTTCACTAAACAGAAACATTGTGAAAGGTACCGCGGAATGCAACAGATAACACTAAGACTCTAGTAAAGCGATGTAACGCCCTTCGATGCAAATAGTAAGTTACATTTGTCGATATACAGGGTGTATTAAAGTTTCACTACATTTTGTTATGTAGAACAATTTTGAAAAAAAATGGAGTACATGACGTCATCAAAACATGTGCTACACAGTCCACCGTGAAGCAACATGCAGCGAATGGCTGTCGTCTGCTGGAGTAATTCTTTGCACTTCAATCAGAATGGTGTCATCAACGGTCGAAATATGTTTTTTTTTTTTTTTTTTTTAATTTTTTTAATATTTTTTTTTGTTGGGGGGGGGGGGAGAGAAGGTGGGGGGGGGGGGGTGTTGTTGAACGAGTGTTTCGAAATGACTGTAGATACACACGGATGGTTGTTCGAAGATTTTTATCAAGATTTCCTGATAACAAAATCCTCATCATATTACGGTTAGAAACTTGTTGACTCCGTTATAATGAATACTTCATTGGTACTTTCCATCTTCCCCAAAACAGCGTTAAACCATAGTATTGACTATTGTAAGTAATTTAATGAATTTTAAGCACATTTATTGATAACGTCATGTACTTAATTTTTCAAATTTGTTCTACACACAAAGTGTCGTGAGACTTTACAAACCCCATGTATTATCCTTCGGCATTGAATCGATTAATTTAAATCCGATTTGTACCTAATCCTCCGTGTACACTTTAAGTCCGACTTGTACAATAATTCTCCGGGTACAATTTAAGTCCGACTTGTACCCTAATCTTCCGTGTGCAATTTACGTCCGACTTATAACCTAATCCTCCGTGTACAATTTAAGTCCGATTTATACCCTAATCCTCCGTGTACAATTTAAGTCCGATTTATACCCTAATCCTCCGTGTACAATTTAAGTCCGATTTATACCCTAATCCTCCGCATACTCAGGCCTACAAAGATGTGACGGTCCTAAGACTTCACAGTCTCACAGCATGTTCCTGGCACATAATTATTCTGTTTCCCTGGGAGTCCCGATATAGTACTGGCTAGACGGTGGCCTGCTCAGTCAATTGCCATGGGTTCGAATCTGTCTCGGGGCGGACGCTTTTATTAACAAATTGACCCCGGTTCCCAGATCGACCCAGCTTAAAATTGGTACCAGGAGAATGTCTTGAAAACTACAGACGGCCGGCGTGGGATCGAACACACCAGCCTCCTTTGGCCGATGGGTCTATAAAAACGGGGTTCCAGCACAACATGTCCGTGTTACTTGCAATCACCTTTTACTGACAGACTGTTACTTGACAGGCTTAACAGCCTTTCAGTCTTACACCGAGTGTTTGTAAATTCTCACTACACTTTGTATGTAGAACAAATTTGAAAAATGAAGTACATTAAGTCATAAAAAATGTGCTAAAAAGTCATTAACATATTTAAAATAGTCACTGCTATGGTCTAAGGCTGTTCTGGGGAGGCTGGAAATTACCAATTCATTATAACTGGTGTTGGAGATTGCCCCAGTAGACGTCAGCTATTCGCTGCATATTGCTTCCCGGCGGACTGGAGCAAATTTTCTTATGACATCATGCACTTCATTTTTCAAATTTGTTCTACTTACAAAGTGTAGTGAGACTTTACAAACACCAAGTATTAACTCTTTGTATTGCCGGCAACCCGCTGAGTGTGATTAGCGATTCTCAGCTTGTACTCAACTGCGAAGAGACGCGGTGGCCTAGACGCTAGGGTGCTGGACTGTCATCAGTAGTGTGGGTCAAATCCCCAGTAGTAAAACTGTCATTTACTGCCAATATAGTACCTTGCGGTGTATGGCAGAGGGATCTTTGAGCCTGAGGAATAAAAGCCGCCTGGCTAGTGCAGTCGCCACGAACTGTGCAGGTTAGGATTTTCTTGAGGAGTTGCTGGCCGAGTGGCTAGAACGCAGGACTCTCCTTCGGGAGACCCGGGTTCGATCCCTCGGTAAAGTGTGGCATATTTTTCTGTCGATGGCAAAAAGAAAATCCTAACCTGCACAGCTCGCGGTGACTGCACTAGCCAGGCGGCCCTGATTCCTCAGGCACAAAGACCCCTCTGCCATACACCGCAAGGTACTATATTGGCAGTAAATGATCCCCAGTAGTGGCGGTGTTTATTTCCGACCAGGACGGTTATGATTGAGGGAAATGAACGAGCTGATAAAAACCTGGTGGCCATGCATCTCCTGCAGACAACCAGCTCATGGATCACGCCGATGTTGTTAATAACGCCCTTCGAAAGATGTCGAGAGCGGAGGATTTTGACGCTAGTGAATCCACATCGTTGTCCAGAATTAGTCCAGAATGGGAGACTTGGAAGTTAGAAGTGGAGCGGCCAGACACGTGAGACAGATTGGCTGAGTCTGCAAAGCTTGGTGGGGTATTGATGAAATCTAAGACTGGCATGGTCGGGGCCCTTGTGGATCGTGTATTTTGCTCGAAAAAACAGACAGATCATTACGGCACGGAGAGAATGGTGCTGCAGAGTGTGACCAGAGGATCTGGCCGACACGCAGGGCTCCGAGGAAAGACTAGACGGACATATAATCAGACTGTTACTAACACCAATAGCATGGGACTCTTAAGATGAGGACTGAGCACGTATAGGGACGTCCCGAGTGCTGTGATGTCGTTTTTTTACTTAACTCAATTTATCCCAAGTGACATCGCTAATACTTATTATCACAACTCAATTTATCCTAAGTGACATCGCTAATGCTTACTCTCACAACTCAATTTATCCCAAGTGACATCGCTTACTTACTCTCACAACCCAATTTATCCCAAGTGACATCGCTAATGCTTACTCTCACAACTCAATTTATCCCAAATGACATCGTTAATACTTACTATCACAACTCAATTTATCCCAAATGACATCGCTAATACTTGCTCTCACAACCCATTTTATCCCAAATAACATCGCTAATACTTACTCTCACAACTCAATTTATCCCAAGTCACATCGCTAATAGTTACTCCCACAACTCAATTTATCCCAAATGGCATCGCTAATGCTTACTCTCACAACTCAATTTATCCCAAATGACATCGCTAATACTTGCTCTCACAACCCAATTTATCCCAAATGACATCGCTAATACTTACTCTCACAACTCAATTTATCCCAAGTCACATCGCTAATAGTTACTCCCACAACTCAATTTATCCCAAATGGCATCGCTAATGCTTACTCTCACAACTCAATTTATCCCAAATGACATCGTTAATACTTGCTCTCACAACTAAATTTATCCTAAATGACTTCGCTAATACTTACTCTCACAACTCAATTTATCCCAAGTCACATCGCTAATAGTTACTCCCACAACTCAATTTATCCCAAATGGCATCGCTAATGCTTACTCTCACAACTCAATTTATCCCAAATGACATCGTTAATACTTACTCTCACAACTCAATTTATCCCAAATGACATCGCTAATACTTGCTCTCACAACCCAATTTATCCCAAGTGACATCGCTAATTCTTACTCTCACAACTCAATTGTTCCCAAGTGACATCGCTAATACTTGCTCTCACAACTCAATTTATCCCAAGTCACATCGCTAATACTTACTCTGATACTGCTACTTCTGTCTCCGGTAATCAGAGCTGCCTGCACAGCCGCTCCATAAGCTACCGCCTCGTCTGGATTGATGGCTTTGTTCAGTTGCTTCCCGTCAAAAAACTCCAGCAAAAGTCTTTGAATCTTGGGAATCCTTGTGGACCCGCCGATTAAGACCACCTCGTGAATCTGACCTCTATCTAACCCGGCGTCTGTCAGCGCACGCTGTACATACTCCAATGTGGATTTGAAGAGATGGCTACAAAGATCTTCAAATCTGGCGCGGGTAATTTTCGTGCGGAAGTCAATATTTTCAAACAGAGCTTCAACTTCTACAGTGGCCTGTTTATTTATTGATAGAGTCCTTTTCGTGCGCTCACAAGCTGTCAGCATACGTCTCAGAGCTCGTGGGTTCCCTGCGATGTCCTTTTGATACTTCCGCCTGCATTCATCGATGAAGTACTCCAGCATTTTGTTATCGAAGTCCTTCCCACCCAAATGGGTGTTCCCAGCTGTTGACATGACCTCAAATACAGAACCTTGGTTGATTGACAGGACGGATACATCAAACGTGCCGCCTCCCAGGTCAAAGATGAGGACATATTTCTCCCCGGTGAGGTTCTTGTCCAGACCGTAGGCTATGGCCGCTGCCGTGGGTTCATTGATGATCCTGAGCACGCTGAGACCGGCTATTGATGCAGCATCTTTGGTGGCTTGTCGCTGCGAGTCGTTGAAATATGCAGGCACTGTGATCACTGGTGATTCGAGAATCAACGGTTATAGATTTTCGAAGGTGTGGCTATATAAATACAGCTATATCTATTCTATTCCGGCTGTAAATTCAGCAATGTTATTGTTTTTAATGCTATAAATACATCCATATATATTCTTCTTCTTCTATAAATGCAGCTAAAACGATTCACTTTCGGCTATAAATACAGCCATATCTATTCTTCTTCAATTATAAATACAGCCATATATATTATTGTTCTGCTATAAATACAGCCATATCTATTCTTCTTCTGGTATAAATACAGCCATATATATTATTGTTCTGCTATAAATACAGCCATATCTATTCTTCTTCTGCTATAAATACAGCTACATCTATTCTTCCTCTGCTATAAATACAGCCATATCTATTCTTGTTCTGCTATAAATACAGCCATATCTATTCTTCTTCTGCTATAAATACAGCCACATATATTCTTCTTCTGCGATAAATACAGCCATATCTATTCTTGTTATGCTATAAATACAGCCATATCTATTCTTCTCTGTTATAAATACAGCCATATCTATTCTTGTTCTGCTATAAATACAGCCGTATCTATTCTTCTTCTGCTATAAATACAGCCATATCTATTCTTGTTCTGATATAAATACAGCTATATCTAATCTTCTTCTGCTATAAATACAGCTATATATATTCTTCTTCTGCTATAGATGCAGCTAAATCGATTCTCTTCCAGCTATAAATATAGATATGTCTATTCTTCTTCTGCTATAAATACAGCTATATATATTCTTCTTCTGCTATGAATACAGCCATATCTATTCTTTCATATATATATATATATATATATATATATATATATATATATATATATATATATATATATATATATATATATATATGCGTGTATGTGTGTGTGCGTGTGTGTGTGTGCGTGTGTGTGTGTGTGTGTGTGTGTGTGTGTGTGCGTGTGTATGTGTGTGCAATCTTCTTCATTTACAAATAGAGCTAAATCTATACCTTTTTTTTTAACTTTAGAGCTATTCCTGTTCTTCTTCGATTATGAATCAGCTACATCTTTTCATCTTCAGCTATAAAAACAGCTATATCTATTTGCCTGCAGTTATCAGTGCATCTATATCTATTTTTCTGAAGCTATACATGCAGCTCATGTGATGAGAAAAGAGGCATTGGAGAGCATCGTGACAACTGGAAAGATCGAGGGGAAGAGAGGCAGAAGCAGACCAAGAGAAATGATGCTGGACGGATTGAGACGGTGGCATGGAGGAATATCATCAGCAGAGTTGATCCAGAACACCAAAGACCGAGATCTGGGGAGAGCCATGAACGATTACGCCAGCCGGCACGGCACTTGATGATGATGATACATGCAGCTATATCTATTTGCCTGCAGTTATCAATGCATCTGGCTCGTGAATACATAACCTCTGCAGCAAAAGTCCAACTCCTGGCCTTCACGTGGCGGAACTGTTTTAACTAACAGGAGAAGGGGCGACGGCGAGTATCTGGCGCCGGAAAATAACCAGTGTGCTCTAGATGTGTATACACATACATGCATGTGCAGACACGTGTGTGCGTGTGTACACATCTAAACTCGAGTGAGACCACAGTCTGCTCTAGCAAAGGAAAGGTGCTGAAGATGGAGGCAACCAGCCAGGAGGCGCACCACAGAAATCAGGATGCCACGCAATTACGCAAAATGGAATATGTCGACTGCTGCTAAACGTTATGGTGCTCGCCCTGCTTTGGACCCCCAGGCAGGTGCAGTGCCGGGCCCTATGTCTCGAAAGGGTCCAACCCCAACTACTGGAGGTCCTTCTCAGATGTCCTGTGGAGCCAGGGGACATGAGAATAGAACAGCTGGCCATACTAAACTAAGACTTAAAATAATGCACTGGAATGCGGAGGGAGTCAGCAACAAAAAAGTAGAATTAGAAAACATCCTGGACAAAGAAAAAGTAAGCATATGTTGCTTGCAAGAAACTCACCTCAACGAAAATATAGCCTTCAAAATCAGAGGCTACCAGTGTTACCGATCTGACCGAAAGGACAGGCGAAAAGGTGGGATACTTACCCTTGTAAAAAATAACATCACTGCTTCCCAAATCGAAGTCTATATGGAAGGGGCTGAGTATCAGACACTTAAACTTAAAACAGGCTATACAGACCTACATCTGATCAATTACTACTGTCCAAGTGACCGTCCACAGGCACTGGACACACTACCATTAGCAGAAAAAATGATTGTGTGCGGCGATTTCAACAGCCACTCGCAGAGTTGGGGCTATGATCACATGGACCAGAGAGGAGAGAGACTGGAAGACTGGCAGAATGAGAATAGATTCATCTTGGTTAACAAGCCGTCCGACCCACATACTTTCTACTCGAGATCATGGCACTCTACAACTACACCTGACCTGGCTTTTCATTCACCAGACCTGGAGTGGAACATTACACGAATTGTTGGGAAACAACTAGGTGGCAGTGACCATCGACCAGTCTTTCTAACTGTAGAAAATGAGCTTGTAAGTGAAAGCAGCACCCTCTCGAGGTGGAACTACAAGAAAGCAGACTGGGCAGTGTACAAGAATCGCACCAGCATACTGGTTAGAAACCTGAACACTGAGAAAGACATAAATAAATTAGTTGAAGAATTTGGGAAATGCATACTACAGGCAGCGTGAGAAACAGTACCAAGAGGAGCCCGTAAACAATATAAACCCTACTGGAGTAGTGAACTGGAACAGTTGCATAATGATGTGGAAGTATGTAGAAAGCAAGCAGAGGCCACACCCAGCCAAGAGCACCACAATAAATTCCAGCATGCAAAAGCCAAATTTCAAAGGGCCAAGCTGCAGGCTAGACGGAAAAGCTGGCAGGAAAAAACAGAGTCTCTGAACTTTGAAAGAGACACACGGAAATTGTGGAAGCTAATAAAACAACTTAACGATGAGGGCACAGGGAGAAACTCAAAAATTGCACTACATAAAGATGGAAACATCTTAACAAGAAAGCAAGCAGCTGACCATTTTGCGGACTCATTCGCACAAGATAACAATATCAAAATCAGTCCAGAGAAACAACAAGAGATTCAAGAGAAACGGCAACATACAGGACAGAAGGAAATAGTACATGAGGTTCTGGAGGCACCCATCACAATCAGCGAACTGGAGCTAGCCATATCAAAACTGAAAATGAGAAAGTCACCAGGAGCTGATGGTATCTCCAATGAAATGATCAGGAACCTAGGAACAGAGGCCAAAGCAAAGCTGTTGCAGATCTTCAATAACAGTTGGACCTTAGGCAGTGTTCCACAAGCCTGGAGAGAAGAAATCATGATACCCCTCCTAAAATCAGGGAAAGATAGTTCCATTGCCTCTAGCTACAGACCAATTAGTCTCACCAGCTGTCTCTGCAAAACACTGGAGCGCATCATCAATCACCGACTGCAGTGGTACATTGAAAGTAAAAACATCCTTGTGCCACAGCAGGCTGGCTTTAGGCAGTGCTACTCTACGGAAGATCAGACAACCTACCTCTCTCAAGAAATTGAGGATGCATTCCAAGAGAAGAAGCTGGTGCTTGCGGCATGGATAGATTTGAAGAAAGCCTTTGACAAAGTCTGGAAAGAAGGTCTGATGAATAAACTGAGAAACTGCAAAGTCAATGGAAGAATGTACAAATGGGTGAAAGCATACTTGCACAACAGAAGAGCCCGAGTACAGATAGATGGACTAAAGAGCAAGAAAGTACTACTGCGTCACGGAGTTCCCCAGGGCGGAGTATTAACCCCCACACTCTTTCTAATCTTCATCAATGATCTCGATGCTAATATACCACATGGAATTAAAGCCGCAATGTATGCCGATGACCTGGTTCTATGGAGCACAAATGAACATGCATCAGTGGCCACCAGATTACTACAAAGAGCTGTAGATACATTTGTTGCATGGGCAAATAGATGGTGTGTCAGCATAAACACTGACAAGTGCAGCACCACCCTATTTACCCTCTCTCCAAAACAAAAGGCAGGGACCATCCAGATAAATGGAACACCCCTACGAGAAGATAAAGAATCAACATACCTTGGAGTAACATTTGATGGCAGGCTGATATGGAGAAAGCACATCAACAAAGCAGTAGCAAAAGCCAGAAGGAAAATAGCCATCCTGAGAAAGCTAAGTGGAACCACATGGGGAGCCAGTGGGAAAATTCTTAGCAAAGTTTATCAACAGAGCATACGACCACACCTGGAATACGGGTCAACTGCATGGTGTTCGGCAGCAAAAACCACACTACAAGAGCTGGAAAAAGTGCAAAATCAAGCACTTAGAGTCACCACAGGAGGGATGAGATCAACCCCTATAGTGGAAATGGAGAAGATGGGGAGGACACAAGCACTGAGTGAGCGCAGAGATACGAAAACGCAAATACAAGCAGAAAAGTTCCTCAGCTTGCCAGGCCACCCTATGAAGAACAGATTTGAAAACCTAGCTATGGGGCGGTTGAAAAGAAGTAGTTTTATCCACCAGGCCAAACGATTCTGCAGAGAAACCATCGATCTGCCCACAGTTGGTATCCCCCTAACAACTATTCCAGAGCGAACTCCATGGAAAGATGAGCATAGACTATCATTACAAATCCAGACAAAAGTGAGAGGAATATTTGACAAGGAAGATCAGAACAGTGTGCAGCGCAGAACAGCCACTCTCAGCTTCCTTGATGAAGAATACCCACAGGACCTCTGGATCCGAGTCTACACAGATGGGTCAGCACAAAATGCTGTTCGAAATGGAGGAGCGGGAGTGTACATAGAATACCCAAATAATACCAGGGACACAGCTAGAGTACCGACAGGAAAGTACTGCCATAACTATGATGCTGAAATTGAGGCAATCAAGATAGCAACAGAGAAATTACTAAATACCCTCAATGGTACACAACCTGTGGTGCTATTGACAGATGCAAAATCAGTACTCGAGGCGCTCCTGTCTGGGAAATTGCGAGTACTAAGGACACTACTTTCTGAACTTAGCAGTCAGCATAAAGTCACCATACAGTGGATACCATCCCACTGTGGAGTACCCGGGAACGACAGAGCTGATCAATTGGCTAAGGAAGGAGCCAAAGAAGAACAGCCTGATGTGCCTGTAACATACCACCAAAAGAAAAGAATGATCAAATCAGTCAGAAAACCACCAAAACCTGCTCAAGATGACTACCACGTTATGGATAGACCAGAACAAGTCATTATTCTGCGCCTCAGAACAGGACACAATAGATTACGCAACCACATGTATACAAAATTCAAGTTTGGTGAAACAGCCATGTGCACATGTGGATTGGCGTCGCAGACAGCAGAGCACATACTCCAAGACTGCCCAAAATATAACATATCTAGGCAAACCTTCTGGCCTAGAGAGACGACAGTGGAAGATAAACTCTATGGACCGCTGTGTGAACTGAAAAAGACAGTTCAATTCATACAAGAGACAGCACTGCAGTTATAGACATATTTCAAACGAAAGAAGAAGAAGATCAATGCATCTATATCTATTTCTGAAGCTATAAATACAGCTATACCTATTTGCCTACATTTATGAATGCATCTATATCTATTTTTCTGAAGCTATAAATACAGCTATATCTAATCTTGAACTGGAGAAGACACTAGCCATCACAACCCTCCACTGCTGCCAGATCAACCACAAGCAATGAATAGTGGCTTGCCCTAAGAGCAGACTTGTCCGGTGAAAGCGTTAGGAGTGCACTACCTGGATGGGGTCATGTTTTTTGTAAACTGACCTGGCCTCCCATGTCGGCCCAGTACAATACAGGCACCAGGAGGTGGTGTGGGAAGTAAAGGCGGTCACGTGATATTGACGACATCGCCCGATTCCGATTGGCCTGTACAAGAAGGGAGATTGGCCTGTACAAGAAGGGGGATTGGCCTGTACAAGAAGGGAGATTGGCCTGTACAAGAAGGAAGATTGGCCTGTACAAGAAGGGGAGTGGCCTGTACAAGAAGGGGGATAGGACCATACACCCAGTGCGCCTCCAGGTGTCGAAGAGGGCCCTTTAAATTTCTTTACTTCACTGTAGTCATTATCATCATGTGCGGTGTCTTTTTCTTATTCTTCTTCGTTTGCTTCTTCTTTCCTACGATTTACATGGCAGCATGAAGATATGAACAAAGTGCTGGAACAAACTCTGATGTCCTCTTACAAAATATCCTTAATTGTATACTATATTTAATATAGCCACTTTTAAATATGGTGTTTATGAAGGGTTCCAAAACAGATGGGAGACGGTGGTGGAAGCACTCGATCTTGAGGACGCGTACAGCAGTCAGATATGATATTTTGATGTACGCTCTTATGGAGAAGAGATTCTGTCCTGAGCTATCTTGTATTCTCGTAGAGTGGTTCTCCAACTGGGTACATGGACAGCTGAGACATGTATCATAGACAACGGATTACCACAGAGGTCAGCAATTTCACCTGTGCTTTTCAGGGTGTGTATGCGCAAGATTGCACGCCTCGACGCACCTGAGGCTGGAAGGATACTAACATTCTCCGGGGCATGCTGGTGTGCTGGGTAATGAACAGGCAGACAGATTGGCTGGCTCTGCAAAACTTGGTGGAGTATTGATGCATGACAAGGCAGACGTGGTTGCGGCCTTGCGGGAGTACGTATACACCTCGGAGGAGCAAATGGATCACCATGATCTGGCAAGAATGCGACAGCGAGGGGTGACGAGGGGATCTGGCTGACGCTAGACGCTCAGAGGAAAGGCAAGACGCACATATAATCAGATTAATACTGGTACTATTGCGATTGGAACTCTTCGCTGAGGATGGTGACGGAGCGCTTATGGGAATGCCCCGAATGCTGTGATGTCGGTTCCTAATTCAATCAATCAATCAATCAATTTGCAGGTAATGTTCTAACATACAGGTAGATGACAGACATAAATCAAATAGCTCAGGAGCTGCAATCGACACCGAATAAAGTGATTGATTGGTGTATGAAGATGAATGCTGTAATTAACCCAGAAAAGGCATCTTTCTTGTGGTTCTCTCTGGACAATAAGATTGTCAACGCTGACCCCCAAGCCTCACAATAAATGATTAGAAATGTGAATAGAGAAAGCAGACTGAAGTACCTGGGACTCACTTTTGATAGAAACCTGTCCTTTAAGGATCATGTTGAAGTGTTGGTTACAAAGTGTCAGAAGCGGCTCAATGCACCGAAGAGTGTTGTTGTTCTTTGTCCATCAAGAATGATGATGACCATTCATTTCATCCAGTGGAGTTGAATGTTTGGAGCCGTGAGTTCTTAGATGGCTGATGAGGCCTATTTTGGCTCGAAGTGTTCTTTAACAATGGGGGAAAAGAATGCTTGACGTTCCAGGAGTGGGATCTCCTGCTGTAGTTTTTTTTTTCCACAGCTCTTGCAATCCTGTTTACTTCACTTCACAAGTGACTACACCCTTGCGTAATGAAGTACGCCTTGAATTTAGGTCTTAGGCAGCAGTCTCCCAAGTGTCGTGATGAATTCCAAAAGCTTTCAGCGAGATCTCCAGAGTGTCTTTCATGCGTTTCCTCTGGCCGCCTTGGGAGCGTTTATCACAGCGCAGCTCACAGTGAAAAATGTGTTTAGGGAGCCTGTGATCTGGCATGCGAGTCACGTGTCCAGCCCAGCGAATCTGATTCTTCATTAGTATAGTATGGATACTGAGCATTTGCGCTCTTGTTAAGAATTCAGGGTCTGGGATGTTGTCTTGCCACCTGATCTTCAAAAACTTCCTAACGCAGACTGTATGACAGTGGTTTAATTTCCTGGCGTGTCGCTGATAATCAGTCCAGGTTTTACAAGCATATAGCAGTGTGGATAATGCGACTGCTTTGTAGACTTTCAGCTTTGTTTGCAGGCTTATTCCATTTCATTGAAGAGTATGGCAGCAAGGGACACGGAGCAGAAAATACTATTCATACTTTTTCAGCACTTGATCACTTCATTGGTAGAGTATGAACTAGGAATGCTCACTGTCTCAAAGCGTCAGCTAGTGAAACTAGAGCGTATACAGAATGAAGCCATGAGGGAGATTCTGGGATGTGCAAGGGACACCTCAATAGTGTGTATGCAATACATCCTGGCATTGCCGACCATTGCAGACAGACTCAATGTTTTGCCGGCATGGTCATATCTCAAAGTAGCTGCGGACAAGGAAGGCCTCCTGCATAATTCCCTGGATGTAATCAAGGACCACAGGCTGTTAAGAGGAGGATCATGGATGGCTCATAGAGAAGCTACCATCAAGGAAGTGTGCCTACTTGAGAAGATGGCAGAGGCAAGGAGTGGATCAGAGTGCCGAATATAAATTGAAACTTGAGTGGTGTTATAATCGCAATGTGCCATGAGTGATTGGGCGGGGTTATATCACAATGTGCCATGAGTGATTGGGTGGGGTTATAATCACAATGTGCCATGAGTGATTGGGTGGGGTTATAATCACAATGTGCCATGAGTGAGTGGGTGGGGTTATACTCACAATGTGCCATGAGTGATTGGGTGGGGTTATAATCACAATGTGCCATGAGTGATTGGGTGGGGTTATAATCACAATGTGCCATGAGTGATTGGGTGGAGTTATACTCACAATGTGTCATGAGTGATTGGGTGGAGTTATACTCACAATGTGTCATGAGTGATTGGGTTGGGTTATAATCACAATGTGCCATGAGTGATTGGGTGGGGTTATAATCACAATGTGCCATGAGTGAGTGGGTGGGGTTATAATTACAATGTGCCATGAGTGAGTGGGTGGGGTTATAATCACAATGTGCCATGAGTGATTGGGTGGGGTCATAATCACAATGTGCCATGAGTGATTGGGTGGGGTCATAATCACAATGTGCCATGAGTGATTGGGTGGGGTTATAATCACAATGTGCCATGACTGATTGGGTGGGGTTATAATCACAATGTGCCATGAGTGATTGGGTGGGGTTATAATCACAATGTGCCATGAGTGAGTGGGTGGGGTTATAATCACAATGTGCCATGAGTGAGTGGGTTGGGTTATAATCACAATGTGCCATGAGTGATTGGGTGGGGTCATAATCACAATGTGCCATGAGTGATTGGGTGGGGTTATAATCACAATGTGCCATGACTGATTGGGTGGGGTTATAATCACAATGTGCCATGAGTGATTGGGTGGGGTTATAATCACAATGTGCCATGAGTGATTGGGTGGGGTTATACTCACAATGTGCCATGAGTGATTGGGTGGGGTTATAATCACAATGTGCCATGAGTGAGTGGGTGGGGTTATAATCACAATGTGCCATGAGTGATTGGGTGGGGTTATAATCACAATGTGCCATGACTGATTGGGTGGGGTTATAATCACAATGTGCCATGAGTGATTGGGTGGGGTTATAATCACAATGTGTCATGGGTGATTGGGTGGGGTTATAATCACAATGTGCCATGAGTGATTGGGTGGGGTTATAATCACAATGTGCCATGACTGATTGGGTGGGGTTATAATCACAATGTGTCATGAGTGATTGGGTGGGGTTATACTCCCAATGTGCCATGAGTGATTGGGTGGAGTTATAATCACAATGTGCCATGAGTGTAGGTAGTGTCTGGCAGATGCTACGGAAGTAGAAATTCAGCAATTAATTCATGACCACTCTCGCCCTGGCGATATGATTATCTGTACCGAAGGCTCTGTGTTAAGAATTTGTATTTAAGTGCCTGGGGATTCATAACAAAAGCAAATGGCCAATGTTTAGTAAAGGAGAGCTTGGCGTATGATACCACAACCTCAAGTCTGAGAATGGAGGTGAAGACGGTTACTGCAGCTTTCCGCTGATTGGAGAACAAACTGTGTACGCATATTGTGATTGTTACTGATTCACAAAACATGCTGACAAAGGTGAAGACTGGCATGCTTCGTGCAGAATGTCATGCAACGATTCAGAAGTCGCGGGTTATGAGCATTCGCTGGATCTTTTCTCCAGGTCACTCTGGTGTGGTTGGAAATGAACAGGCAGACAGATTGGCTGGTGCTGCATCAGGGGTGATTCGATGCATGATCCGGCAGATGTGGTGTAGGCTCTCTGAGAGCATGTGAATAATGCAGAAGAACAGATAGACTACCATGGTCTAGACCAGTGTTTCCTAACCTTTTTTGTGTTATGCCCCACCTAAGCCTTTCTAAAATTCTTATGCACCCTCCCCCCCCCCCCAAAAAAAAAAACATATACATAATTTTTAATATTCAAAAACTGAAATGTTCACCCGTGGACAGCGGGTATGAAACCAAATTTTAAATATTCCTCCGAATACTGACGAATTGTTTTCTTGCTTGCACCACTCATTTCACTATGGGCTGAAATAAATAAATATAAGATCAATTAAAAACTTTAAAAAAAAAAATATGAATTGGAGTAAACGTAGACTAAAAATTCATATTTACATATGTTTGGCACATTTACCCCACCGCAAAAAAAAAAAAACATACTTTTTCATTTGACAAATTTTTCTGGAAAATGATGCTTCTAAAACTGAAATTAATAAAAATTACCAATTGAATTTACATACCTATATTTATACAATGTATATATTTTTTTTTAAACAGCGAGAAGTCACTTATACTGGACGTTTACCCCAGTAGCGACAAAGAGTCGCCATACGAGTCCAATTTCAAATTTCCCCCTTTAACAATCGAATTGCCCCCCTGTGGCGCGTGGGCCCCACGTTGGGAAACACTGGTCTAGGCAGAATGGAGCAGCAAGGGGTGGTCAGAGGATTTGGTCGACAGTCGTCACTCAGAGGTAAAGCAAGACGGACATATAATCAGATTGCAACGGGTACCATTAGTATTGGAACTCTTTGCTGGCTATTGAAGATGAGGATTGAGCACTTATGGGAATGCCCCGAGTGTAATGATGTCAGTTCTTGAATCCCCTCAACTCTGTATACTATAAATACAAAAAGTATCTTAAAAGCCGAGAGGATGGACTTCATTGCCCCGGGTTTTATCCCGTATGGCTCGGTCTCTTTCCACAGGACGGCCTGCCGAGGGCGTCGCATAAAGCACGAACTCCGTAGCTCCGGCGACTACCCCCTAGAGTCTCCGAGAAAAAAATGCACTCGTGAACCGAAAGACGTAGCCCGGAATCGAACCCACAACCTTCGGAGCACGAGGCAGATGACTTGACCACATCGCCACGGACACTCCCTTATTATAGACATGCCTACAAACACATACGACAGTTACTACATAGAAACCAGGCAGCATGCCGCTTCGAGAGAAGATCTGAACACAGGTAAACACGTACCTGCTTCATAGACCACAGCCCCGAGAAATGCCTCAGCAGTTGCCTTCATCTTGGTGATCACCATGGAACTGATCTCTTCCGGGGTTAACAGCCTCTCTTCGTTGTGGTACTTGATACTATACATGGGCTGGCCTGCAAAGGACAATCTGTCCAGCTCAGATACACTCAAGTTCAGTGCGTTTGTAAAATAACAGATTAATCACTTTATATGGCGTCTGTAGCAAGATCATTATAAGATCATTTATGAAATAATAGATAATGAATTATAATAGAAAAATAGATTAATCACTTTATCTGTCGTCTGTAACAACAATATTTTATATTAGTAGCCGTGCCCCGGTCCCCCGGTCTCTGTGGCTAAGAGCTTGCAAACGCGGTTTGTGAGCCCGTACACCCGGGTTCGAAACACGGCGATGCTGGTTTTTTCGAAAAAGGTATAGGGGCCGGTCGTTCAGAAAGCAATGGCAAACTACTGAACGTAACACTTGCCTAGTACATCAACAGCAGCTGAAAATGCTGGTGTTGACTGCAACGTCCCGTAAGGGATACGCAACACAATAGCTGAGACAAGCTCAGCGTGTTTATAAATTCACAGATTAATCACTGTATCTGTCGTCTGTAGTAACAACATTATAAAATTATTAGCTGAAAGAAGTTCAGCGCGTTTATAAAATACAAAGGGTTATTGCTTTATTTGTCATCTGTAGCAAGAAGATTATATCGCTGTGAGAGTTTCAGCGCTTTCCTAACATAATCAGTTAATCACTTTATCTGTCGATGATAGTGAGAACATTATTAGGTAAGAGAAGTTCCTCCCATTTATCAAATAATGGATAAATAATACTGACTGCCGAGATTACACAAGAACATGGGTAGAATAACGGCTGCAAGCTTACAAAGCAATAGAACATTAGTTCATACTCGCTTTAAAACTCTTCTAAAGATATTATCATTAGTGCGTAGCCAACGGTCAGAATAACAAGGGCTGACAAGCAGATGAACTAGTGTCGACAGGAAGACGGACTAGGGTTGACAACAATAGTTTGGCAAGAAGAAAAACTGTTGTTGACAAGAAATCAAACTTTGGGTTGGCAAGAAGAATAACAAGGGTTGATAAGAAGAAAAAGAATAATTTGACAAGAAGAGAACCAATGGTCTAACAAGAAGATAAACAATATTTTAGCAAGAAGAGAAACAATAATTTGAAAAGAAGAAAATTAGGTTTGACAAGAAGAAAAAGAATAGTTTGACAAGAAGAGTAAGCAGTAGTTTCACAAGAATAGAAGCAATAGTTTGACAAAAAGAGAAATAATAGTTTGACAAGAAGAGATACAATAGTTTGACCAGAAGAGAAATAATAGTTTGACAAGAAGACACAATTAGGTTTGACAAGAAGAGAAACGAACCACACAAGAACTCACCTAGCACATCCAGCACAGTAAACGGCCAGCTCTTGATGTCCTCCTGCACCATGGGATCGTCGAACCTGCGCCCAATCAGGCGCTTGGCATCATAGATGGTGTTGGTGGGATTCCATGTCTCTTGACTCTTGGCCGGGTCGCCGATCAGTCGCTCCATCTCCGTGAAGGCTACGTAACTCGGCATTGTTCTGTTTCCTTCCTCGCTGACGAAGATCTCTACTTTGCCGTTTAGAAAAGCACCCACGCATGAGTTCGTGGTGCCCAGGTCTATCCCGATAGCTGGGGTGTTGTCTGGCTGCATTGTTGGAGATGAGACGGGTCGGGTTGTCTTTCTGGCTACGGTGAGGTGGGGTCTGGGTGCGCTAAATTTAACAACAATAGGATCGTCACAAAGGAAGAACTCTCCTTGAAAATCAAGAAAACAGTATCAATGGTGATATCAAAGAAAAAGATGCCACCAAAACTGTGAAATAGAAATAGAAGGGAAAATTCTTAAACGAGTGGAAAGTTTTAAATACCTAGGGGCATTTATAACATCAGATGGAAGATGCACAGCAGAGATTAAGAACAGAATAGGGCAATAAAAGCTGAATTTCAGAAAATGAAAAGTATGTATGCAATAAATTATTATTATTATTAAATGTAAGAAAGAGATTGCTGAAATGCTATATAGAGCCTGTTTTGCTGTGTGGCAGTGAATCTTGGAGTGTAAATGAACAAATTAGGAAGGACTTGGAAGCAACAGAGATGTGGTTCCTGAGACGAATGTTGCGAATTCCTTGGGCTACCGGAGTGAGTAACAGCGTATCTCTGTTTGTCTGTGTGCTGTAGTATGTCTTGCATCGTTGTGTGCTGTACTTGTTTGTTTCTAGTATGTCTGTGTGCTGTACTTATTTCTTGTATGTATGTGTGCTGTATTTGTTTCTTGTATGTCTGTGTGCTATACTTGTTTCTTGTATGTCTGTGTGCTGTACTTGTTTCTTGTATGTCTGTGTGCTATATGTTTTCCTGTATGTTTGTGTGCTTTACTTGTTTCTTGTATGTCTGTGTGCTGTACTTATTTCTTGTATGTCTGTGTGCAGTACTTGTTTCTTGTATGTCTGTGTGCTGTACTTGTTTCTTGTATGTCTGTGTGCTATATGTTTTCCTGTATGTCTGTGTGCTGTATTTGTTTCTTGTATGTCTGTGTGCAGTACTTTTTTCTTGTATGTTTGTGTGCTGTATTTGTTTCTTGTATGTCTGTGTGCTGTACTTATTTCTTGTATGTCTGTGTGCAGTACTTATTTCTTGTATGACTGTGTGCTGTATTTGTGTCTTGTATGTCTGCGGTGGGGAGGGGGGGGGCTAGAGTAGGTGACAAAAGATAAGACAACCTGCCGTGGGTGGGTTTGGGGTGTATTCCCTAGTGGAGGGTGGAGGACAAAAGAAGACAGAAGAATAACCCATTACCCAAGCAAGCAGAGACGTGTGGGCACGGATATACTGACAACAGGAGACAACGAAGGCAGCTATCACAAAATCATCATCACAATGGACAGAGCGTGGTGTAAGAGGCTGGTAGAATTGGAGATTAGTCAGTCAGTCAGTCAGTCAGTTAGTCAGTTAATCGATCAGTCAGTCAGTCAGTTAGTCAGTTAATCGATCAGTCAGTCAGTCAGTTAGTTAGTATGTTGGGGTATCATCCTTGCACTCCGGACAAGTCCATAGGCCTTCAAATCCTCCCACCCCCAACATACGACAAATCAGCGTCCGGGGGTTAATTAATAGTGCCGGTTCTGTGTTGGTTGATGAAGCCTCTCATTTTGCCGATCTCTCTCGTGTCTGGTCGTGCCAATTCTCACTTCCAAGTCTCTCGGTCTGGACAGCAACGTGGATCCACTTGCGTTAACGTCCTTCGCTCTCGACTTCTCTCTCTAGGACGTTATTACATCGACACGATCCATTGGCGGGCAATCTGCAGGGGATGCAGAGCCAGAAAGCTTTTTTTTTTTTTTTTAGATACACCTGTGAAAGATTAAAATGTCGGCAGAAATGATACAACAATGTAAACCAACGGTTGGTTAAGTGGATCGTGCAACGTTCTGCTTACCACTCAGAGCATCATTAAATTATCAAAGGAAACTTCGAAGCACATCTAAATGTGCATTGTGTTCCGTCATTCAGCCATTGCTGTGTTTACATAATATTGCTAATATTGATCTTCATCTAGGTGCCCGATTACCGATTGCGTCATTCATTTGTGTGTAGATTGGAAATGTTTTCTTTCAGAAGATGAACGATCCCTTTTTGGTCACTCCCATTATTCTTCTGTTTTCCTACTCCTTGTGCCGTGGGGTGATGAGGAGATTGGTGTCATTTTCTGTTTTTCGCTCGGCTTGTTGCCTGTCCTGTTATCATATTTGATTTCTTCAATGTCTCTGTTATTCCAACTAGCCAACTTTTTCCCAATGTTCCACGCAGAACGGTCTAGCTGCTGGTTGATCTTGTTCCATTCTAGCTAAATGTCAGAACTATTTAAATTTGTGTTGTTCTACTAAGTTAGCATCTCTGCTGATGATATTCCTCCATGCCACCGTCCCAGTCCATCCAGCATCATTTCTCTTGGTCTGCCTCGTCTCCCATTGATCTTTCCAGTCCTCACAAGGTTTCCAAATGCCCCCTCCTCATTGTATGACCAGAGACTGCCGAGGTTACACGAAGGGAACACCCACATTGATCTCCTCTGTGATTAACCAGCTGAGGACTACAAACTTCGGTTGATTCATCGGGCAAGACGGCGTTTACCTGCAAAGCATTGTGGAACGTAATGAGCACGGCAAGGCACGTAGAGCGCCCTGGTCATCCATTGCACCTGTATTCGTCTCCAGTCGTCTTGACTTGTCCTGCCACTGGATTCAGATGGACTCAGGCGAGAGAGTGAGGTCGACGAATTGCGCAACTCTTCCTCACTTTAATCCAATTCATCGCGCAAGTCATTCTTCATCCAACGTCATATATCACCTTCAAGCCCTGTGACGATGGGCGAGCGGCAAAGCGGCAGGCGTGGGTACGCTGGCAGCCGTAGTCGCAGACCTGCACACAGGCGGCTCAGGCCATATGGTCGTATTCTAGTGACCGGAGTAGCAGTGGGATTCGGCAGCCCCCTGAGCTGCCCGCTATAGGAACACACTGCTCACCTCCATAGCATGAGGAAGGGGCTAGAAAAGGTGCCCTAAACATTGTCTGCTCCATCACTAACTAACCAGCTAGCCGCGGTTGGTGGGTACCCTAAACTGCGGTCGACATACAAACAAAGAAAAAACGGGTAAAGCTAAAAGAGTAAACCATATTCCCTTAACAATTGGAACCTGGAATGTACGCACCCTACTTGACAGAGATGGCGCGTCGGGTCCAGAGAGACGAACAGCACTGATTGGGAGAGAGCTGGGCAGTTACAACATCGACATTGCAGCCTTGAGCGAGACACGACTTGCAGAAGAAGGCCAAATCTGTGAAATAGGTGCCGGCTACACATTTTTCTGGAGTGGAAAGAAAAGCGAGGAAAGACGCCAGTCCGGTGTGAGATTTGCCATTAAGTCGGCCCTGGTCGGCAAACTAGCTGGATTTCCAAAGGTTATAAACGACAGGCTCATGACCATTAAATTTCCCCTGCTGAATGATAGGAAGCATGCAACCATTGTGTCTACGCACCAACTATGACCAATGAAGATGATGTCAAGAACAAGTTCTATGAGGATCTGTTCCCAAAGGAGACAAACTTATACTCCTTGGGGATTTCAATGCCAGAGTAGGCACGGAAACCACCTCTTGGAGTGGCATTATTGAAAAGCACGGAGTCGGAAATTGTAACAGCAATGGACTCCTCTTTCTTCAGACATGTGCCGAACACGATCTCCTGATTACCAACACAATTTTCCGTCTCCCCATGAGAAACAGGGCATCGTGGATGCACCATCGATCGAAACACTGGCACCTCATTGACTATGTCATCGTCAGGAGGAGTGACAGACAAGACGTTCGGGTGACAAAATCCATGTGTGGTGCTGAATGTTGGACAGACCATCGTCTCATTATCTCGAAAATAAACATTCACATCAAACCACCACGGCGTCCTCAAGGGGTGAAAATGCAAAAAAAAAAAAAAAAAAAAAAAAAACTAAGTTCACCCGCCTAAACAGCAAGAAAATGCAGCTGTCGTTTGAAAATATGCTGGAAGACCGCTTCAAGCCCAATGCTGCAGCTAAACAGGATACAGAAACAGAGTGGAGAGCCCTAAAGGACATAATTTACAACACTGCTATGGAAATCCTGGGTCCAACCCCCCGAAAGCATTAAGACTGGTTTGATGAAAATTCCGAAGACATCAACCAGTTGCTGGCCGAGAAACATCTTCTCCTCAAGGCACATTTGAATGACCCGAAGTCAACATGAAAAAAAGATGCCTTCAAGAACATTCAGAGAGCAGTGCAGCAGAAACTTCGGCACAAGCGGGACTCCTGGCTGAGCAGCAAAGCTGATGAAATTCAGGGCTTTGCTGACAGACATGATATGAAAAACTTCTACGACTCACTGAAAGCGGTCTATGGTCCTACATCACCAGGCATAGTTCACATCCTCAGTGCAGATGGGGGAACATTGGTCACCGATAAGAAAGAAATCCTTCAGGGCTGGGCAGAACATTTCAGCAACATCTTAAATGCAACTTCCTTCTTCGATGATGAAACCATCAACTGCCTTCCTCAAGTTCCCATCAATGATACACTTGATGACCTGCCAACCATAGTGGAAGTAAAAAGCCATCCAGCAACTCTCCAGCGGCAAGGCACCTGGTCCGGACTCCATCCCGGCAAAGATATACAAGGCAGGTGAGCCGGTCCTAACAGAGCAGCTTCACCAAGTCTTTAGAAACGTATGGGTGAACGAGACCATGCCAAAAGATTTCAAGGATGCGTCAATAGTCCACCTTTACAAACGAAAAGGAAACCGCCAATCCTGTGACAACCATCGAGGCATCTCTCTGCTTTCAATTGCAGGGAAGATACTCGCCAGAATTCTTCTCAATCACCTCACGGCCCATCTCGATCAAGGTCTTCTTCCTGAGAGTCAACGTGGCTTCAGAAAAGAACGTGGAACTGTTGACATGATTTTCGCAGCAAGGCAGCTGCAAGAGAAATGTCAGGAACAAATCTGCGAAATGTTCTCCACTTTCATTGACCTTACCAAGGCTTTTGATAGTCAGCAGAGAAGGACTGTGGAAGATTATGACAAAATATGGCTGTCCACGAAAGTTTGTCCAAATAGTGCGGCTATTTCATGATGGCATGACGCAAGAGTACAGGAAAATGGTGAACTGTTTGAGCCCTTTCCTGTCACCAATGGAGTGAAACAAGGATGTGTCCTGGCACCAACACGGTTCAGCCTCATGTTTTCAGCCATGTTGACGAATGCCTTTGAGAACAACGACATTGGAATAGACATCAACTACCGTATGGATGGAAAGTTATTCAATCTCAGAAGGCTGAAAGCTAAAACCAAAATTAACAGCGACACCGTCAGAGAGCTTCTGTTTGCTGATGATTGCGCTCTATTCGCCAACTCAGAGGCGGACATGCAACATAATGTTTCAGCTTTCTCACATGCCTGCGCCAACTTTGGCTCAATATCAATTTGGAGAAGACTAGTTATGTACCAGACAGCTACAGGGAATAATCACACTGTGCCGAATATCAAAGTGAATGGTCATAGTCTAAGTGTTGTGGACAAATTCACCTATCTTGGCAGCACTGTGTCACAAGCTGCCACAATCGATGATCAAGTGAATGCAAGAATCTCCAAGGCCAGCGCGGCCTTTGGCAGACTGTACAAACATGTATGGGGCAGAAATGGAATAAGCCTGCAAACAAAGCTGAAAGTCTACAAAGCAGTTGTATTATCCACACTGCTATATGCTTGTGAAACCTGGACTGTTTGTCAGCGACACGCTAGGAAATTAAACCACTTCCACAGAGTCTGCCTTAGGAAGTTACTGAAGATTAAATGGCAAGACAAGATCCCAGACACTGAAGTCCTAGAAAAAGCGTCCATGCCCAGTATCCACACTCTACTAATGAAGAATCAGATTCGATGGGCTGGTCACTTGACTCGCATGCCAGATCACAGGCTCCCTAAACGAATTTTTTACGGCGAGTTGCGCTGTGGTAAATGCTCCCAAGGCGGCCAGAGGAAACACTTTAAAGATACTCTGAAAATCTCACTGAATGCTTTTGGAAATTCATCATGACACCTGGGAGACTGCAGCCAGAGACCGAAATTCATGGCATGCATCATTACACAAGGGTACAGTCACTTGTGAGGCAACCAGGACTGCAAGAGCTGTGAAGAAAAAACAGAACAGAAAAACCACTGCAGAAAATCCTCCTCCAGAAACGTCAAGCAATTTTTGTCCACATTGTCAAAGAACATTTCGAGCCAAAATAGGCCTTATAAGCCATCTTAGGACTCACGGCTCCATAATTTCAACCCACTGGATGAAATGAATGGTCATCATCATTCTCGATGGACAAACAACACAAACTTTGCTTACTACAATACCGCAAGAGAAGCATAGTAATTCACTGTGGTAGATGATCAGCACCCACGTCATGCCTCCCTCCTCATTATATGATCAAAGACTACTGAAGTCAAAGGGAAGACCCACATTGATTTCTTCTTTGATGAACCAGCTGAGGACTACAAACTTTGCTTACTGCAATACCGCAAGAGAAGCATAGTAATTCCATATGGTAGATGATCAGTACCCACGTCATGCGTCTATCATAATTATATGACCAAAGGCTGCTGAAGTCACACAAAGGGAAGACCCACATTGATATCCTCTGTGCTGAACCAGCTGAGGACTACAAACTTCACTTGCTGCAATTTTCCAAGAGAATCATAGTAATTCCCTAAAATTAGAGGAACTGCGGTAAAGCTGTGAAAATGTAAACAATATAAAATAACACACAGTAATGCAGCTTTCATCAGAAATGAACTGGGTGCTTTGTGGGGGACTATTGTGTTGACATTCTGGTGGCGGCATTATGCACAGTGTATCTGTGCGGGCTGTTATTTGTCGAGACTCCTGTCTTTTCCACTTTTCACATTGGGCAGTGGGGAGCGTTTTGTGTGATATTCACTGGCACAGGAATGGAGCATAATGGGGACGACCCGTTGCTGTGAAGTTGGAACTGCGACTAACTAACTAACTAATGCAGCTTTACCTAACACAGCCTAGGATTCTGAGGTACATAGCAAATTTATTTTGTCTTTAATTTATTTTCTTTTTCTCTTAATTGTTCTCATTTAAAAAAATCTTTTCATTCTTCTCATCCCGTTCTTATGACTTAATATAGTCCTGTAGTGTCATCCTCGTGATGATATGTTGTGTTTTGTGTCTATATTTGTTTGCTGTGTCACAACGTCCTGCGTTTTCCGTAATTGTGTTCTGTAGAGCTGCATTACTTTGTTAATTTATATTGTTCACATAGTAATTCCCTGTGTTCGTTGATCAGCACCCACGTCATGCCTCCCCCATTGGATTGATTGATTGATTGATTTAGGAACCGACATCACAGCATTCAGGACATTCCCATAAGCGCTCCGTCTCCATCCTCAGCAGCCAGCGAAGAGTTCCAACACTAATAGTTCCAGTAACAATCTGATTAGGGGAGACTGGGGAGAAATGGACATAGGGGAGAAATGGACCACCCCCTCTCTGGCCCCTGGCTGTGATGCAATGAAAGTGAAACCATAATAAGTTTGTTTTCCACATCAAACATAGTCCGAACTTTTCATTTGCCATCGACTTCCCGCACAGGTCGTTCCCACGCAAAGTTTGAAAAATTTTCTGCACTAAAGTTTCTTTTTCCAGTTCCAGACACCATCGTAAAGGAGACGCATAGTCAGGAATCAGGACAAGGTAATTACGTTAATATCTTTATTTACTTGTTATTTAAGAGTTCATATAAAAAATATAGCATATAATATTAGATTTAAGAGACTTTATGGCTGAATAGTTTAATACATTGATGGGGGAGAAATGGACCGGTTCATTTCTCCCCATGGTTCATTTCTCCCCATAGAAGAAATTGACAAGACAGTCTGTTGTTATTAAAAGTGTTGAAGATTGCATTCGAATATCAGCATTATTGATTCTTTTTAATACTGGGGTCTAAATCTAGACCAATAAAACTGTTAACAAATTTGATTTCAGTGATTTATTAAAGATGCACGCCATTCGTGCTATGATCAGTATTTCTTTGCAAATGATAGGCCTACCATTCTAAATGTTATATAATTCTGTCACTCTTTTGTTTCAGATGCCAAGATTGTACATCAGAAACACCAACAAGGGTCTCGTTACGGAGGAACGTATGAGAGAAGCTGTTAATGCTGTGAAAAATGGAATGAAAGTGAGGAAAGCTGCAAGGGAGTACGGCATTGCTCGCTCTACCCTCAATAACAATCTTACAAAAGACAGAGAAGGAAATGGTCTGCCTACTAGACTCGTACCAAATTATAGGCATAGCCTTGTTTTCAAAGCTAAGCAAGAGGCTGATTTTGCTAGTTACTTGAAAGATTGTGCAAGAATGTTCCATGGACTCACAACTACAAACGTTCGTATTTTGGCGTACGAGATGGCGAAAGTCAATAACATTGCACATCCTTTAACCTGGGATGAGCAAATGATGGCAGGGAATGACTGGCTTTGTGGATTTTTGCGACGGAATCCCGAGCTGACCATAAGGCAACATCTCTGGCTAGAGCTACAGCTTTCAACAAACATAATATTTGCACCTTCTTCAACATTGTGAAGGAAACCATTACAAAACTAAATGTGAGTGGAGCTCAAATCTACAATTTGGATGAGTCAGGTCTGACCACTGTACAGAAAGTGCCAAAAGTAATTGCCCCACGAGGAGTGAAGCAAATAGGCCAGGTGACATCCAGAGAAAGAGGAGAACTGGTCACAATCTGTTGCATTGTGTCAGCTGCGGGTCACATTATCCCTCCAGTTTTTGTGTTTCCCAGAAACATTTTTAAGAATTTTATGCTTGCTGGAGCACCTGAAGGTTCCCTTGGCCTTGTGAATGAATCAGGTTGGATGACCCGTGATAATTTCGTCAAAGTTATAAATCACTTCATTAAGCATTCAAGACCTTCCAAAGACTTCCCTTTGATTTTGATCTTGGACAATCACGATTCCCACATTTCATTTGAATCACTTGAACTGTGCAAGAAAAACAACATTCATGTGATCACGTTGCCACCATACACCTCATCTAAAACTCAGCCCTTGGACCGTTAAGTTTTTGGACCCATGAAGTCGGTCTACAACAATGCGTGTGATTCATGGATGATGAAAAATGTTGGGACACCACTGACAATCTATCAAGTTGCAAATCTAGGAGGCCACGCTTTTCTTAAAGCGGCAACTCCCATTAACATTCAATCAGGCTTTGCAGTGTCAGGTATTTGGCCTTTTAACGAAGATGTTTTTACAGAAGATGATTTTGTGCCTTCAGAAATAACGAACAGGCCCATCAGCAAGGACAGTGAAAATGCCACTTTAGAAAGCAATGAACAGACAGGATCAGCATCTCCACATTGTGGTACCAGCACAGATCAAACTGCACAAGAATTTCATGAAAATCAGAAAGAGTGTAATGTTGAGAACCTTGTAGATGACTTGCAGGAAATATCAGGGAGTCTTCAACATAAAGCTACTTCTTCCTTTACTTCGCCTCATGTTTTCAGAGGACTACCAAAAGCTGGTCCGCGAAAAGATTCAAATAATATGAGGAAAAGAGGAGAAACTATGCTGGCTACTTCTACGCCAGAAATGGATCGAATTAGGGAAAGAGCGGTGATGAAAGAAAAGGCAGCAAAAGTTCCACCCAAAAAGGCAAAGAGACAGCTGCTGAAAGAACTTGATGTTGATTCAGATCCAGAAACTGACATTTCGTTTTGTGATGACACAGATTGTGATGTTTCATTTGGTGAAAATGAGGAGTGTACGGTTAGCTTGACTGGTGTGCGTGAGGTTTTTGAAGGCCAGTGTGTGCTATGTGAATATGGAACAAAGAAGACTTGTGTTTACTATGTAGGAATTGTAAGGGGAGACATTGATGATGATGGTGATGTTGAGGTAGAGTTCTTGCGCAAGAGTGAGAAGGTTGCTGGTAAATTTGTTAAGCCTAAGGTAGAAGATGTCGCCAGTGTCTCAATTACATGTATTAAAGCACAGCTTACTAGATCTACAATCACTGGAACCACTTCTAGGACCAAAGATGGCTATGTCTTCAAAGAAAGTCTTGCAGGCATAAATGTTCGATAAAACTTTATATTAGATTAATATATCATATTAAACATTTTTTACTGTCGCTTAAAATAATTTTAAAAATTGCAAATATCCTTTTAATGATTATTTATTTCTTATAGCAATATGGATGAGTTGTTGCTGCTTCTTTTTAAAAAAGGTCCATTTCTCCCCACGATGGTCCATTTCACCCCAATGGTGGTCAATTTCTCCCCATGTTCATATACATTTTTGAAATGCATTTTGTAAAGAAACATATAGAAATAGATTGCTAAATGTTTTCCCCTTTTAAAATAAATGAATGTACAACATTTTAGTCATGGTTTTGTTATGTTTCGATAAAATCTGTTCCGGTGATGAGCAAAAATTGAAAACTACAAAATTGCTGGTCCATTTCTCCCCAGTCTCCCCTATATGTCCGTCTCGCCTTTCCTCCGAGCGCCGAGCGTCGGCCAGATCCCCTCGTTGTCTCATTCTTACCAGACCATGGTGCTCCATCTGCTCCTCCGAGGTGTACACGTGCTCCCACAAGGCCGCAACCACGTCTGCCCTGTCATGCATCAATACTCCACCAAATTTTGCAGAGCCAGCCAATCTGTCCGCCTGTTCATTCCCCAGCACACCGGCATGCCCAGGAGAAAAGATCCAGGTGATGCTTACTACCCGTGACCTCCGAAGCGAAGCAAGCCACTCTGCACGAAGCCTACCTGTTCTCACCCTTCTCTCAGCATGCTTTCTGAGTCAGTTACAATCACAATGTGTGTATGTATCGTGTTTTCTATCCAGCGGAAAGCTGCACTGACCGCCTCCACCTCCATTCTTAAGCTAGATGTAGTGTTATCATACGCCAGGCTCTCCTGCACCAAACGCCGACCATTAGTTTTTGCCAAGAACCCCCAGGCACTTCTCCTACCTCTCAACCCCATTGGAAAGCTCTGAAACTGACTTATAATGAGCGAGTTGCCCGACTTCCATTCAATCAATCAGGTGCCTTCTCCACAATGAGGGTTGGCTGTAATGGATCTCCCACACTGTCAGTCTCTCACCCTGATTGTATATTCTGTCAGATTGCTGTTCGCCCAGCTCTTGATGTTATCTTCCCACATGTATCGTTGTCTACCTCTTGCTCGCTTGCCTTCAATCTTGCCTTCCAGTATGGTTTTCATAAGAGTATTATGTCTTTTTACGTGGCCAAAATATTTCATATGCCTCTTTTTAATTTTTTTTTAATCAACTCTTTTTTCATTCTGTTTCTTCTAAAACCTCTGTAATTGATTATTTTTGTTTCCACGGACTTCCTTGGTGGAGCCAAACCATCTCCACCATCGTATTCCCTCGGCTCCCAGGAGCCGGATTACACATCTTCATACAATGTTAATCACAACTATAAAATAACCCCCCCCCCCCCCCCCCCTCATTCCCTTTCCACTCCACCTCATTCTCTTTTTATCTCTCTCTTTCTATGATTTCCTCTCCACTTTCTTTCTTTTCTACTCATGCCCTTCAGAATCCTTCCTCTTCTCTTTAATACCTCTCAACTTACTCCTTCCCTTATTCCCCTTCCCTTCCTCTCTATACATCTCATCCCCTTTTCACTCCCCTCTCTACAACTCATTCCCTTTTCACTACTCTCTCTACACCTCATTCCCTTTTCACTGCTCTTTCTACACCTCATTCCCTTTTCACTGCTCTCTCTACACCTCATTCCCTTTTAACACCTCTCTCTACACCTCATTCCCTCTCTGCTATCACTCTCTACACCTCATTCCCTCTCCACGCCTCATTCCCTTTTAACACCTCTCCACTACCTCTCTCTACACATCATTCCCTCTCCACTATCTCTCTCTACACCTCATTCCCTTGAAACGCCTCTCTCTACACCTCATTCCCTTTCCACTACTTCTCTCTACACCTCATTCCCCTTCTTCCCCTCATTTATTCTCCACTTCCTCTCTTTGCCTCATAGAAGGCTGAACTCCTAGGCCGGTCTGTTGGACTAAAATATTGACTTCTCATCCTTGACTTGGGGATGTAAACTACAAGTATCTCAGAAGTCGGAATGGGTTCGCTTAATGGCGAGGGACACAGATAATAGGAAAAGCTAATCCACACGCAAAAAATCAATCCAGAACACTAGATGTAATAGCAGGTGGACTATGACTTCAAAGTAAGCAAACACACTGTACAAACAAAAAGAATTCATTCTCCACTCCCTGTCTTTCCTACATTCCCTCGCCACTTCTCCTACCTCCTGCTCTCCACTCTTCCATCCCCCTTCTCTCTCTCTCTCTGATTCAATGCACACAAGCAGTAGTGTGCTGCCCTTAACTTCCTCCATTGTTCCCATGGCAATAGAAATGAATCCATTAGAACAAACACAACAAGCCTACGAAGAAAGCAACAACAACTACACACTGTTGAAATGTCAATACAACCAGCACCTGTTATTGATAACATCAGAAAAGGAAGACAAGCAGCAAGGAGAGAGATTATATACATTAGAATATTTTGTGTTCAAAGTACTGTCCAATGACTTGATCATCTGGATCAGAACTTTAACACACAGCATACATTAAAATTGGACAAATTGGCATAATACTGACAAAACACATAATTAGCCTCTGTACAACTATTTCTGGCAAATGCATAAAGGCATAACTGTAGCGTCTGTACAACTCGGTCTCAAAATCTCATATACAACTTCTAACAATACCCATTGTAAACCAAGTCTAAGAAACTCATATACAACTTCTAACAATACCCATTGTACAACCAAGTCTAAGAAACTCATATACAACTTCTAACTGTAATCTCTGTATGGCTAGGTCTCAGAAACTCATATACTAGTCCTAAATGTAATCTCTGTATGACTAGATCTAAGAAACGCATATGCTACTTCTAACTGTAATCTCTGTATGACTAAGTCTAAGAAACTCATTTACTACTTTTAACTGTAATCTCTGTATGACTAAGTCTAAGAAACGCATTTACTAATGCTAACTGTAATCGCTGTATTACTAAATCTACGAAAAAACTCATATACAACTTCTAACTGTAATCTCTGTATTACAAAGTCTAAGAAATGCATATACAACTTCTATCTGTAATCTCTGTATTACGAAGTCTAAGAAACTCATTTACTACTTCTAACTGTAATCTCTGTATTACGAAGTCTAAGAAACTCATTTACTACTTCTAACTGTAATCTCTGTATTACTAAGTCTAAGAAACTCATTTACTACTTCTATCTGTAATCTCTGTATTACGAAGTCTAAGAAACTCATTTACTACTTCTAACTGTAATCTCTGTATTACGAAGTCTAAGAAACGCATTTACTACTTCTATCTGTAATCTCTGTATTACGAAGTCTAAGAAACTCATTTACTACTTCTAACTGTAATCTCTGTATTACGAAGTCTAAGAAACTCATTTACTACTTCTAACTGTAATCTCTGTATTATTAAGTCTAAGAAACGCATATGCTACTTCTAACTGTAACCTCTTATGGCTAGGTCTCAGAACTCATATGCTAGTCCTAACTGTAATCTCTGTATGACTAGATCCAAGAAACTCATATGCTACTTATAACTGTAATCTCTGTATTACTAAGTCTAAGAAACTCATATACAACTTCTATCTGCAATCTCTGCATTTCTAAGATTAAGAAACTTATAAAGTCCTAACTGTACTCTCTGTACAACTAGCACTAACAAACTCATTGCACAGACATTCATGAAAAACTGTAGCCACTACAACTAACACTAACAAACTCATAAGTAAACACTGTAGCCTCAGTACAGCTAGATCAAAGAAACTCATAAAATCATAACTGCCATCTTGCATACAATCTGTGTTAGGAAAACTCTCAGAAAAATCTAGCTATACATTAATAGGTCTTGGAAACTCATTTTCATGCAATTTGGCATATTGGCATAATGATATATACGCTAGGCACATCATTTTATGACCAAGTGGGTCTAGATGGGTGACATGGTCAGTATGACACCAGTCATCACATGACCAAGTGGGTATAGATGGGTGACATGGTCAGTATCTCACCAGTCGTCACATGACCAAGTGGGTCTAGATGGGTGACATGGTCAGTATCTCACCAGTCGTCACATGACCAAGTGGGTCTAGATGGGTGACATGGTCAGTATCTCACCATTTGTCACATGACCAAGTGGGTCTAGATGGGTACTGATCAGTATCTCACCAGTCATCACATGACCAAGTGGGTCTAGAGGGGTGACATGGTCAGTATGACACCAGTCATCACATGACCAAGTGGGTCTAGATGGGTACTGGTCAGTATCTCACCAGTCATCACATGACCAAGTGGGTCTAGATGGGTGACATGGTCAGTATGACACCAGTCATCGCATGACCAAGTGGGTCTAGATGGGTACGTGGTCAGTATCTCACCAGTCATCACATGACCAAGTGGGTCTAGATGGGTGCATGGTCAGTATGACACCAGTCGTCACATGACCAAGTGGGTCTAGATGGGTGACATGGTCAGTATCACACCAGTTGTCACATGACCAAGTGGGTCTAGATGGGTGACATGGTCAGTATCACACCAGTAATCACATGACCAAGTGGGTCTAGATGGGTGACATGGTCAGTATCTCACCAGTTGTCACATGACCAAGAACATTTCTTCTACATTTTCTGAGGCTGGTCTGATTGTGAATCCAGATGGTTACGAAATACATCCTGCCTCCAGGTAGGTATAGTTGGTGGTCAACAGGTTGAACATAGAGTGACACATGTTCCATTCCCAGTAAGGCTCATTTATTCATTCAGTAGCATGCCCTTTGCAGAACCTCGCTCCCATAACAACCTTCTGGAAATCTTCTCGATCACAAGCAAGATGTCCAGCGTCCAATACACCCATCTGGAGATCATCCGCCACATCCTGCACCCATCTTCTCTTTGGCCTTCCTCTTCCTCTCTTCCCAGGCATATACCCCTCTATTATTATTCTCTCCAAACTTTCATGACGTTTCAAGTGACCAACATAGTAAAATTTTCTTTGTTTTATCGTCTTTAATAGCCAACCCTCTTCAATATTCAGCTCTTGAAGTATGGATGCATATGTTCTTTTCTTTACCCAAGATATTCTTAGAACCCATCTATAACATTTGCATTCAAAGGCATTTATATGCTGTTCAGCTTGTTTAGTAAGTGTCCTGGTCTCACAGGAGTATGTTGCAATGGGAAAGATGCAAGCTCTTAAAAATTGAATTTTCCAGTAAGGCTAAGAGCTTTTAAAACTAATTCCAGCCTGCACAAAATGTGGCAACTGCTATGGCAAGTTGCCTTTACTTCTAGCCCAGCAAATACATTCCCTTATCTTATTAGAGATGGTACAAGTGCCATAATCAACATGAAAACTAAAGCAACATGGGTGGTATTAAGTGCACAATCAACAATGAACTATTTACAATGATCTGTGAATGATATGTAAACATTATTACAACAGGTGGATGTTGTAAGAGAGTGACCATGTTTTCAAAAGACAGCTGGTCATGTTTTCAGAAAGGTCCTAGTTGTGTTTTCAGAAGAGAGCTGGCCATGTGTTTGGAAAATGAATGTGATCAATCATGATACTGATTTCAGAAGAGATTTTGTCATGTCTTTAGGTTGGACCTGGTCGTGTCTTCTAAAGTGACCTGGTGACATCTTCAGATTAGGCCTGACCATGTTTTCAGAAGAAATGTGATTGAACTTAATCATATCTACAGAACAGACCTGATTGTGTCTTCATAACAGAAATGGTTGTGTCTACAGAGCAGACCTAGTCATGACATGTCTTTAACAGAGACCTGGTCATGTCTTTAGGAGAGACTTGACCATGTCTTTATGAGAGACCTGGTCATGTCTTTATAAGAGACCTCATCATGTTGTTATGAGAGACCTCGTCATCTCTTCAGAATAGTGCTTAACACAATCACTAACCATGTAACTTTATCGAAATCATTCACATGGTGGTATGAGTGCAAACAAGAAAGAAGAATAATTGGGCACAGTGGCTGTGGAAGATCAATCCCAGGTCTGTAGTACCTGTACTGCCAGTAACTTTCACAGAATATTTTGATACAGGTATAGTTGTGAGTGCAGACAAAGTACATTCAAAGCTGTTTGTGATTGACACTGGTGTGTTCTGAATGTATGAAACATAAACATGCACAATGACCTGGTTGAAGTGATAAAGAGTTGCACACACATAGAGGGATAACAAACAAATTAAATCAGCAAAGACTTCCAAGTCTCAGAGAAAAATTGCAATAAACTGAACGATGGAGTCCAGGCACGAACCCATGACTTCAAATCAAATCAAATCAAATCAACTTTATTAGGGTCACAAATTGGGCGCGCAGGCCCGTCTTACATTCGGCCCTTCCAATCACTCGTCTTTCGTTCATCAAGAGCATTATACATTTACATAGGAAGAAAAATAAACATTGTGAAATGAATGTTGTAACCATAAACAAGGCTAAACATGGAGAAAAATGTGTACATGAAAAGCATGTGACATAAAAGTAGTGATGCCAGCGCGTCCCACACACACACACACACACACACCACACACACTCTCTCTCTCTCTCTCATTCACTCTCACTCTCACTCATTCACTCACACACACACACTCTCACTCATTCACTCTCCCGCTCACTCCCGCTGACTTCGAAGCAGGAAGCTGGTGGTGTAATCCTTCACCAGGAAACCCCCTGAGATATAACTGTGTATTAATATAGGTCAACGGCTTCAGTTCAACGCTGAAGGTCTACGTCTGGCAGGGCAGATCTCTGGAAGTTGGGTGGTCCTAAAGCATGCTGTGTTCAGGGTGTGAAATTCCAGCTGCACATTCGCATATATAACAGTGTGTATAAGTACAGCATACACAACAAACGAACGGACGAACGAACAATCTTTATTTTCAAAGGATTAAGAATTGGGCACAGAGGCCCGTCTGACATTCTGCCCTTCTTTCCTAATTCCTCTCATACACAGAGATCAGGTGGAGGTAACCTACGGCAGATCCTGGTATCCAGAAATGTGGAGGACAACTACAAGAATTACTAGTAAACTACAAACATTCAATAAATTGTGTCTGCCCAGGATAATGGGGATAAAATGGTATGGAAGCGATCACCAATGTAGAGCTCATGGAGAGAACTAGACAAGTCCCAGTGAACCAAGAGGTGAGGACAATATGATGGCGCTGGGTAGGACACATAGAGAGTAAACCTGAGGACAGAATCACTAGACACTCTCTTGTATGGAACTCACAAGGTGAACGAAATAGTGGGAGACATAAAAACACTTGGAGAGACTTGTAGATAGAAATGAATAATATTGGGAGGACATACAGGGGGACATGAGAGCGGACATGGAGGGAGAACATGGAGGGGGGGGGGGAACATGGAAGAAGACCATGGAGGGGAGACATTAAGGGAGGACATGGAGGAAGAACATGTAGGGAGGACATGGAGATAGAACGGTCTGGTGTGGGTTGGTTGAGGCCCTATGTCCCAATGGGGGATACAGGGCAGAAAATAAAGAAGACCATCTCATTATACAGCTGTAACATGTTAGACTTTCACATACAATAAGGTCACCTTATATTGAGATTTGGTGACCAGTACCATTCTTCACCAATACTTTACTTATACAGTTTTTGAAATTTATCTACTATCTTAAACCACGTCCACACAGTCTGCCTCAGGATGCTATTGAAGATTAAATGGCAAGGCAAGATCCCAGAAACTGAAGTCCTAGAAAGAACGTCCATGCCCAGTATCCACACTCTACTAATGAAGAATCAACTTCGCTAGGCTGGTCACTTTACTCACATGCCAGATCACAAGCTTCTTAAACAAATTTTTTACAGCGAGCTGTGCTGTGGTAAACGCTCCCAAGGTAGCCAGAGGAAACACTTTAAAGACACCGAAGATCTCACTAAAAGCTTTTGGAATTCATCATGACACTTGGGAGACTGCTGCCATGGGAGACTGCTGCCAAAGACCGAAATTCGTGGCGTGCATCATTACACAAGGGTGCAGTCACTTGTGAGACAACCAGGACTGCAAGAGCTGTGAAGAAAAAGCTAGACAGAAAAACTACTGCAGGAGATCCTCCTCCAGAACCATCAAGCATTCCTTGCACACATTGTCAAAGAACATTTTGAGCCAAAATATGCCTTACCAGTCATCTTAGAACTCACGGCTGCAAACTTTCAACCTCACTGGATGAAATGAATGGTCATCATCATTCCTGATGGACAAACACCATTATTCACTTTATGAGACTGATGCGGAATCAGAGACAATTTTATCAAAACCAATCCCACCACCACTGGGGGATAAACCCCAATCTGATCAGAACCAATCCCTGGGGGTCGAGCCCAGACCATCACGTCAGGAAGACTCAACACAAACCACTATCCCCCCACATGGTTTCTACACAAGGAACAATGTACAACTAACGCAAGTGGCGGTGTGTACCAGCGAGACACACACAGAAAAGAGACCACAAGTATAAGATACCTCTTATCTCAGAAGCCAGAGTGGATTCGCCTCATGGTGAGGGACATTGGTAATAGGGACAAATCAGTCCAGTGCGCTGGAAGTAGTAGCACATATATGGACTACGCTTAAGTTCAAAGTGAGTAAATGCACACACACAAATTTAAAAACAAGATAGTTCTGACCCAGGCGGGACAATTGAAAGATCATCTGCTCATGATATGTTTAATGCCTGACTTCTCTGTCCTCAGAGATAAAATAGTTTTTGGAATGCAAACATTCATAAATATTTGTTTTCGTACTCAGATACCCCATCGTCCATTAATTAAAATATTTACAAGAGAACAGCAGGAAGAAGGGAGGGGGAGAGATGGGAAGAGGGGGGAGAGAGGGATAGATGGAGATAGAGATGGAGTGAGGGAGATAGAAAGGGGTAGGGAATGGAGAAAGACATAAGGAGGGAGTGAGTGAAGAGAGAGAGGAAGAGAAAGAAGGAGAGGGAGAAAGAAGGGGAGGGAGAATGAAGAATGGAGAGGCTGAAGAGAGGAAGATAGTGGAAAGAAGCAGAGAGGGAGAGAGAGAAACATGGAGGGAGAAGGATGGACACAGGAGGGGGAAAAAGAGAAATATGGGGGAGGAGGAATAAAGTAGGGAGTGAGAAAGAGTAGAATAGGGAGAAGAGACAGAAAGAAAGACATAGAAGGAAGATGGCGATAGAAGGAGAAATTGAGAGCAGACAAAGAAAGTGAGAGCAGTGCTGATAGACAAAGAGAGATGCAGAGAGAAAAAGCAAAAACTATAAAACAAGCAATAAAACTGTCATAAATTACTTAAATTAATGTTAAATTCTAAACACATGAGTTAACATAATGAAGGACTTGTGCATTTGTGTCTGTGTGTGATGATTAAACAGGTCCAGAAATGTCCTACACTGTCCTATGTCCTTTGCTAAGATAACCAGAAATCTGGCCCTTGAATGTCTCATAATGCCTGTTTCGTAACCTGAAATGTTCTACATTGACTTACTTCAACTGTGATTTTCCAATATGTCCTGAACTGTCTTTCTTACATCCTCTGTGACCTTTTCAAATCTCTTTTAATCTCTTATTCCCCCTGTTAGGTCCTCAAATCTCCTACACTGATTCCCTCTGTTGGGTCCTCAAATTGTTCAGACTAATTAAATCTCTGGAGTCCTCAAATTGTTCGCACTAAATAAATCTGTGGAGTCCTCAAATTGTTCACACTAATTAAATCTGTGGGTGTCCTCAAATTGTTCACACTAATTAAATCTGTGGGTGTCCTCAAATTGTTCACACTAATTAAATCTGTGGGTGTCCTCAAATTGTTCACACTAATTAAATCTGTGGGGTCCTCAAATTGTTCACACTAATTAAATCTTGGGGTCCTCAAATTGTTCACTAAGATTCCCTCTGTGAGGTCTTCAAATTGTCCACACTAACTGTGAGATCAATGGCTATGAAAGGTAGACAGAGGGCAGTCAAAGCCTCAAGAAGGTTGACAAATGACTGTCAAAGGCCAGATAAGGAAGGCAGAGGACAACCAAGGCTTGGGAAGGTATATAGAGGACATTCAAAACAATGTATTCATCTAGTGAAAATAAACACAGAAGTCACAAACAACATGTTGCAGGATTTATTGCCTGGCATATTTCAGTGTGTCTATTTATGTGCTTAATGCAGTGTAGGTAATGGGGTGGTTTTATGTCTGATCATTGGTTCAGCAACAAAACCACTCCGATACCTAATCCATCTATTAAAGAACCATTGTCTCTGTACACCAAATCTGACTGCAAATAACAAGTCCAGTGTGAGTGCCAAGCAACTTACATAGGCACAACGGAAAGACAATTAGCAAATTGAGAAGCCGAACATATACCAGTGTCGGTGAAAAAGGGAGTTAATCAGTCTAAGAATCCCTGAGCAGTGGACAAGCTATACAATGCCCTCCTCAGCAATGTCTCAACTTCTCATAAACTACACTCACAATGTTAACACAGAAACAACGTTTTGTATACTGTGTTTGATGAACAATAAACAATTGCTCAAATATTTTAATGAGGCATTAGCAATTAGACAGCTCCAACCAGCTTTGTGCAAACAGAAAGTGTTCATTTTAAATCTGAAATTACCTTGGGGATAGCACATGCTCCATGTTCAAGCAATACCTGTGACAGTTTTAAATAGTTCAGCCAAAGTATTATTCATTAATTCACATTATTTGATATGCATCTGATGAGTCACAGCGAAATATGCCAGGCAATAAATCATTCATACAACATATTGTTTGTGACACCTATGCTTAAAAAGAGGACAGTCAAAGGTTAGGGAAAGTAGACAAAGGACAGTCAAAGACTATGGTAGGTAGAGGACAGTCAAATGCTAGCAAAGGTAGATAGAGGAGGCTAGCAAAGGTAGACTGATAACAGTCAAAAGGTAGTTAGAGGACAGTCAAAAGGTAAACAGAAGACAGTCAAAGACTATGGTAGGTAGAGGATAGTCAAATGCAAGGGAAGGTAGACAGAGGAGAGTGAAAGGCTAGCAAAGGTAAACATAGGATAGTCAAAAGGTAGACAGAGGATAGTCAAAAGATAGACAGAAGACAGTCAAAAGTTAGTAATGGCAGATATGACGGTCAGAGAGCAGAGATGAGGAGGGTCAAAGGCCAACAAAAAGAAATGCCTGTGAAAGGTGGACACACAGGGTCCCAGACCTTATGACACAGTACAATGTTATTCACTTAATAATGATAAAAAATATTTAGTTAACAGTCATAAAACAAATGAGCTAAACCAGGTTCTATGACAGGGTTATGGGCATCAAATAAATCAATATATTCCTGAGAATGTGGTAAATTTACTGTAAAATGTATTATTACACTAAAAAAAATGCTGTCTTTGGCAAGGTTGTGAAGTGGTGACCTAAGAAGATTCATTCATTAACATAAATTATTCTTGTAGCTTTCCTGGTAATGAAGTTTAAACAATTCTTGTGCTAGAGTTTGAGACCATAATATATTTGTTTTTCTAATCAGATTCACAAAGAGTGTCCACTTCAGTGTTTGACAATATGGAAATCACATTCCACTTATATAATTTCATAAGCAAGGAGATCAGATAGCTTGCCTTCAAACTGTAGGAGAATCAATACTTAAATATGTGGAAGTCAACAACAATTAGTAATAAACCATTCATTAATTGGGGCCTATACAGAATAGAAGGACTAACGGTACATGACAGAAGCATCAATGTGGAGCTTGGGGACAGAACTAGACAGATGTTGATGAATCAAGAGTTGAGGAAAAGACACTGATGCTTAGTAGGACACACACTGAGAAACCCTGATGATAGCAAAACTAGAAAGGCCTTACTTTGGAACTAACAGGGAAAAATAAACAGAGGGAGCTAACATGGAGAAGAAGATTAGAGACAAAGATAAATATTATGGTGGGGGGGGGGGGGGGGGGTTTGGTTGGTGCGCTTGACACGCTTGACAAAAGATAAGATAGTATGGTATCTGCTGGTTTAGGGCTTATGTTCCAATGGTCATAAAGGAGAAGAAGAATGAGATCAGATTGCTTGCTTTCAAACAGCAGGAGAGTCAACTATTTAATGCAATCATCTTAACAACAACAAACATCTTGTCAAATTCAGCCTCCATCTTGATTTGCCTACATGTATCCTTTCACCTCGTGCTATCTTCTTGATACATTCAGTATCCACAGCTGAAAGTGTGGCTAAATTCCTGAAGTATACACAATGCTGAAAGTGTGGCTAAATTCCTAAGTATCCAAATTTGTAGTCATTATTATGGAACAAGTCCTTAGCTGAACTTTACTGGGGGGCCAGCACTCGGTGTCTTAGCCCTGGCCGTATTGTTGTGTGGTTGCTACATGAGACGCTTGTTCCTTAGACGTTGTACTTCGGTATTTCACTCGGAGCTTGTAGCAGTGGTGTGGCTGATAGCTAATTTATATCTACATATATAAGCAGATTGGGAACTGAATGAGTGATCACTATGCCGCTTGGGTTGTTTGGAAACAAGTTTTCCCCAAAGAAAACTCCCCCACGACGAGCACAGTCACTGTCAAACCTGCACCTTGACGCCACAGAATCGAAAGCTGAGTTTGGCCTGGACTATGGCGAACTGAAAGTCAGTCTGGGTGGTAATCAAATTGCATTTGAAAATGGACTATGGGTTAATGAAACGGGAGGTGGGTCCAGTCATAAGGAAGTATCACGACTCAGAAAACAAAACCAGACACTGCATGAGGAAAATAATTTTCTGAAACTTAAAATTGACATTCTGCTGGACATGCTCGCTGAACAGTCTGCAGTATCTCACTTCCATGAGAACGAGGTTAGGCAGTTACGAGAAGCCAAGCTGGGTACAAAGAAAAGATAGTCATATGGGGAAGCCGTATGTGTATTTTATGTACAATAGTCTTGTATGTTTGTATCACCACCTGATTTGTTTTCCTTATACAGTGAGTAAGAAAAACTGATCCAGTTCGCTATCAGAAACAAGCTGCTCAATTCCATCATACCACCAAGTGATGGCACTGAAAGAATATTGAAGCTCCAACTCCAGACAGAGGCAGGCCCAGTTAGTATTATAAGCGTTTACGCCCCAACACTAACTGCAGCATCAGAATCTAAAGACAAGTTCTATGACGACCTTAGCAAAGAAGTCAGTGAAACACCAGAGAAACAACATCTTTTTATCCTGGGGGATTTCAATGCCAGGGTTGGCTCTGACCACGAATCTTGGCCTTCATGTCTAGGATAGTTTGGCGTTGGGAAGATCAATGACAATGGACAACGTCTCTTGGAATTCTGCAGCCACCATAATCTGTGCATGACCAACACCTTCTTTGACACGAAACCTCAACACAAGGTGTCATGGAGGCACCCCAGATCAAAGAACTGGCACCAACTCGACCTGGTGCTCACTAAACGCAGCAACCTCCGCAATGTACGGATGACTCGCAGCTATCATGGTGCTGACTGCGACACCGACCATTCACTCGTATCCAGCAAGGTGAAGATAAAGCCCAAGAGAATCTACAGAAGCCGAACAGAAGGAAGACCACGCATTGACACCAGTGGCACCCAAAATAAAGAGAAGGTCAACAAATTCATGCAGGCTCTAGCGGATACTCTGCCCGGCCCCACAGACGGAGATTCCACCGAGAGATGGAGTCATTTTCGCGACACCATCTACAATACAGCACTATCAACATTTGGCAAGAAGCAAACTAAGTCAACCGACTGGTTTGAAGCACACTCTGAAGAGATGCTCCCAGTCCTGGAGATAAAGAGACATGCATTCTCGATGTATAAAACATCACCTTCAGAGAAAACACTGCAGGCATTGCGAACGGCCAGAAATAGAGTACAACAGATGGCAAGAAGATGTGCGAACAGGTACTGGCTACAGCTCTCTGCTCAAATTCAAACTTGTGCAGACACTGGAAATATAAGAGGAATGTATGAGGGCATCAAGCAAGCTGTCGGTCCATCAAAAAATAAGATGGCCCCTTTACGATCAACTGAGGGGGTAATCATAAAAGATCGAGCGAAACAAATGGATCGCTGGGTAGAACACTACTCAGAGCTATACTCAGTGGATAACACTGTCAGCGAAGAAGCTCTGGAAGCCATCGATCAACAGTCCGCCATGCATGCCTTGGATAACGAACCTTGCCTCACAGAAATCAGCGAAGCACTAGACTCTCTCAAATCCGGCAAGGCACCTGGAAAAGATAGTATTCCACCTGAAATTTTAAAATGTAGCAAAGAAACAATCATCCCAGAACTGTATGCAATATTACAGCTCTGCTGGAGAGAAAAATCAATACCACAAGATATGAAAGACGCAAACATCGTTACCCTTTATAAAAACAAAGGCGACAGAAGCGACTGCAACAACTTTCGCGGCATTTCCCTTCTCAGCATTACAGGCAAGATTTTTGCCAGAGTAATCCTTAAAAGATTACACATTCTTGCTGAAAGAATCTACCCCGAATCGCAGTGCGGATTTAGACCCAACAGGTCCACCATCGATATGATTTTCTCACTCCGGCAGCTCCAAGAGAAGTGCAGAGAACAGAGGAAGCCATTATATATAGCCTTCATCGACCTCACAAAGGCATTTGACCTCGTGAGCAGAAGCGGCCTTTTTAAGGTCCTTGAAAAGGTTGGATGTCCACCCACCCTTCTTAGTATCGTGAAATCATTCCACGAAAACATGCAGGGGACCATTTTATTTGACGGCTCAACATCCCAGTCATTCAGCATCAGCAGCGGAGTAAAGCAGGGATGCGTGCTTGCTCCTACACTCTTTGGTATCTTCTTTGCTGTTCTCTTAAGGCAAGCATTTGGGACTGCCACTGAAGGCATATACCTCCACACAAGATCTGATGGCAAACTTTTTAACCCATCAAGACTCAAGGCAAAGACCAAAATAAGACCAAGATGCGTAAGAGAACTACTTTTTGCAGATGATGCAGCACTGACTACTCATACAGCAGAAGATCTCCAAAGGCTCATAGATTGTTTTGCAGCCGCCTGCAAAGACTTTGGGCTCACCATTAGCCTAAATAAAACACAGGTGATGGAACAAGATGCTGATGCGCCTCCGTCAATCAAAATCTCTAATTATGAATTGAAAGTCGTCCACGATTTTGTGTATCTGGGATCGACAATATCAGATAATCTTTCATTAGAGACAGAAATCGACAGACGCATTGGAAAGGCAGCCACAACATTTTCCAGGCTAGCTAAAAGAGTTTGGGAGAATAATAGACTAACAGAGTGTACAAAAGCTCAAGTATATAAAGCTTGTGTTGTTAGCACACTACTCTACGGGTCTGAATCCTGGACCCTGTACTCAAGACAGGAAAGGAAGTTGAATTCCTTCCACATAAGATGTCTGAGACGTATCCTGGGCATAACATGGAAAGACCACATAACAAACAAACAGGTGCTTGAAAGAGCAGATATTACCACAGTGCACACCCTCCTCAAGCAGAGACGCCTCCGGTGGTTGGGCCACGTATCTCGAATGGAGGACGAACGTATTCCCAAAGATCTCCTTTACGGAGAACTAGCCACAGGAAAGAGGCCAACCGGAAGACCCCAAATGCGATATAGGGATGTGTGTAAACAAGATATGAAAACCATTGGAATAGATCCAGACACGTGGGAGAGAGTTGCAACAGACAGATGCTCCTGGAGAAGAGATGTACGAAACGGACTGGTGCTCTTTGAGCGCAATCAGATCCAAAAAACTGAGGAGAGACGGCACAGGCTCAAAGAGCAGTCACTTACTGCGGGACTTGCCTCGTCTCACAGATGCGGAAACTGTGACAGAGATTGTCATTCTTGAATTGGACTATACAGTCACCAGCGGTGCTGCCAGGCACCTCCCAAGCGGCACAACTCTATAGTCCTTCAGGACTGAAAGAGGCCTACTACTACTCCCATCATAGCCTGCTGGAGAGATTCTTGATCCTTCATCTGTTCCCCAACCTCAAGTACTGTTTTGTCCCATGTGTCTTTAACATCCTGAACCAATCATCGTATTGGTGGCCCCTGCCTCCCCTTCCAATACTGTTCTTTCTAAGCAGTTGTGGTATTTAATGCAGTCAAAGTGTTTCAGCTCCTGGGACATCATGCTGTTTATGAGTTGAGTTTCTTCAATGTTCAGTTCCCATACATCGTCAGTAGTTTGTTGTCTGTCTGTCAATACCTGATTTACTCAAAATCAAATTATGGTAGTCACTAAATGTCTTACATATCTGTAATCCAAACTGATGAGCCTGGCTAAATTCTTAAGGAAGTTAAAATCTAGGGTCATAAAGTTTGCTAAAGTCTGCATCCAAATTCATAACTGTTGCTATTATCTTGACATTGTCAATATCCAAAATCACAATTGTTGCTATTATCATGACATTGTCAATATCCAAAATCACAACTCTTGCTATAATCTGGATATTTTCAATATCCAAAATCACAACTATTGCTATAATCTTGATATTTTCAATATCTAGAATAACAAAAGCATCATAATCTTGAAATTTTCAATATTTAAAATCACAACTATTATTATAATCTTCTTATTTTCAATATTTAGAATCACAACTGATTTTGCAATCATGATATTGTAAATATCAAGAAAAACAATTGTGCTACTTTCTTAATATTTTAATATATCTAGAATAACAACTGCTTTTACTATTTTATAAATATCAAGAACCACAACTTCTACAATCATATTAAAATCAAGAACCACAACTCTGCTACAATCTTGATCTTGAAAACATCAAGAACTACACTCATATTACAATCTTTATATTTTCTATGACTACGTTTTCAACAGTTTTTAAATTACTAATATCCGCAGCCTAAGAATGAACAATCACTAAATTCTTCGTACACAATCCCGAAAGACGAGTGCCTTAAGTAATGTGTGGTAACTTTGTCACAACTGAAAATGTCACAATGAAATCACTCGTCAAAATGCTAGGAAACAAGTTTTGTTCCCTGATCAATATGGTTTCTACTGCCATTGGAGGAGCAGGAACTGTACGAGCTACTGATGGCCACATCGGACTTCCTGCCTGCCACATCCCCGGCCATGAGCGTGGGTGTGTCCACTTTGGCGCCGGACTCTGTTTTCACATCTGGGTAGCAGCTTGATGTCATGAACATGCTGTTTTCCATGGAGAGGGATACTGGGACTGGGAGCAAGCCCAGGATCTCCTTGATAGCCGTTGGCAGCTTCTTGTATTCCTTGAGTTGTAAGAAGATGCCCTCGGCTTTGCACAAGGTTTCCTCCAAGGGAATAGACAGGCTGATGTCATTGATGTGCTGCAATGGACATAGGAAGAACACACTCATTAACAAGAAAGAAAAACCAGTTCTATTAATTGTTAATGCATACTGGATACTGCATAGAAGTTCTATGAATTGGAAGGTAGCAATTCCATGGTGTCAAGGTATTTTCATATTTATTCATGCGTAGCATTCATCCTACTTTAACCCTTTACAGGGCAGACGCTTGTCCGTTTTGTAGCCCTGAACGGGCAAGATTTTTTCAGGTTCTGTAAAAATTTCGGGTCGCGTTAGTAAAAACATCACAAATAAGGTGTTAGTCAACCGATTTTAGTTAAATAAACAACACAATGAAGGCAAAAGCATGCAGAATATGTTACTCACGTGATTGTTGCCGGTAATCCATATATGAACACAAATATTTACGAAATACGGCATGTTGTTTGTGATTTTCCGTCATCTATACGGCAATTTACAAACACATTTTCAGAATCATAATCACTTTCTTTAAAGTCCGACTCGCGACTGCTAATGCAAAGTAACGCTTTGCACTGATATCTAGCTCCGATTAATAATCAACTTCGTGCCCTTTAATGTCATTTAAATTGAACAGAGCGAAATCTCGGCTATCACTTGAAGAATCGCCGAAATCCATTTTGAAAAACAGCGTAAAACTCCCGAAAACTATAAAAAAAAGTCTGTAAAAGTCTGTTCAAAGTCATTGTCGCACGTTTACAAATGGCGGCCACATTGTCAAGCTATCGGCGAAAGTGAAAGCAGCTGTCGGAAGTCTCGGAAATTCGCAAGATCGCATTTTTAAAACGACTAGTCGTCAAAGACGCGATTGGGCGCTATGCCTGTTTAACGCATCGAACGCTATCAGGCGCTATGCCCGTTAAAGGGTTAACCCAGAACTGGAAGCATTCGTTTTCTTGAGGCACCTGTTTTGGAGCAAACATCAGCGATTATGGAGATGGAGAGATGGGGAGGGAGGGAGGGAGGGAGGGAGGGAGGGAGGGGGGGAGAGAGAGAGAGAGAGAGAGAGAGAGAGAGAGAGAGAGAGAGAGAGAGAGAGAGAGAATAAACAAACTTTATTTTCAAAGGGCCACAAATTGGGCATGCAGACCCGTCTTACAATTGTCCCTTCCAATCACTCATTGTTCGTACATCAATTATCTTTTGTACATGTTTTATTCACACAGTAAAAACATTTTCAACTGAATGCTGTGAACATTAACAATGCATATTACTATGTTATGAGACAGGCAGACAGACACACACATAAGCAGACACTCATTCACATATGAATAAACTCATACATTCATACATCATTTACATAATCTTCACAGTTATACACCCACTCAACACACAAATACACACTCCCTCACATACACATACACCCACTTACAATCACACAAACAAACATTTACTCATACATACTCTCTCTCTCTCTCAGGACAAACTCTCTCTCTCTCTCTCTCTCGCTCTCTCTCTCAGGACAAACTCTCTCTCTCTCTCTCTCTCTCTCAGGACAAACATTCTCTCTCTCTCTCTCTCTCAGGACAAACTCTCTCTCTCTCTCTAGGGCAAACTCTCTCTCTCTCTCTCAGGACAAACTCTCTCTCTCTCTCTCTCTCTCAGGACAAACTCTCTCTCTCTCTCTAGGGCAAACTCTCTCTCTCTCTCTCAGGACAAACTCTCTCTCTCTCTCTCTCTCAGGACAAACTCTCTCTCTCTCAGGACAAACTCTCTCTCTCTCTCTCTCTCTCTCAGGACAAACTCTCTCTCTCTCTCTCAGGACAAACTCTCTCTCTCTCTCTCAGGACAAACTCTCTCTCTCTCTCTCAGGACAAACTCTCTCTCTCTCTCTCTCAGGACAAACTCTCTCTCTCTCTCTCTCAGGACAAACATACCTTAAGGATCTCTGTGAAGCCAAACTTATTCTCCATCAAGGTGGACTTTTCGGAGTCCAGGATTGCCAAAGAAATGATGAGATGGAAATTATCACAGGGTCTGTCAGTCCACAGCACCTGGGAATATACAAACATGGTGAGACATACTAAAATGATATACCACATTTCACCAACTAAAAACCACCCCCCCCCCCCCCCACCCACACAACAACAACAATTAACAAAAGACTAAAATATCTCTATACTTGTTCTTGACAAGAGGTGCATGAATCAAAGTATGTACAAAATGAGAGATGTGTTAAGGGCAGCATGTTAGATAGCCTGCATGGCCAATTTTTAACCCTTTGAAAATAATGTTAATTCATTCTTACATTTTTCTCCTTCTTCTTCAGTGATAAAAATGTTCATCTATTCCAACATGGTCATGAAAAGGATCTGATGTCTGAGGTCTCCCCTGGTCTGTTTGTATTTTAAGGTTGCTCCAGCGGGTTAGATTTCCATTTTCTGTCAGGCACATTTTGGGCAGTCTTGAAGGAAGTGCTCTGGAGTTTGTCTTGGGGAGTCCACAGCTGCAAGTGGCAGAGATGTGTTTGGTGAAGGTCTCTCTCTGAGTCCTGTTCTGAGCCTGAAAATTCTGCTCAGCTGCTTTCTGCATATCTGAATTCTTCTTCATCTTAAAGTCCATTTCATATGGTGTTGGTGATCATGTCTTTTAACAACCTTCTGTTCTTGTGCTGCCAATCATCCTGATACTGATGTTCCTCCTGCCATGATGTCAACTGTCCAACAGCTTCTCTCTTTGTGTTCTCCTACTACTCCTCCCCTCCAACTTTTTCGCTGTTATGACATACTCCAGCTTTCTCCTTTCTCGTAACATGACCATAGAATGTGGACTGTCTTCTTCTAATGCAGGTAACCAGTTCTCTCAGTTAGCTTCTTTCAACATACCTTCATTGCTCTCTCTATCCATCAAATGATCACATAGTTCTTCTATAAAACCTCATCTCTACAGCTTCCACATAATTCCTCATTTGTCTGCTAACTGTCCATGATTCGCAACAGTACATCAGGATGGGCTCAATATAACTCTTAAGAACTCTTTTCCCCGCCCCGATCAACAAAGATAAATTGCAGAGAATATTCTTCATCTTGCGAAATGCTGCCGTGTCTTTGACTATCCTATATTTATCTTCCATCTGCTGTTATTAAAGTACAAAAACACCTAAATACACTGACTTGTTTCAGATTGGTTCCATTTACTTTGATTCTGTTCTTTATAATAACCATTACTTCTAATTTTCTGTTATTCAAACTATGTCTTTTGTTTTGACTTTCTGTTACAATTACATCTGTCATTTCTTGCAACAGTGTTTCATTTTCAGTAGCCAACATCGTGTCATCAGCATAACTCCCGTTGTATACATTAAGCTCACCAACTGATATTCCTGGCTTGTCTTGTATGAATCGCATTAATACTTGGCTGCACAAATTGAATATATCGGGTTGGATTCAAGTACAGAACCATATTCAAAACCTTGTTTAATGCATATCTGAATTAACACAAAATAATATTTGCAAGCTGGATGAAAGGAAAAAACCCACAACAGATTTTGTGTTCATTTAGATTCCAGTACCAGCTTGGCAGCAGTCACTCCCTTCTTTCGATACCATGCTGGTTTCTATCTAACTTGATGCTATAATGCTCTGCTCTGTAATCTTTATTTTCTTTTCTCCAATTCATTTTCATAATTTTTATGTGCTTTTTTAAACTGTTTATATTTTTTTTAAAGACATTAAGGAAAAAAACTCCAAAGTTTATTCAGACTTACCTCCCACAACCTCTGGATTTCATGAAAATGAAATTCTCTTTTAAACAAGATTAAAATCCACCGGAAACAAAAGTAGAAGTTCCCAGAGTCATGACTCTCTGTAAAATACACATGTAAACGATCTTATTTGAGATTTTCAATGTCGAATAACAAATGTGAAATATCTTATTTGAGTTTTTTTCAATGTAGAATAACGAATGTACAGTATTTTGATTTGTTCAATGTGGAATAACAAATGCACAATATCTTATTAGAGTTTTTCAATATGGAATAATGAATGAACGGTATCTTTAGTTGTTTTCTATATGGAATAACAAATGTACAGTATCTTAGGTTTGTCAATGTGGAATAACAAATGCATAATATCTTATGTGAGTTTTTTTAAGTGTGGAATAATGAATGTACAGTATCTTGAGTTTTTCAATGTGGAATTACAAATGCATAATATCTTATTGAGTTTTTTCAATGTGGAATAACGAACATACAGTATCTTGAGTTTTTCAATGTGGACTAATGGATGTACAATATCTTATTTAAGTTTTTTATTCAATATGGAATAACGAATGTACAGTATCTTGAGCTTTCCAATGTGGAATAACAAATGTACAATATCTTGAGTTTTTTTAAATATGGAATCTTCTGCCTGCATGCTCATTTCCCACCACATCAGCCGAGAAAAGATCCAACAGATGCTCCTTATCTTGACTTGTGAACTCAAGCATGGCACCCTGCATGAAGCATGCCTGTCTTCACCCTTCTCAGCATGCTCTGTGAGTCCGTTACAATCACAACATGATAGTGCTGATCATCCTCCAGCCATAAGATGGCCAGAGTGACTGCCTCCATCTCCATTCTCATACCAAGAAATCAATGAACCAGCTGTTAACTACATCAGATAATATAAGAAGTCAGGAAATTAAATATGTATATAGAATCCATCCCAACATAAAAACAAGGAATCTCTGCACCAGGGAACAAAAAAGGAAAGAGTGAGGAATAAATTAATTACCTAGATAAGCACACAACTCAGGATCACAAATCTGCATTAGCTTGTGGATCTGTGACAGCTGAACTTTCATCCCATTCTGATCCATCTCAAAGTTATGGCACTGTTTCATCATAAATGTTCACAAATTAATCATCTCAAAGATATGACACTAGTTTCATCATATATGCTAACAAGAAAATAGCTGGCATATAGCATAAAACCTGCAACAAGTCAAAGACACAAAATACAATAAGTCAAAGACACAAAATACAACAAGCTAAAGACATAAAATACAACAAGTCAAAGACACAAAATACAACAAGTTAAAGACACAAAATACAACAAGTCAAAGACAAAATACGAACCACTCTTTCCATGGCTCCAGCAAAACACCAGAAAGCCTCCACCTCGTTCTCCATGACTACGAGAATCGGAGACAGGATGTCACTCATACCTTGAACATAGCCTGAGTGGGGACAACAGATACAATTTTCAATTGGGTACAACAGATACAATTTTCAGTTGGGGACAACATATTTTCAATTGGGGACAACAGACACAATTTTTAACTGAAGACAACAGACACCGTCTTCAGTTGGGGACAACAGATTTTCAACTGGGGACAACATATTTTCAAATGGGGACAACAAATACAATTTTCAGTGGGGGATATCAGATACAGCATTCAACTGGGGACAACAGATATAATTTTCAATCGAGGACAACAGATACAATTTTCAAATGGGGACAACAGATACAATTTTCAGTTGGGGACAACAGATTTTTAATTAGAGACAACAGATTTCCAATTGGAGACAACAGATTTTCAACTGGGGACAACAGATACCATTTTCAGTTGAGGACAACAGATTTTCAGCTGGAGACAACAGATACCATTTTAAATTGGGGACAACAGATTTTCATTTGGGGACAACAAATTTTCAATTGGGGACAACAGATACTTGACTGGAGATAACAGATACTTAACTGGGTACAACAAATATTCAAGTGGGGACAACAGATTTTCAACTGGGGACAACAGATACTCGACTGGAGATAACAGATACTTAACTGGGTACAACACATATTCAAGTGGGGACAACAGACTTTCAATTGGGAAATAAAGAATTTCAACTGGCGACAACAAATACAATGTTCAATTGGGGACAACAGACTTTCAATTGGCGACACCAGAATTTCAACTGAGAACATCATATTTTCAATTGGGGACAACAAATACAACATTTGATGTATCTACTCAACAGTAACAAAGGAATATAGACTTTGGTGGTTAGCAACCTGAACTATAAACAGTGAAAATAATGAAAATTTTAAAGATCATCTAGAATTATATAATCACAAATGAAAGAGTGGACTCTGCAGTGACAGACTTAACTTTACATAATGTCTAATATTAGTTTTGTGGCTGTTTGATGTCACCATAGTCTAATATTATATTCTGGTTACTTTTGCTGCTATTTCACAGATCACTTTAACTCAATTATCCAAATTTAAACCTTGACAAACGATAGTTTGCTACATTGTGCTTTAAAAAAAGGCATAACTACAACTCTTGGCTGTAGCACATGTGACTGATCAGACTAATTTGTATGATAAATGTTCGTCCACAATGGATGCATGTAAATACATGGTCATTTCCACCATCACACACCATTTGCCTGTCTAAATTTGTATTAAGCAAACATTACAACACAGGCTTTGTTAAAGCTGAATGTTGAAACTGATTGGGCAGTTATTAATTATTTGTCATTTTTGTAAGACTGATACATGAGTAAACATTTTGAAGTGTTCTACATCATTAGAATGTATCGATCTGTTGCAATAACCTACAAACTGTTACATATAACAAAAGTTACTGAAAATTACTTTAATGGTAATGCAATCTAAATAAATTGTAAATTATTATTTCAAGATTAAATAATGATTCACCATAGTAAATAATAGCCACTTGCAGAAGTCATAATAATTTTCCTTGCTATGTCTGTTATAGATAAGCCAGGCAAAAACATATATGCTTCAGCAAGGTTCACACTTACAGTGCTAAGTCGTGTATACCTAGCATGGAAGTTAGAAAAAGAGTTCCGGCATGTTACATAGAACCAGTTTTAACATACAGCTGCGAGTCCTTGATAATTAGTAAACAGGGTAATTGATCCATGCATCGGAGATCACAAGACATGGAGAAGCATGACTGCCCACACCAGCCAGCAAGGCATGTGATGGCAGCGATAACGAGTGCAAGTGTGATATGTAATAATTATTGTTTTCATAATCGTTACTAAAGTACTAAAAAGTGGCCATTTTTAGTGACATTTTAAAAGAGAGCTCAATTTTGAAATGTGTAAAAACTCTAAAAATTGTTTTTTGGCATCTGAGTTGAGTTGAGTCAAGAAATGGTATCATAGGACTTGAGACATTCCCACATGCCCACCATCCTCTTCTTTAACCCTTTACAGGGCAGACGCTTGTCCGTTTTTTTAGCCCTGAACGGGCAAGATTTTTTCAGGTGTGGTAAAATTTCGGGTCGCGTTAGTAAAAACATCACAAATAAGGTGTTAGTCAACCGATTTTAGTTAAATAAACAACACAATGAAGGGAAAAGCATGCAGAATATGTTAGTCACGTGATTGTTGTCGGTAATCCATATATGAACACAAATATTTATGAAATACAGCATGTTGTTTGTGATTTTCCGTCATCTATACGGCAATTTACAAACACATTTTCAGAATCATAATCACTTTCTTTAAAGTCCGACTCAGACTGCTAATGCAAAGTAATGCTTTTCACTGATATCTAGCTCCAATTAATAGTCAACTTCGTGCCCTTTAATGTCATTTAAATTGAACCTAGCGAAATCTCGGCTATCACTTGAAGAATTGCCAAAATCCATTTTGAAAAAATCCTGAAAACTATTTAAAAAAAAGTCCGTAAAAGTCCGTTCAAATTCATACTATCGCGTTTACAAATGGCGGCCACGTTGTCAAGCTGTCGGCAAAAGCGAAAGTAGCCGTCGGAAGTGTCGGAAAGCCGAGAGATCGCGTTTTTACAATGCATAATAGTATCGGACGTAAATGGCTGCTATGCACGTTTAAGTGATCGGCCGTTAATGGGCGCTCTGCCTTGTAAAGGGTTAACAACCAGCGAAGAGTCCCAATACTAATGATGCCAGTAGCAGTCTGATTATGTGTCCGTCTGGCCTGGCCTCAGAGTTTCAAGTGTCGGCCAGATCCTCTGGTCACTCCCTGCAGCACCATTCTTTCCAGGAAAAGATAGTGTGTCTATTCTTCCACACAATCACATGATCATTACTTGCAAACATTTGCTGATGAAGTCATTAGTCACAATCTTTGCGTTTTTGTGAAATTGACGTTCTTGTGTTTTTCCTATGTTCTGTCCATTTTCACAGCTTGAGGGTTCTGATTTATGAAGAATTCACATTTCCACAGCTGGAAGGTTTTGATTTATAAAGAATTCACATTTCCACAGCTGGAAGGTTCTGATTTATGAAGAATTCACATTTCCACAGCTGGAAGGTTCTGATTTATAAAGAATTCACATTTCCACAGCTGGAAGGTTCTGATTTATGAAGAATTCACATTTCCACAGCTGGAAGGTTCTGATTTATGAAGAATTCACATTTCCACAGCTGGAAGGGTCTGATTTATGAAGAGTTAACATTTCCACAGCTGGAAGGTTCTGATTTATGAAGAATTCACATTTCCACAGCTGGAAGGTTCTAATTTATGAAGAATTCACATTTCCACAGCTGGAAGGTTCTGATTTATGAAGAATTCACATTTCCACAGCTTAAAGGTTTTGATTTATGAAGAATTCACATTTCCACAGCTTGAAGGTTCTGATTTATGAAGAATTCACATTGTATAACTCTGGACACACCCCCAGGATGCTCCATCCCTCTCAGCAAATATTGCAGAATGCAGATGTTAGTCAGTGCGGCTGGATCAACTTTACAGCAATAACTGTGAGAAACAATTCAGCACTACAACTATTAAGATTCAAACCCTAGACCAAATGTCACTAAGGGAGCACTAACAGGAGCTAATGTCTTACCTAAATCAAAATTGTAGAACACATACGTCATCAGAATATCAAACAGGACTGGAAGATTTGGATTCTTGTCTCCACTGAAGAACTTGTGCGTCCTGTCTGTTCGCTGAACATCTTTCTCTGGGGAGAAGAGAGATCTATTTTACAAAATGGCATCTATATAAAGATTAGTCTCTCATATTTACTTTGCCACTATTCTCTTGTGGTGGTAAACTACTGAACATAAAACTGCATTAAATAATCACAAAGCCATAAAATACTGGGGTTGACTGCAATGTCCCGTAAAGGACATGCTACTACATAACTTTATTCTGGTGTGGAGACGTCACACAGGCAGCTTGCCAGATAAACTGTCAGCATATAAGGAAACACAAATGTATTGTTACATCCTGCTGAGAAACAATACATGCACACACATGTACATACAGGGTTAGAAGCTCAGTCCAGGTATACAGAATAGGAGTCAATGATGGAATTTGCTTTATGTGGTAGTCAATGATGAAGTTTATTGTATATGATAGTCAATGATGAAGTTTATTGTATATGGTAGTCAATGATGAAGTTTATTGTATATGGTAGTCAATGATGAAGTTTATTCTATGTGGTAGTCTAGTCAATGATGAAGTTTATTGTATATGATAGTCAATGATGAAGTTTATTGTATATGATAGTCAATGATGAAGTTTATTGTATATGGTAGTCAATGATGAAGTTTATTCTATGTGGTAGTCAATGATGAAGTTTATTCTATGTGGTAGTCTAGTCAATGATGAAGTTTATTGTATATGATAGTCAATGATGAAGTTTATTGTATATGATAGTCAATGATGAAGTTTATTGTATATGGTAGTCAATGATGAAGTTTATTCTATGTGGTAGTCAATGATGAAGTTTATTGTATGTGGTAGTCAATGATGAAGTTTGTTGTATGTAGTAGTCAATGATGAAGTTTATTGTATGTAGTAGTCAATGATGAAGTTTATTGTATGTAGTAGTCAATGATGAAGTTTATTGTATATGATAGTCAATGATGAAGTTTATTGTATGTGGTAGTCAATGATGAAGTTTGTTGTATGTAGTAGTCAATGATGAAGTTTATTGTATGTAGTAGTCAATGATGAAGTTTATTCTATGTGGTAGTCAATGATGAAGTTTATTGTATGTGGTAGTCAATGATGAAGTTTATTCTGTGTGGTAGTCAATGATGAAGTTTATTGTATATGGTAGTCAATGATGAAGTTTATTCTATGTGGTAGTCAATGATGAAGTTTATTGTATGTGGTAGTCAATGATGAAGTTTGTTGTATGTAGTAGTCAATGATGAAGTTTATTGTATGTAGTAGTCAATGATGAAGTTTATTGTATGTAGTAGTCAATGATGAAGTTTATTGTATATGATAGTCAATGATGAAGTTTATTGTATATGATAGTCAATGATGAAGTTTATTGTATATGGTAGTCAATGATGAAGTTTATTGTATATGGTAGTCAATGATGAAGTTTATTCTATGTGGTAGTCAATGATGAAGTTTATTCTATGTGGTAGTCAATGATGAAGTTTATTGTATATGATAGTCAATGATGAAGTTTATTCTATGTGGTAGTCAATGATGAAGTTTATTGTATATGATAGTCAATGATGAAGTTTATTGTATATGATAGTCAATGATGAAGTTTATTGTATATGGTAGTCAATGATGAAGTTTATTCTATGTGGTAGTCAATGATGAAGTTTATTCTATGTGGTAGTCAATGATGAAGTTTATTCTATATGATAGTCAATGATGAAGTTTATTCTATGTGGTAGTCAATGACGAAGTTTATTCTATGTGGTAGTCAATGATGAAGTTTATTGTATGTGGTAGTCAATGATGAAGTTTATTGTATGTGGTAGTCAATGATGAAGTTTGTTGTATGTAGTAGTCAATGATGAAGTTTATTGTATATGATAGTCAATGATGAAGTTTATTGTATATGATAGTCAATGATGAAGTTTATTCTATGTGGTAGTCAATGACGAAGTTTATTCTATGTGGTAGTCAATGATGAAGTTTATTGTATGTGGTAGTCAATGATGAAGTTTATTGTATGTGGTAGTCAATGATGAAGTTTGTTGTATGTAGTAGTCAATGATGAAGTTTATTGTATATGATAGTCAATGATGAAGTTTATTGTATATGGTAGTCAATGATGAAGTTTATTGTATATGATAGTCAATGATGAAGTTTATTGTATATGGTAGTCAATGATGAAGTTTATTCTATATGATAGTCAATGATGAAGTTTATTGTATATGATAGTCAATGATGAAGTTTATTCTATGTGGTAGTCAATGACGAAGTTTATTCTATGTGGTAGTCAATGATGAAGTTTATTGTATGTGGTAGTCAATGATGAAGTTTATTCTGTGTGGTAGACAATGATGAAGTTTATTCTATGTGGTAGTCAATGATGAAGTTTATTGTATATGATAGTCAATGATGAAGTTTATTGTATATGGTAGTCAATGATGAAGTTTATTGTATATGATAGTCAATGATGAAGTTTATTGTATATGGTAGTCAATGATGAAGTTTATTCTATATGATAGTCAATGATGAAGTTTATTCTATGTGGTAGTCAATGACGAAGTTTATTCTATGTGGTAGTCAATGATGAAGTTTATTGTATGTGGTAGTCAATGATGAAGTTTGTTGTATGTAGTAGTCAATGATGAAGTTTATTGTATGTAGTAGTCAATGATGAAGTTTATTGTATGTAGTAGTCAATGATGAAGTTTATTGTATGTGGTAGTCAATGATGAAGTTTATTTATGTGGTAGACAATGATGAAGTTTATTCTATGTGGTAGTCAATGATGAAGTTTATTCTATGTGGTAGTCAATGATGAAGTTTATTGTATATGATAGTCAATGATGAAGTTTATTGTATGTAGTAGTCAATGATGAAGTTTATTGTATGTAGTAGTCAATGATGAAGTTTATTGTATATGATAGTCAATGATGAAGTTTATTCTATGTGGTAGTCAATGATGAAGTTTATTCTATGTGGTAGTCAATGATGAAGTTTATTCTATGTGGTAGTCAATGATGAAGTTTATTGTATATGATAGTCAATGATGAAGTTTATTCTATATGATAGTCAATGATGAAGTTTATTGTATATGGTAGTCAATGATGAAGTTTATTCTATGTGGTAGTCAATGATGAAGTTTATTGTATATGATAGTCAATGATGAAGTTTATTGTATATGGTAGTCAATGATGAAGTTTATTGTATATGATAGTCAATGATGAAGTTTATTGTATATGGTAGTCAATGATGAAGTTTATTCTATATGATAGTCAATGATGAAGTTTATTCTATGTGGTAGTCAATGATGAAGTTTATTGTATATGGTAGTCAATGATGAAGTTTGTTGTATGTAGTAGTCAATGATGAAGTTTATTGTATGTAGTAGTCAATGATGAAGTTTATTGTATGTGGTAGTCAATGATGAAGTTTATTTATGTGGTAGTCAATGATGAAGTTTATTCTGTGTGGTAGTCAATGATGAAGTTTATTCTGTGTGGTAGTCAATGATGAAGTTTATTCTATGTGGTAGTTAATGATGAAGTTTATTCTATGTGGTAGTCTAGTCAGTGATGAAGTTTATTGTATATGATAGTCAATGATGAAGTTTATTGTATATGATAGTCAATGATGAAGTTTATTCTATGTGGTAGTCAATGATGAAGTTTATTCTGTGTGGTAGTCAATGATGAAGTTTATTCTATGTGGTAGTTAATGATGAAGTTTATTCTATGTGGTAGTCTAGTCAGTGATGAAGTTTATTGTATATGATAGTCAATGATGAAGTTTATTGTATATGATAGTCAATGATGAAGTTTATTCTATGTGGTAGTCAATGATGAAGTTTATTCTGTGTGGTAGTCAATGATGAAGTTTATTCTATGTGGTAGTTAATGATGAAGTTTATTCTATGTGGTAGTCTAGTCAATGATGAAGTTTATTGTATATGATAGTCAATGATGAAGTTTATTGTATATGATAGTCAATGATGAAGTTTATTCTATGTGGTAGTCAATGATGAAGTTTATTCTATGTGGTAGTCAATGATGAAGTTTATTGTATATGATAGTCAATGATGAAGTTTATTGTATATGATAGTCAATGATGAAGTTTATTGTATATGGTAGTCAATGATGAAGTTTATTCTATATGATAGTCAATGATGAAGTTTATTCTATGTGGTAGTCAATGATGAAGTTTATTCTATGTGGTAGACAATGATGAAGTTTATTCTATGTGGTAGTCAATGATGAAGTTTATTGTATATGGTAGTCAATGATGAAGTTTGTTGTATGTAGTAGTCAATGATGAAGTTTATTGTATGTAGTAGTCAATGATGAAGTTTATTGTATGTAGTAGTCAATGATGAAGTTTATTCTATGTGGTAGTCTAGTCAGTGATGAAGTTTATTCTATGTGGTAGTCAATGATGAAGTTTATTCTATGTGGTAGTTAATGATGAAGTTTATTCTATGTGGTAGTCTAGTCAGTGATGAAGTTTATTCTATGTGGTAGTCTAGTCAGTGATGAAGTTTATTCTATGTGGTAGTCTAGTCAGTGATGAAGTTTATTCTATGTGGTAGTCTAGTCAGTGATGAAGTTTATTCTATGTGGTAGTCAATGATGAAGTTTATTCTATGTGGTAGTCTAGTCAGTGATGAAGTTTATTCTGTGTGGTAGTCTAGTCAGTGATGAAGTTTATTCTATGTGGTAGTCTAGTCAGTGATGAAGTTTATTCTATGTGGTAGTCTAGTCAGTGATGAAGTTTATTCTATGTGGTAGTCAATGATGAAGTTTATTCTATGTGGTAGTCTAGTCAGTGATGAAGTTTATTCTGTGTGGTAGTCAATGATGAAGTTTATTCTGTGTGGTAGTCAGTGATGAAGTTTATTCTATGTGGTAGTCAATGATGAAGTTTATTCTGTGTGGTAGACAATGATGAAGTTTATTCTATGGTAGTCAATGATGAAGTTTATTCTGTGGTAGTCAATGATGAAGTTTATTCTGTGTGGTAGACAATGATGAAGTTTATTCTATGTGGTAGTCAATGATGAAGTTTATTCTGTGTGGTAGACAATGATGAAGTTTATTCTATGTGGTAGTCAATGATGAAGTTTATTCTATGTGGTAGTCAATGATGAAGTTTATTCTATGTGGTAGTCAATGATGAAGTTTATTCTATGGTAGTCAATGATGAAGTTTATTCTGTGGTAGTCAATGATGAAGTTTATTCTATGTGGTAGTCTAGTCAGTGATGAAGTTTATTCTATGTGGTAGTCTAGTCAGTGATGAAGTTTATTCTATGTGGTAGTCTAGTCAGTGATGAAGTTTATTCTATGTGGTAGTCAATGATGAAGTTTATTCTATGTGGTAGTCTAGTCAGTGATGAAGTTTATTCTGTGTGGTAGTCAATGATGAAGTTTATTCTGTGTGGTAGTCAGTGATGAAGTTTATTCTATGTGGTAGTCAATGATGAAGTTTATTCTGTGTGGTAGACAATGATGAAGTTTATTCTATGGTAGTCAATGATGAAGTTTATTCTGTGGTAGTCAATGATGAAGTTTATTCTGTGTGGTAGACAATGATGAAGTTTATTCTATGTGGTAGTCAATGATGAAGTTTATTCTATGTGGTAGTCAATGATGAAGTTTATTCTATGTGGTAGTCAATGATGAAGTTTATTCTATGGTAGTCAATGATGAAGTTTATTCTGTGTGGTAGACAATGATGAAGTTTATTCTATGGTAGTCAATGATGAAGTTTATTCTGTGGTAGTCAATGATGAAGTTTATTCTATGTGGTAGTCAATGATGAAGTTTATTCTGTGTGGTAGACAATGATGAAGTTTATTCTATGGTAGTCAATGATGAAGTTTATTCTGTGGTAGTCAATGATGAAGTTTATTCTGTGTGGTAGACAATGATGAAGTTTATTCTATGTGGTAGTCAATGATGAAGTTTATTCTATGTGGTAGTCAATGATGAAGTTTATTCTATGTGGTAGTCAATGATGAAGTTTATTCTATGGTAGTCAATGATGAAGTTTATTCTGTGGTAGTCAATGATGAAGTTTATTCTGTGTGGTAGACAATGATGAAGTTTATTCTATGTGGTAGTCTAGTCAGTGATGAAGTTTATTCTATGTGGTAGTCAATGATGAAGTTTATTCTGTGTGGTAGACAATGATGAAGTTTATTCTATGTGGTAGTCAATGATGAAGTTTATTCTATGGTAGTCAATGATGAAGTTTATTCTATGGTAGTCAATGATGAAGTTTATTCTATGGTAGTCAATGATGAAGTTTATTCTATGTGGTAGTCAATGATGAAGTTTATTCTGTGTGGTAGACAATGATGAAGTTTATTCTATGGTAGTCAATGATGAAGTTTATTCTATGGTAGTCAATGATGAAGTTTATTCTGTGTGGTAGACAATGATGAAGTTTATTCTATGTGGTAGTCAATGATGAAGTTTATTCTATGGTAGTCAATGATGAAGTTTATTCTATGTGGTAGTCAATGATGAAGTTTATTCTATGTGGTAGTCAATGATGAAGTTTATTCTATGTGGTAGTCAATGATGAAGTTTATTCTATGTGGTAGTCAATGATGAAGTTTATTCTATGGTAGTCAATGATGAAGTTTATTCTATGTGGTAGTCAATGATGAAGTTTATTCTGTGTGGTAGTCAATGATGAAGTTTATTCTATGGTAGTCAATGATGAAGTTTATTCTATGGTAGTCAATGATGAAGTTTATTCTATGGTAGACAATGATGAAGTTTATTCTATGTGGTAGTCAATGATGAAGTTTATTCTGTGTGGTAGACAATGATGAAGTTTATTCTATGTGGTAGTCAATGATGAAGTTTATTCTATGGTAGTCAATGATGAAGTTTATTCTATGGTAGTCAATGATGAAGTTTATTCTATGGTAGTCAATGATGAAGTTTATTCTATGGTAGTCAATGATGAAGTTTATTCTATGGTAGTCAATGATGAAGTTTATTCTATGGTAGTCAATGATGAAGTTTATTCTATGTGGTAGTCAATGATGAAGTTTATTCTGTGTGGTAGACAATGATGAAGTTTATTCTATGTGGTAGTCAATGATGAAGTTTATTCTATGTGTTAGTCAATGATGAAGTTTATTCTATGGTAGTCAATGATGAAGTTTGTTCTATGTGGTAGTCAATGATAAAGTTTGTTCTATGTGGTAGTCAATGATGAAGTTTATTCTATGTGATAGTCAATGATAAAGTTTATTCTATGTGATAGTCAATGATAAAGTTTGTTCTATGTGGTAGTCAATGATAAAGTTTATTCTATGTGATAGTCAATGATGAAATTTGGCCTAGGTGTAGTCAATGTTGAAATTTGCTCTATATTTTAGACAACAATGAAATTTCCTTGATGTGGTAGGCAACAATGAAATTTGCTCTATGTGGTAGATAGTCAATGATGAAATTTGCTCTAAGTGGAAGTCAATGTTGAAATTTGCTCTATGTGGAAGTCAATGTTGAAATTTGCTCTATCTGGTTGAGAACAATGAAATCTGAGCTATGTGGTATACAATGATAAAATGTGTTCTACGGGTAGACAATGATGAAATTTGCCCTCTTTGGCAGTCAATGATAAAGGCACTGAGAACAAAGATTACAAAGCATAAAAACAAACAAACATATACCTATTAATCCCCTCCTTTCTTTCAACACAGAAAATCTCCTCTCCTGCTCTGCAGAAATTGTCTTCCACTGAAGTTTCATCCGGAAATAGTCATCTCTGAAATAAGCAAAAGCATGTACCATATATGTTAAAGTCACACGCATGTCCTTTATAGAATGTTGCAACCAACCCCAGCATTTTCTAGCTGTTTGTGAAGTAATATGTGATTTTATGTTCAGAAGTTTGCCGTTGCTTTAAGAACAACCTACACTCATACCAATGTTATAAATCAACACAAAGTGCTCTCCTTCCAAATTGCATTTGAACCGGTCTGAGGGATTGTTAAATTCATTCACTACTACTGTTTTTTACAGGATATCGCAATCCACCCTGGTGTTATTTGGCTGTGTGTGAAGTAATATGCGATTTTACATTCAGCAGCTGGCCATTGCTTTTTGAATGACCAACACTCACATCATTGTTCAAAATCAACACAAGGTGGTTTACTTCCCAATCAACGGCAGCTGCTTTTGAACCAGTATGAGGGGTTGTGAAACGTGTTCACGACATCTAAGCCAGCAGCACTGTTCATGTACAGAAGAAATATTTTACAATCCCTGTCACTTACACAGACACAGCATATGTGAGCATGTGGTGGGTAGCTGTCATATCCCGTATTTATGGCCATGATCTTTATGACAAGTGGATCAGAATATGCGGGGTTCAAGCTCCAGAATGAAGGTCACCTTTAACCCTAGGGTTGGAGATTAGCAAGGTCAAATGGATAAGCGTGTTTGTTCTGAAACTTCCGGTGTGCTGATGCTGAGGTAGCAGGTTCAACCTCTATATCGGCCAGCTGGACTAAAATGTTGACTTCTCGTCCTTGACTTGGGGATGTAAATTACAAGTACTTCAGAAGTTGGAGTGGGTTCGCCTGATGGCGAGGGACACTGGTGATAGGGAAAGCTGATCCACATAGAAAAATCAGTCCAGTGCAATAGAAGTAGTAGCACATGTGTATACTATGCTTGAGTTCAAAGCAAGCAACTGCCACACACAAAAGAACTCCATGTCTACTAAGGGGTCACCATGGTGAGGGAGTTAATCTACCTGCCTCACGATCAATTCTGGGCTCGTCATTCGGATTACGAGAAAGACTCCTAGGGGTCATCACTGGACCTGTGGAGTTCATCCTTTGTGTGACACTTCTGGCAGGGGAAACAGGCCGAGCCGTATGGAATGAAACCCGTTGCAATAAAGTCGAACTGATATCTTTAAACCATGGTTACTGTATCTCGCTGAACAAACCAGCCATAATGTGGAATAAACAGTGTAGTGCATATAGAGCAGTTTCCTGCATTACATCATGTGTTACAGGAACACTCACTCTCAACTCATCATAATCCTCTTGTACTTTGCAGTGTCGAGGTGAAGTATAAACAGCGGGAGAGTACCCGCTTATGGGCTTCATGTATCAATATTCCCATGGATTCTGTTATTATCTGCAACCATTGTTTCCATGGTTGGCCTCTCCCTCTGCTTCCATCTGGTCTGTACATCATTGTTTGGAACACTCATTACATGCCGTACATTCTTTCTTCTCCTCCTCCTCCATGTACCTGGTCTGCAGACAAACCAGGTTTTCTGTTGTGTGATAGTGTGAGAACACTGAGCAAGTAGTAATCACGACAACAACTCAGAACTTTCACATGACAATTGCTGTTTTGAGTGGTTTAAGATCTGAAACAAAGATTTCATCATCATTATCATGTGCCATGCCAATAAGCGTGGGCAGTCATGTTTCGCCATCTCACTCAATCACCAGAGTCATGGAGCAGCTCAGCATTCTTGTCTCGACCATGCCATGTGGCTAAGCCATCCAGATATTTACTTCTCTGCCTTCCCCTTGTTCTTTTTTACCTCAATATTTCCATTTGTTACCAAGTTCTCCAGTTCATTTCTACTCATAAGATGCCCAAAACATCTTGATGTCTACGTTTAATTTCTCTAATCAGTTTATGGTTTTCATTTATTTGCTGTAGGGCTTGCTCATTGTTTTTTTTTTTTTTTTGGGGTCTGTCCATTGTATTTATTCTTTGCCAGATTTTATACATGCTTTTTAATCAGTATCACTTTGTTAAAGACATTCTAACAGACATAAAGAGAAACAGTAACTCTCACAGACATAAAGAGAAACAGTAATTCTGACAGACATAAAGAGACACAGTAGTTCTGACAGACATAAAGAGAAACAGTAGTTCTGACAGACATAAAGAGAAACAGTAATTCTGACAGACATAAAGAGAAACAGTAATTCTGACAGACATAAAGAGAAACTGTAGTTTTGACAGACATAAAGAGAAAAGTAATTCTGACAGACATAAAGAGAAAAGTAATTCTGACAGACATAAAGAGACACAGTAGTTCTGACAGACATAAAGAGAAACAGTAGTTCTGACAGACATAAAGAGAAACAGTAATTCTGACAGACATAAAGAGAAACAGTAATTCTGACAGACATAAAGAGAAACTGTAGTTTTGACAGACATAAAGAGAAAAGTAATTCTGACAGACATAAAGAGAAAAGTAATTCTGACAGACATAAAGAGACACAGTAGTTCTGACAGACATAAAGAGAAACAGTAGTTCTGACAGACATAAAGAGAAACAGTAATTCTGACAGACATAAAGAGAAACAGTAATTCTGACAGACGTAGAGAGACACAGTAATTCTGACAGACATAAAGAGTAACAGTAATTCTGACAGACGTAGAGAGACACAGTAATTCTGACAGACATAAAGAGAAACAGTAATTCTGACAGACATAAAGAGAAACTGTAGTTTTGACAGACATAAAGAGAAAAATAATTCTGACAGACATAAAGAGAAACAGTAATTCTGACAGACGTAGAGAGAAACAGTAATTCTGACAGACATAAAGAAAAACTGTAGTTTTGACAGACATAAAGAGAAAAGTAATTCTGACAGACATAAAGAGAAACAGTAATTCTGACAGACATAGAGAGACACAGTAATTCTGACAGACATAAAGCGAAACTGTAGTTTTGACAGACATAAAGAGAAAAGTAATTCTGACAGACATAAAGAGAAACAGTAATTCTGACAGACGTAGAGAGACACAGTAATTCTGACAGACGTAGAGAGACACAGTAATTCTGACAGACATAAAGAGAAACTGTAGTTTTGACAGACATAAAGAGAAAAGTAATTCTGACAGACATAAAGAGAAACAGTAATTCTGACAGACGTAAAGAGACACAGTAATTCTGACAGACATAAAGAGAAACTGTAGTTTTGACAGACATAAAGAGAAACAGCAACAATACAAATGGAGGAGACAACTACTTACACCTTTCTCTTTCTCTGTTCTTGTCTTTGTTTGGATGTGGACTCCCAGTCATAGAAACCAAGTAAAAACTTCCACACTTCACCACGGATTGCTGGATCCACACCCTGGTAGTTCATGTGAAACAAGCAAATGTACTGATTAGCACTCATACAAGATGCTGGCAAAAGTAGAAATAAGTAGCCCATGTGGAGGAATATAGTTCTTGTGAGACAGACTCAGTGCAACTGGTGAAGACCTCAGGCGGACCGTCCTGTTTGTGACCTGTTTCCAACACCCTGTGGTAATTCCTTTATTGAGACGGCAATGCTAATATTCAAATTTACATCTGTGTTCCCTGGCAAAAGTCTATGCTTGACGGGATTTAAAAAAAAAAAAGAGAGCAAACATAATGAGCTGGTGAAGAGCATAAACCCTGGAAGGAAATCCTTCTAGGTGAAGAACACATCAAACGCCAAACAACCACTGCCTTGTGGAAGTTCTTGCCAGAACACAGGCCAGGCATCCGGACAGAAGATGTGGTAGGCAAAGCCCACGAACCCGGGAAGGCAATCTATCTATGGGAAGAAGAACCCAGAAAAGAAACATTGAAGAAACATTGTTCCAGAATTCAATAAATCATTAATTAATCACTCAATCATTTACATATATGAGGTCCCTGAATCCACTCAATCAATGCGTCGAGTTTATAACTGACCTCACAGCACTAGGGACATTCTCAAACACTATCCTTCTCTATCTTCTACAGACAGCAAAGAGTCCCAATGCTAATGGTACCAGTAGCAGTCTGATTATGTGTCCATCTGGCCTTTCTTCAGAGTTCTGAGCACCATATAACTGAGTATCAACGCTGTGGCAGTATTATCAGTGCTGCAACAACAACAATTATTTGCTGTATGGCACACAACTAAGCCTGAATGACCCGTGTCAAGATAAGCCCGATCGACACGTGGCAGCCATACCCTCTGGTCACTCCCTGCAGCATCATTCTCTCCAGACCATGATGACAAATGAATCATTCACTGATAACTATGAGGTCCCTGGATCCAATCAATCAATTAATCTTACATTAACATCTATGAGTCCCTGAATTTGTAAAAATCAATCAGTCATTAACATCTATTTAAATATACCATTCATTCAGAAGCATGTTCTTTGCAGAACCTTGCTCCTATAACACATTCCTGAAAACCTCTCGATTATAAGCAAGATGTCCCATATCCGATACACCTATTGGAGATTATCAGCCTCATCCTGTACCCATCTTTTCTTTGGGGCCTTTCTCTTCCTCTCTTCCAGGGCATATACCACACCATTTTTGTTGTCTCCAAACTTTCATGATATTTCAAGTAACCAAAGTATTTCAATCTTCTTTGTTTTATCATCTTTAGTAGCCAGCCTTCTTCAACATTTAGCTCTAGTTGTTTGGATGCATTTTTTTTAAAAATTCAAGATATATTAGAACTCGTCTATAACATTTATATTCAAAGGGATTCATGTGCTGTTCAGCTTGTTGAGTAAATGTCCAAGTCTCACAGGCGAATGTTGCAATGGGGAAGATGCATGCTCTTATATTAGGGACGTTCATTTGAAACCTGTTCCAATGGCTTTATTACAAAAGCATGAAAGAAACATTAACAGGTGTAGTAGAATTAAACAAAGCATTCATTTTGAATAAATTATGCACCATGGGTTGTTCAGAAGAAGTCACCGTAGGCATTCAGGCAAGCATTCCATTACTTAGGTAGGCGGCGAATGCCGTCTGCAAAAAAGGATTGTGGTTGCTCACTGAACCAAGTGTTTACTGCGTTCATTACGTCTGCATTATGTGAAATCGTTGCCCCTTGAGAGCTTTTTTTTAGAGGTCCGAACAAATGAAAATCACATGGTGACAAATCAGGACTATAGGCTGGATGTTGCAGAATTTCCCATTTCTTCCTTGCTAATGCTTCCTGCACAATCTTTGCGACATGCGGACGAGCATTATCATGCAACAAATCCACACCACGAGAAAGCAGGCTGGGTCGTTTATTCTTGATGGCTTTTTGCAGCTTGTCTAGTGTTTGCAAGCAGTGGGTAGAGTTGATGTTGATACCAGGTTCTTTAAAGTTGGCCAACAAAAGATGGTCAAAACATGCGCTCAGCATAACCTTACTAGCGGAAACCTGTAACTTGAATTTTTTGGCTTTTGGTGATCCAGCATGCTTCCATTGCATGCTCTCTCTTATGCTGCTCAGCTCAAAGTGGTGACACCATGATTCATTGCCTGCCACTATGCAGAAGAGAAATGCATCACCCTCCACTCTGTAACGCAGCAAGTGGTTCAAACACCATCCCATGAATTTCTCTTTTTGGTGGTCAGTCAACATCTGTGGTACCCACTGTGAACACACCTTCCGATATTGCAGTTTCTTACGAATGACTTTTTGAATTGTCCCAATTGACACATCAAATTCTTTCGCTAGCGAACATATGCTTCGACAATGGTTCATCTGTAATGCTGCATCAATTTTTCCGTTTTTTTTTTTTGCTGCAACAATATGCGCTTGACCTGACCGTCGCAGATCTGTCATGAACTGGTGTCCTTTCCGAAATATTCGTGCCCAGTCTGTCACTGTTGTCTTCGACACACATTTGTTACCGTACGCTGCCTGCATTCTTCGATATATGTCCACTGGTCGACATACTTCAAATGAAAGAAACTGAATCGCCACTCTTTGAGCTTCTTTGGACGGATGTTGGATCAACACTGCCATTTTCTAAATGGTCAGAAACATAATCTATGCATCATGTGATGAAAAGAGCACGTGCTCTTTTATTCACTGGTCAGTACTTATCACATGACTATGACATGATAATGTTCAACGTACGCAATTACGCGCAGTGTGACACGAACGAATTTCAAATGAACACCCCTTATACATATAATTTTTTGTAGTTCTATCTGTCCTACTCCCCAATTGATTCAGTTGTTTTAGTCTTTGAAGAGTAATAGATATTTGTCTTTTAATTTAGTTCAAAGACTAGCATGTCATTTTTTAACATGTCACTCCTCCATTTCAAAACTGACTCACTGAAGATAATACATGAGTGATTTTTACCTCAGACCTTGGTGGTAATTCCTTACTTTCGGAACAAGAGAGTGCTCTACTCAATTCAGGTGCACAATTTTCCACTTATTCCAGTGGATACTCTGAACAGTTTGCCCCACTCCTGTGCATTACCTGTACTTATAATAAGGATGTGTAGTTCAGAGTGAGAATGTGTAGTTAAGAGTGAGGATGTGTAGTTCCTGTAGTTTGGAGTAAGGATGTGTAGTTGCTGTCATTTGGAGTGAGGATGTGTAGTTTGGAGTAAGGATGTGTAGTTCCTGTCGTTTGGAGTAAGGATGTGTAGTTCCTGTAGTTTGGAGTCAGGATGTGTAGTTCCTGTAGTTTGGAGTCAGGATGTGTAGTTCCTGTAGTTTAGAGTGCGGACGTGTGGTTCGGAGAAAGGATGTGTAGTTTGGAGTGAGGATGTGTAGTTCCTATAGTTCAGAGTGAGGATGTGTAGTTCCTGTAGAAGTGAGGATGTGTGGTTTGGAGAGAGGACGTGTAGTTTGGAGTTTGTCTTTATTGGAATGTTCATACACATCTTCTTCAACAGTTTGGTTTGGAGCAGATATGGGCAATCACGACTCCCTGATCTTCTCTGTCTTCTGATATTGTTATAAACAATATAAAATAACACAAAGTAATGCAGCTTTACAAAGCACAATTACAGATGAAGATAGTGTTGCCTATATTATATTTGTCATGCATTTTTAACACTTTCCACGTATACCTTTCTGTCTTCCTCTACTTTTTCTCATTTAAAGCTGATTTCTATATTCCAACTCTTCTGTTGACATTTCCTACACATTTTATTTCAATTTTACTTATGAATGCTTTGGTAACACATTCAGCTCTCAATATTTCAACGTTTTTATTTTTCTTCTACTGTCCGTGATGCTCATTTTTCAACATTTTTTTCTCAAAAACAATTCCACCGATTGATAATCTAAAAGAACAAAATTTATCAAATATCACCATCTTATCTGTTTAGTATTTGTATTTTATGTACAATCAACAGATTATTTCTCTTACTCCACGGAAGATGATATCTTTCAGCTCATCTACTTTGCTGGTCCTTCCTTCGGCATCAAAGAATGAGTTCCACTGCTGGGCAGATAAAGGATCTGATCTCTTCACTGTTGGCCGTGGAGGTAACTTTGTCTGAAATCAAAAGACAGCACAGATTTAGACAATGCCCAGATGTCAAATGTTGCTGGCAAATCTCAACAACATAAATGGCAGAAAAGGTTTAAGGATTCTGGTGAATACACATGGAAGGGAGTCTCTATGGCGAAGTGGTCAAGCTGTCTGACTCGGGCACCAAAGATTGTGGGTTCGATTCCTGGCAGCATCCTTGGGTTCACGAGAGCATTTTCTCTGAGACTCATCAAGGTCGTCGCTGGAGCTACGGAGTTCAAGCTTTGTGCAACACTTTCTGCACTGTGGAAAGAGACTGAGTCATATGGGATTTAAAACAACTGGTGCAATGAAGTCGACCCTGTCGACTTTTAAGCGACTTTAAGCGACATGAAAGTCATTGAAATAATGCTAGTAACATATTCTATGAGACCCCTTTTACATATTTAAAAACTCTACTGTATGTTGTTTTTAATCTGGAGTAAGTTCTGTATCCCCCCGACAACTATTCCAGAGCGAACCCCGTGGAAAGATGAACATAGACTATTGCTACAAATCCAGACATAAGTGAGAGGAATATTTGACAAGGAAGAACAGAACAGTGTACAGTGCAGAACAGCCACTCTCAGCTTCCTTGATGACGAATACCCACAGGATCTCTGGATCCGAGTCTACACAGATGGGTCAGCACAAAATGCTGTTCGAAATGGAGGAGCAGAAGTGCACATAGAGTACCCAAATAATACTAGGGACACGGCCAGAGTTCCAACAGGAAAGTACTGCCATAACTATGATGCTGAAATTGAGGCAATCAAGATAGCCACATAGAAATTACAAAATACAAGGCATGGTTCACAACCTTTGGTGATATTGACAGATGCAAAATCCATAATAGAGGCACTCCTGTCTGGGAAATTGCCAGTTCTAAGGATATTACTTTCTGAACTTAGCAGTCAGCATAAGGTCACCATACGGTGGATACCATCCCACTGTGGAGGCCCCGGAAACGACAGAGCTGATCGATTGGCTAAGGAAGGAGCAAAAGAACAACCTGATGTGTCCATTACATACCACCAAAAGAAAAGAATGATCAAATCAGTCAGAAGGCCACCAAACCCTACTCAAGACGACTACCACGTTATGGACAGACCAGAACAGGTCATTCTTCTGCGCCTCAGAACAGGACACAATAGATTACGCAACAACATGTATACAGAATTCAAGACTGGTGACTCAGCTATGTGCATATGTGGTGTGGCGTCGCAGACAGCAGAGCACATACTCCAGGAATGCCCAAACTACAACATATCCAGGCGAACCTTCTGGCCTAGAGAGACAACAGTGGAAGATAAACTCTATGGACTGTTGAGTGAACTAACAAAGACTGTTAGATTCATACAAGAGACAACATTGCAGTTATAAACATATTTCAGGCGAACAAAAGAAGATTGTTTATTACATGATAAGGTTCTGTGTCATTTATGACTGAGCTACTGTATGACAGTGGATGGTAATGCTTGCTTTCTATTAGTGCTGAATGTAGGGTGGCGCTCACCAAATCCAACACCCCATATTGTGTCAATGGCTTTTCGGGCGGAGAAGCGCATTTGGGGGTGGGGTGGGGGGGTATGTGGGGGGGGGGGGGGTATGTGGGGGGGGGGATACAAGCATTCTCCTGGTGTGAGGAAATACCACCTAAAGACTCAATACCGTGGCAGAGCAGACCACACCCTAAGTCTTGGTCAGCAACTGGTCCAGGATTAAAGCTTAAACTGGCAGACAGTTAGCAATGCTATGCTGATCCTGAAAACTCATGTGCACATATATTCAGTCTTCACAGACAATGTGACAGACTATGAAAACTATTGTGCACATATATTCAGTCTTCTCAGACAAGGCAACAAACTCTAAAAACTCATGTACACATATATTCAATCTTTACAGATAAGGCAAAAAACAACAACTAAAAACTCATGAATTCATCATTAGTCGAGAATTGAAGTCAGGGCACTGCCTGGCTGAATTTCAAATCAGAAAACACACCCACAAAATAAGATTTCTGAAATTGTGATTCTGGTGTGTATACACATTTGGATTTTCTCTGCTGCTACATAGTTAGTGCACAGTGTTGAGATATTCTTTGTGTGATCTATAAGAATTAAATAATTGCTACCTAAGAAAAATAGAAGGACTAAAATGGTATGATAGAATCACAAATGTGGAGCTCATGGTGAGAAATCGACAAATAGATGAATGAATAAAGAGTTGAAGAAATAAAGATGGCATTGGACAGGTATTGAAAAAACCTGAGAATAGTGTACTTAGAAAGAAATTTGTCTGGAATCCACAAGGCAAAAGCAATAAAGAAAGACCCAAAAAATATACTGAGAAGTCAAGACAGAAAGGAATAATATGGGGAGGGCATGGATAGGGTTGTATGGCGTAGCTAAGGATAGGACAGCCTGGAAAGAGTTGGCCAAGGCCTGTCCCAATTGACAATAAAAGATAAAAGAAGATATCTATCAAAGGAGACTGAAGTACTTATGGAGTTTTCCTTATGCAATTAAAATTATCCTTTAAACATCATTTTGTTTTCATTTGGTCATATTTCCATTATTCTCATTTGGTTATTATGAATTAATATAGTCATTGTAGTGTCTTTACCGTGATTATATGGTCTGTTTTATGTTATCTAGTGTCAGCACAATGTTTTAGAAAAATTTATTAGTGATCCATCGACTTTAATTTTTTGGGAAAAACCCTTGACCGGCGACCTGTTGAAATTTCTCAATTTTGAGCTATCTCAATTTTGTCTACAAAACTGCTCCGGGAGTGCCAATTATTACTGTTATGGTCACGTCTAGTATCAGCACATGGTTTTAGACTAATTTCCTAGAAATCCAGAAACGTTTATATTTTGGAAAAAAAAACCATGACCGGCCGCCTGTTGAAATTTCTCAATTTTGAGCTATCTCAATTTTGTCAACAAAACTGCCATGGGAGTGCAAATTATCACTGTTATGGTCATGTCTAGTGTCAGCACATGGTTTTAGATTAATTTCCTAGAAATCCAGAAACGTTATATTATGGAAAAAATCCATGACCGGCCGCATGCTGAAATTTCTCAATTTTGAGCTATCTCAATTTTGTCAACAAAACTGCTCCAGGAGTGCAAATTATTACTTTTATGCAATATCCTGAAACAGGATGGAAACGCGGAAAAAATAAAAATAAAAAAAAAAAAAAAAAAAAAAAAAAAAAATGGTCATGTCTAGTATCAGCACATTGTTTTAGACTAATTTCCTAGAGATCCAGATACTTTTATATGGTGGAAAAAATCCATTAACGGCCGCCTGTTGAAATTTCTAAATTTTGAGCTATCTAAATTTTGTCTACAAAACTGCTCCGGGAGTGCAAATTATTACTGTTATGGTCATGTCTAGTATCAGCACATGGTTTTAGACTAATTTCCTAGAAATCCAGAAACTTTTATATTTTGGGAAAAATCATGAACGGCCGCCTGCTGAAATTTCTCAGTTTTGAGCTATTTCAATTTTGTCAACAAAACTGCTCTGGGAGTGCCAAATATTACTTTTACGGTCATGTCTAGTATCAGCACATTGTATTAGACTAATTTCCTAGAGATCCAGAAACTTTTATATTTTGGGAAAAATCCATCACCGGCCGCCTGCTGAAATTTCTCAGTTTTGAGCTATTTCAATTTTGTCAACAAAACTGCTCCGGGAGTGCCAAATATTACTTTTATGGTCATGTCTAGTATCAGCACATTGTATTAGACTAATTTCCTAGAGATCCAGAAACTTTTATATTTTGGGAAAAATCCATCACCGGCCGCCTGCTGAAATTTCTGTTTTGAGCTATTTCAATTTTGTCAACAAAACTGCTCCGGGAGTGCCAAATATTACTTTTATGGTCATGTCTAGTATCAGCACATTGTATTAGACTAATTTCCTAGAGATCCAGAAACTTTTATATTTTGGGAAAAATCCATCACCGGCCGCCTGCTGAAATTTCTCAGTTTTGAGCTATTTCAATTTTGTCAACAAAACTGCTCCGGGAGTGCCAAATATTACTTTTATGGTCATGTCTAGTATCAGCACATTGTATTAGACTAATTTCCTAGAGATCCAGAAACTTTTATATTTTGGGAAAAATCCATCAGCGGCCGCCTGCTGAAATTTCTCAGTTTTGAGCTATTTCAATTTTGTCAACAAAACTGCTCCGGGAGTGCCAAATATTACTTTTATGGTCATGTCTAGTATCAGCACATTGTATTAGACTAATTTCCTAGAGATCCAGAAACTTTTATATTTTGGGAAAAATCCATAGCTGAAATTTCTCAGTTTTGAGCTATTTCAATTTTGTCAACAAAACAGCTCCATGAGTGCCAAATATTACTTTTATGGTCATGTCTAGTATCAGCACATGGTTTTAGACTAATTTCCTAGAGATCCAGAAACGTTTATATTTTGCTCAATTTTGAGCTATCTTAATTTTGTCAACAAAACTGCCCCGGGAGTGCCAAATATTACTTTTATGGTCATGTCTAGTATCAGCACATTGTATTAGACTAATTTCCTAGAGATCCAGAAACGTTTATATTTTGCTCAATTTTGAGCTATCTTAATTTTGTCAACAAAACTGCCCCGGGAGTGCCAAATATTACTGTTATGGTCATGTCTAGTGTCAGCACATGGTTTTAGACTAATTTCCTAGAGATCCAGAAACTTTTATATTTTGGAAAAAATCCATGAACGGCCGGCCGCCTGTTGAAACTTCTCAATTTTAAGCTATTTAAATTTTGTCTACAAAACTACTCCAGGAGTGCAAATTATTACTTTTATGGTCATGTCTAGTATCAGCACATGGTTTTAGACTAATTTCCTAGAGATCCAGACACTTGTATATTTTGGGAAAAATCCATGATCGGCCGCCTGCTGAAATTTCTCAGTTTTGAGCTATCTCAATTTTGTCAACAAAACTGCTCCGGGAGTGCAAATTATTACTTTTATGGTCATGTCTAGTATCAGCACATTGTTTTAGACTAATTTCCTAGAGATTCAGAAACTTTTATATTTTGGAAAAAAATCTATGACCGGCCGCCTGTTGAAATTTCTCAAATTTGAGCTATCTCAACTTTGTCAACAAAACTGCTCCGGGAGTGCCAATTATTACTTTTATGGTCATGTCTAGTATCAGCACATGGTTTTAGACTAATTTCCTAGAGATTCAGAAACTTGTATATTTTGGAAAAAATCTATGACCGGCCGCCTGTTCAAATTTCTCAATTTTGAGCTATCCCAATTTTGTCAACAAAAATACTCCGGGAGTGCAAATTATTACTGTTATGGTCATGTCTAGTATCAGCACATGGTTTTAGACTAATTTCCTAGAGATCCAGAAACTTTTATATTTTGGAAAAAATCCATGAACGACAGCCTGTTGAAATTTCTCAATCTTGAGCTATCTCAATTTTGTCAACAAAAATGCTCTGGGAGTGCAAATTAGTACTTTTATGGTCATGTCTAGTGTCAGCACATTGTTTTAGATTAATTTCCTAGAGATCCAGAAACATTTATATTTTGGGAAATATCCATGAACGGCCGCCTGTTGAAATTTCTCAATTTTGAGCTATTTCAATTTTAATAACGAAGACACAAACAATAGATTGCACGATTTATTGCCTGGCATATTTCGCTGCATCTCGTCAGGTACATACTGCAGAAATCACACAACTTACGTGAAATTAACTAGATAAATCCTTCAAGTTGAAATATACACAAATTCGCACAGTAATGTCACTTATCTACCACGGTAATTTTAAGCTGACTAACATGTCTTTCTGTTTACACAATTCTGGCTTGCGTTGATAGATCATAATTGCTTCTGCAAATTTTAACAAGCGAGTATTTTGTGTTCTAAACAACACGCAAAATGCAGTGTCTCTGGACACAACATGGCCACTGGCGACAATGTGCCTGCCGATTGAAGACGCCGGGAGCTTCCGGTGTGTCGGCTCCTCGCGGCTAGCATCTCCTGTGTGTTGTATCTTGTTGACCCATTGAGGTATGTGTTCTGACACCCATTTGTTAAGCTGTCTCTCCGTTCGACCAATGTAAACGGCCTGGCATCTACATGTGAATTGGTAAATACAATTGTTTGTGGCGTACAGAGGAACAGGCTCTTTGACTGTTGGTGTAGGAATGGGTACGGTTTTACATCTAATGACTGGAGTTGCCGCACAGAATGTTCGACCTACTGCTGTAGTAAGCCGGTCTTGTAGACGTTGCATTACGTCATCCCCTCGAAAGGTTAGCTGGATGAATACCTTGAGTTTAGGGACTGTAGTTACGTCTGCTTTGGGTTTGGGCTGTTGGCAATGGCGCTTTATAAATCCTGTGGAGTACCCATTCAGGTTTAAGACATTCTTCAGAGTTTCAAATTCCTCTGTCAGTGTGTCCTGGGTGCATATCTTTCTAGCACGGTCAAACAAGGTCCGTACTAAGCCCCGTTTGTACTGGACAGGTGTGAAGCTCTGAAAATTTAGGTATTGGCCAGTCCATGTTTCTTTGCGATACACCGATCTTTGAATTGTGCCGTCTGCTTTACGTCTCATTAGAATATCTAGGAATGGTAACGCTTCGTTGTGTTCGTGTTCCATAGATAGAGAGATGTTACGGATTGCATACGGATTAGAATTATGCATAAAGCCTAAACACATCAACCGTGTTGAGTCGCAAGCACAGTTTGAAATGTTGTTTGATCAAGTCTCCAAGTTATCACCTACTTCTGCTGAGTCGGTCGGGTGGCTGAAGGCCAAACTGGTAGATTTAGAACTCCAGTATCGCACAACACCCTCTAAACAGACGTGTCCGCTGACCAACGAACACCTTACTGCCTTAAAAGCGTTAAAGGCTAACAAAACCCTCGTCATACTGAAACCTGACAAAGGGAGCGGTACAGTACAGATGGACATGTCAGATTACCAGAGAAAAATGGATGTAATATTGTCAGATGAATCCAAATTCAGGATAGATCAAAAAGTAAACAAGTCGGAGGACCTGGATGCTATAATGAGGAAAGAGATCCAGTCACTTGTGAATGCGGGACTCATCAGTGAGGCCACTGCAAAAACGCTCACACCACGTGGCTCGCACACTCCTCAGATGTACGGTCTACCCAAACTTCACAAGCCCGGCATCCCGCTAAGACCTATCCTGTCCATGGTTAACTCTGCACAACACCGAATGGCGAGATGGTTAGCCGAAATGTTAAAGCCAGTACGACAGTCCTTCGATCCAAAAATACTCAGAGATACATTCCAACTGGTGGAATTATTGGATACTATGGACATAAATAACAAACACATGGCATCCATGGATATAGCCTCCCTATTCACTAACGTTCCATTAGAGGAGACAGTGAAAATAATAAGGGAATGCATTGAAGACAAACAACTAAAATTAGGCATACCAACACCTATTCTGGAGAGGCTACTACTACTATGTACCGCCAACATCCAATTCAATTTTTTAACTAAGTCATACCGCCAAATTGACGGAGTGGCCATGGGGAGTCCTCTTGGTCCTATTCTAGCGGACATCTTTATGGCACACTTAGAAGAAAAGAGATCCTCAGACATCAACAACTTGGCCTTTTACCGGCGTTATGTGGACGATATACTAATTATCACCACAGACGAGCTACAAGCAACATCGTTTCAGGCCACAATGAACAAGACGCATAATAACATCTCTCTATCTATGGAACACGAACACAACGAAGCGTTACCATTCCTAGATATTCTAATGAGACGTAGAGCAGACGGCACAATTCAAAGATCGGTGTATCGCAAAGAAACATGGACTGGCCAATACCTAAATTTTCAGAGCTTCACACCTGTCCAGTACAAACGGGGCTTAGTACGGACCTTGTTTGACCGTGCTAGAAAGATATGCACCCAGGACACACTGACAGAGGAATTTGAAACTCTGAAGAATGTCTTAAACCTGAATGGGTACTCCACAGGATTTATAAAACGCCATTGCCAACAGCCCAAACCCAAAGCAGACGTAACTACAGTCCCTAAACTCAAGGTATTCATCCAGCTAAACTTTCAAGGGGATGACGTAATGCAACGTCTACAAGACCGGCTTACTACAGCAGTAGGTCGAACATTCTGTGCGGCAACTCCAGTCATTAGATGTAAAACCGTACCCATTCCTACACCAACAGTCAAAGAGCCTGTTCCTCTGTATGCCACAAACAATTGTATTTACCAATTCACATGTAGATGCCAGGCCGTTTACATTGGTCGAACGGAGAGACAGCTTAACAAACGGGTGTCAGAACACATACCTCAATGGGTCAACAAGATACAACACACAGGAGATGCTAGCCGCGAGAAGCCGACACACCGGAAGCTCCCGGCGTCTTCAATCGGCAGGCACATTGTCGCCAGTGGCCATGTTGTGTCCAGAGACACTGCATTTCGCGTGTTGTTTAGAACACAAAATACTCGCTTGTTAAAATTTGCAGAAGCAATTATGATCTATCAACGCAAGCCAGAATTGTGTAAACAGAAAGACATGTTAGTCAGCTTAAAATTACCGTGGTAGATAAGTGACATTACTGTGCGAATTTGTGTATATTTCAACTTGAAGGATTTATCTAGTTAATTTCACGTAAGTTGTGTGATTTCTGCAGTATGTACCTGATGAGATGCAGCGATATATGCCAGGCAATAAATCGTGCAATCTATTGTTTGTGTCTTCGTTATTCAAATTCACTACGGGAAAACATTGTTTTGTATTTCAATTTTGTCAACAAAACTGCTCCGGGAGTACCAATTATTACTTTTATGGTCATGTCTAGTATCAGCACATTGGTTTAGACTAATTTCCTAGAGATCCAGAAACTTGTATATTTTGGAAAAAATCCATGAACGGCCACCTGTTGAAATTTCTCAATTTTGAGCTATCTCAATTTTGTCAACAAAACTGCCATGGGAGTGCAAATTATTACTGTTATGGTCATGTCTAGTGTCAGCACATGGTTTTATATTAATTTCCAAGAGATCCAGAAACGTTTATATTTTGGGGAAAATTCATGAACGACCGCCTGTTCAAATTTATCAATTTTGAGCTATTTCAATTTTGTCAACAAAACTGCTCCGGGAGTACCAATTATTACTTTTATGGTCATGTCTAGTATCAGCACATGGTTTTAGACTAATTTCCTAGAGATCCAGAAACTTGTATATTTTGGAAAAAATCCACGACCGGCCGCCTGCTGAAATTTCTCAGTTTTGAGCTATCTCAATTTTGCCAACAAAACTGCTCCGGGAGTGCAAATTATTACTGTTATGGTCATGTCTAGTATCAGCACATGGTTTTAGACTAATTTCCTAGAGATTTAGAAACGTTTATATTTTGGAAAAAATCCATGAACGGCCGCCTGTTGAAATTTCTCAAATTTGAGCTATCTCAATTTTGTCAACAAAACTGCTCCGGGAGTGCAAATTATTACTTTTATGGTCATGTCTAGTATCAGCACATTGTTTAGACTAATTTCCTAGAGATTCAGAAACTTTTATATTTTTGAAATTTCTCAATTTTGAGCATTCATCCTCCATTCAAAATACATGGCCCTGCCACCGGAGGTGTCTCTGCTTGAGGAGAGAGTGCAGTATGGTAAAAATTTCCACTCTTTTAAGCACATGTTTGTTTATCATATGGTCTTTCCACAATATGCCCAGGATACATCTCAGACATCTCATATGGAAGGAATTCAACTTTCTTTCCTGTTGTGAGTACAAGGTCCAGGATTCAGACCCATAGAGTAGTGTGCTAACAACACAAGCTTTACATACTTGAACTTTTGTACGCTCTGTTAGTCTATTATTCTCCCAAACTCTTTTAGTTAGCCTGGAAAGTGTACCATTTAACATACATCTCTTATTATATTACCTTCGTAACCATCTCAAATCCCGGCTCATCCATTTGAGAAATCTCCATGCCAGGTATGTCTTCCTGTAAAAACTCCGCTACCTCGCCCTGCGGTCTGATCATGTTGTTTTCTGGGGTCAGCAAGACATCTCGGAGGAAGTTGGTCACCTTGGAGAAGCTACCCATTGTGGTGGTGTATGGATCTTTGATAAACTTCTGCCACAACAATGTTTGAGGAGAAGAAAAGTACAAGTCACCATTATTGACAATGTTGCAGAAATGTGTTAACTGTTTCAGTCTTAACAGACCACAATAGCTGCTATATGAGTGAAGTAACGTTAACAAAATAAGTGTCTTGCTTTCATAAGGCCATATATACATACATTAGAAAATAACGTTACCAAAATCATAAGTGTCTTGCTTTCAAACAGGCCACATTTACATAAATTAGACAAACCAAATATGTTGCCAGATTTTTTTAACCCTTTAGCGGGCAAAGCGTCCCGGAACGTCTCTACCCCCAAACGGGCAAAGGTCCCAAACCGCTCGTAACTATTATGCACTGTAAAAACGCGATCTCGCAGCTTTCCGAGGCTTCCGATTGTCTACTTTCGGTTTCGGCGATAGCTAAACAACGTGGCCGCCATTCGCAATCGTGTACTTTGAATTTGAACGGATTTTTAAAATATAGTTTTGGGGGGTTTTACACTTTGTATTTCAAAATGGATTTTAACGATTCTTCAAGTGGTAGTGGGGATTTTGCTGGGTTCAATTTAAGGGACATTGAAGAGCACGAAGTTGGCTATTAATCGGAGCTAGATATCAGTGATCAGCGTTACTTTGCGTTAGCAGTCTGAGTCGGACTTTAAAGAAAGTGATTACGATTCGGAAAATGTGTTTGTAAATTGCCGTATAGATGTTGTATTTTGTAAATATTTATGTTCATGTGAGGAATAGCGGCATCATTCACTTGAGTAAAATGTTCTGCATGCTTTTCCCTTCATTTTGCTGTTTATTTGACTAAAATCTATTGACTAACAACTTATATGTGATATTTTTACTAACATAACCCAAAATTTTACCGAACCTCAAAATTCTTCTTGCCCGTTCAGGGCTACAAAACAGACAAACGTCTGCCCAGTAAAGGGTTAATGTGTTCTGGTTAAATGTAAGAAGCTAAATCACACATGAAACATTGACAGGTACATGTGAAGTATAGTCAATCTCACATCAAACAATGAAAGATAGATATACATACACAATAGGCAATCTAAGATACACATAAAAATATGCCATGTGACCAAGCTATCCAGGTATTTACTTTTCTGCCTTCCCCTCGTTATTTTGCCCTCAATTTTGCCAGTTGTCACTAAGTTCTCTAATCAGTTTAAGGTTTTCATCTGCTTATGTAGGACTTGCTCATTGGTTTTTCTGTCTGTCCATGGTATTCTTTGCATTTTCCTAAGAAACCACATTTCTACTGCCATTAGATGTTTTTCAGCTTGTCTGCACATTGTCCACGTTTCACATCCACACAAAAGTACAGGTTCTATATAGCACTTCAAACACTCTTTTTCTCATTGCATTTGACATCGTTTTATTGGTCAGTGTGTTTTCCATTTTGCAAACAAGCTACCTTTGCCATGGCGATTCTTGTTATAATCTCTTCAAGGTACCTCCCATCAGATGTTATGACTGTTCTGAGATAGTTGTACCGATTCTTCCTACCATACCCACACATCAAGCATTTGTGAATATGTTGTTTCATCCGTTACTGTGTCTTAAATTATTACACGCTCAGAAACTGTCTTCAGCATGTCTATCTTGTCCATGACGAGTGTTCAAACTGATGACACTTTTGAAGCCTCCACACACTCGCTCATGTCACAAAGATGTTAAGATAGTAACAGGTTGGCTAGCTGCCTATACTCACCTGAACATACGCTCCTGATGAGTCGGAGAAAAGGGCAAGTTCGTTGATTGATTTGGACAACATTTCTCTGTCGTGATCATTAACAAGAAAGAGGCGAGCATCACTCGGTGATCTAGGAAAAGATAACAACATATACAATGGGGCTCCTCTAATTTTATTTTTTTTTTGTATGTGGGAATATATTCTGAAAAAGTAAAGAACAAATGTATTGTTTTTTTTATGTAGTCACCACTGCGTTCAATGCAAGTCCTCCAGTGTCAATAAAGTGCTAGGATTCCTGTAGAAAAAAATTACCTTGGTCGCACATGTAATCACTCATGCACAATCTGCTGTACCTTTTCACAAAAGTCATGCCATTTTGAAACTTCCTACACCACTCATACACTTGCTGGACTGACAGACATACATCACCATACTGGACCATCATTCGCCGGTGAATTTTTATTTCACCCCTTCACTGATCAAAAAGCGGATAACAGAATGCTGCTCTTTGGTGCATGTCAAAAGTGGTGCGGCCATCTTTAAACTGTCCTTTTGGTGCCACCGTGTTCGTTTGCACCGTGATGTCATGTGCTTAACACTATTCACATCCTTAACAACAATATTGACAGGTTACAAAACAATGGCATGGTTATTGTAATTTCTATCACACATTTAAGGTTTTCATTTTGTAATTTGCTACTTAGACCAAACATGCACCTGAACTGAGTACTGCTGGCATTGACACCTCAAAAAAAAAACTGTCATCGCCACCATAGTTTTTATTCCCAGGACTTAGATATTTCCTTCCCAAAAATCACATAAATAACATTTATTACACAGATAAACTGAACACATAACCAAATAATGGATAATGAAACACATTACCCTGATAAACAGAACAAAAAAAATTAATAATAGTTAAAGAAATATATTACAGAGATGTAACATATAGCCAAAATATGGTTAATGAAACACAAAACAAAAATAAATGAAAATATAAAAATTGTAACATTACACTGATAAAAAAAGTTATTTGCGTATCCTTTACAGGATGTAGCAGTCAACCCCAGCATTTTTCAGCTGTTCATGATTTCTTGGCACTTTCTGAAGTGACACCCATATGTGGCGAAACGCCAGTGACCCATGTCCTTATGCATTCTTTGATTTTGGGAAAACAGGGGGAAATGGCTTTCGGGAACTCTCAGTTCTCTTGTCCGATCAATTCCCCTGAAGGATAGTTCTCTGGGTTACCTCAACAACCCGATCTTCTTAATAGAATGATTGGAAGTCTGGCCTGTCTTGGGGAAAACCCGATGGCGCACCAAATAGCCTTGCACCAAATATGTACTAGTGTAATTTCTTGGACCATGAATGTCCATTGAAAACCTTATCGGTTGTTGTAGGCACAATGTATTGAAGTTTTAAAGAATTTTACAAGTCAAGTGCCGTCTCCTATTGGAGGAATGAAAAGGTAAACTTGGGTTTTCTTTAGTCCAGCCAAAACTTGGCCTATAAATCTCTGCTGTCTCAACTGGTGAAACGAACTGGCGAAAAGCCGGTCATGACCATATTGTGAGTGGGTTGGCCGTTGGCCAATCTAGTTAGGCGTTCTGTTCTTGACATCGCCTGGGAACGAATCTGAGCAATATCTCTCCCTGGTTGATTTCGCTTGTTCTTGGCGGCAGATGGGAAGGTGTTATCTTTCTTCATACAGCCTGAACTCTGCCTAGTGTCATTTTTAGTTTAAATATAAACACAACCTATATACAGTATGCCGGAAAGGGGGGGAGTGCTCCGTGGGGATGGATTCCCACCATCTATATTCTGTCTTCTTGATGCGGAAGAGGGTTTACAATGGGCTTTCGCTGTTGTCTTTTGGCCGATAGGGTATTCATTGGATCGAATGATTGCTAGTCTTCGGGATGAAGCCAGAGAATAAAGAGAGCTCTTTATAGCACTGGAAAGAGACAGGGCTCATCTACACCTATGGCTGGTGCAGGGCAATGCCGGTGCATTGGGGCGTCAGCTCAGTCGAGAGCGGCGGCCGGAGGGGGTGGTATCTTCTTTCTTATTCTTGCTGGGAATGGGGAACGACACTTCTTTACATACAGAAATGTACCCACACAACACCACAAGAGCTTTGTCGTGAGAAAGGCAGGGTTTGCAAGTGAGAGGGAAGCATGGACATGAATGTGCCCAATAATAATAAAGGCTTGGTATGAGTGTGGAGAGTGAGTCTTATATGCAAAAAGTTCCTAGGGTCAAACGACAGGACCTCGTCAAGCTGAAGGCCTAGTCTAGGAAAGACGCCGCCAATCCAGGACCTCTTGTCAGGTCAGGCCAATTCAATCAGGGCTCTTGATTAGTATTATTATGTATATATTTTGTTATGGCAACTGATGTGCTGAGACCATTAGGAGTCTCCATGTCGGCTGTACCAGAAGTTTAGGCTGGAGACTCTCACAAATGTTTGTCCTTTCCAGGGTCCTTCTTTTGGAAGTATGAACAGAGCTGAAGGTCTCGACAGGGCTCTACGCAGAAAGTATGTTTAGGACGATGCCATGTCAAGTTTTGGGCCATGCCAGGTCTAAGGGTATGATCTCTACGAGATAGAGCCACTGCTGACCTTGAAAGAATGACCATCAGCTGTACTGACACATCACCAGTCATCTCGATACGCTAGGATCGAGTCCTTTTGTATTATTGGCTGGACCTCGCCAATCACTCAGACACACCCATTATTATATAAGAACTGTTCTCCATGATATTATTTCCTGCCCGACATTATGCCAAGTGATTCCATGGCACTTCCTTAGAACATTTGATTACTATAGACTGTGGTCCATGGAAACTTGGAAGCTTGATTCTACAGCGGCCTGTTGTTCCTACAACCGATCGGGAAGGAGGATACTACCGAAGGACCTAATCGGTGAGGCAGATGTCGACTGACGGGACTTTGTATTTCTCTTCGGTCTATGAGGAAAATCCATGAGGCTCTGTGCCTGAACTTTATACTTGTTTTGTCTGTTAAGAACTATCTGTTTAACTGCCTTGATGTTTTCCTGTGCTGTTCTTTATTAGGTTAATAAAATTACTTTCAAGTTATTCTGACGATCGCCATGTTATTTATGCGTCAGCCAGAAAGACACCTTAGGGAATAGGTCCCGAGGTCGAAAGAGAGAGTGACAGTGAGTCCAGGGAACGGAGGAGGGTTGGCAATCAAAGACCTATCACAGCCAGGGCTATAGAAGATTATTTGAACATTGTGATAGGGCTATTTGGGACCCTCCACGTAGCTTGTTACAATTTCTGGGGGCACGTCCCGGGAAATTTGAAATCCTGGTGGAGTTCTGGCTGATATAGGGATAAGGGACAGATATCCTTGTCTACTATCAATAGGTTCTGCCTACCGTGCCTGGCTATTGTCTGTACTCTGCCTGACACGGACTGACCGACATGTGACGTGTTGTGGTTGTATAAAATATCCAATTGTATATTTGAGAGATAAATTTTGATATAGAATTGTATACATTTACCCGCTGAGTTTAAGATGGCATCAGCTAAATTTAATGTTGCAGAAGTACAGGCTAAAGGGCAAGAGATGGGCTACGATGGGGTAGAGTTACAAAAATATGTTCAGGAAGTTGAAAGAGACTTCAGACAGGCAGAGCGCGAAGCTAAGAAATTTGAGGTCGAGCGTGAAGCTAAGAAAATTGAAGCTGAGCGCGAAGCTAAGAAAATGGAAGCAGAGCAGGCCGTCAGAGACCATGAGTTTCGCATGAGGGAGTTGGAGGTTAGAGCTAAAACTGCCAAGGAAAGCGAGGGTGCAGTGGGAGGCACCGTTCTACCGGACTCAACAACTTCTGGTGGCGGTCCATACCAGGCAATGAAGTTCCCTTTGCTCCCGTTCGATGAACACAAAGATAAGATCGACCAGTATCTTCAAAGATTCCAGTCGATGGCTTTGGCTATGGGACTGGAACGTGGGAAATGGAACTTGAAACTCTCACAGGGCCTGAGAGGGACAGCGTACGAGGTATACGCAAGGTTGCCACCTGATATGGAGAATGACTATGAAGCCCTGGAGAAAGCATTATTGAAAAGGTTCCAGATGACAGCTCATACTTATCGACAGCAGTTCAGAAAGTCGAAGAGAGAACCAGGGGAGATGTTCGCAGCCTACAGTGTTAGACTGAAGTCTTACCTTTTGAAGTGGATGTCATTAGCTGGATTTGCTAATGACTATGAAAGTTTAGAAGAATTAGTGGTCGTGGACCAAATGAAGAGGATGATGCCGAAGCCATAGCAAACCTTCTTGCTAGAAAATGGGGCAGAGAAGTTAGACTTGGTAAATACATTAGCGGAAAGGTATGTGCTAGCTCATGGGGATAATGGGGAACTGTCACAACCCAATCCCCGATCACCAGACACTTGGTCTGGAAAGAAGAAGAACCCTAAAACAACCCACACCAAAAAGGAGGATCCTTTCGATAAAGTTCTAATTAAGAAACCTTCTGGTAAGAGTCCACCTGGATCTCCTAAAAGAAAGTGGAGTGAAAAGTGGTGCGCCTACTGCAAATCTCCCACACACAATACGGCTGATTGCCGGCGTAAACAGAAAGACTCTCACTATGCTGCTTGTCTTGTAGAAACCGGGGAAGGGTCTCACAAGGAGGTAGAAGGGAGGGGTCTTGAGAACAAAGATTCAGAAATACCACCAGTAGTAGAGACGATACTTGTGAATGGACAACCAGTTGAGTGTCTCTATGACACAGGTCTGCAGTTTGAGGCTGTAATTTCATCACACTTAGTGAGCCCAGAGCAGCTAACCGGGGAATCTATTGAGATTCAAACGGCGACAACGAGTGCGGTAGCGATGTCTCTTCCAATTGCGAAGGTGGACATCAAATCAAAATATGTTACCGGCACTATACAGGCAGCCGTTCTGCTCGATCCTATCTTCCCAATGATCTTGGGTTGTCGCTACGTCTTTCTAGGGATCCCAACCGAACCCATGTACGTAGGGGGGATGCAAACCAGATCTCAATCGGAGGATGAGCAGATGCCGGCCTTGATCGTGAATCCCTTGCCTGGGGAGTTACGAGCTGCTCAAAGCCAGGATGCTACTTTGCAACCTTGCTTCAACCAGTTGCCAAAAAGTTCTGACCCACCAAGACGGGGTCAGTATTATATGAAGAATCGGTTACTGTACCGGAGAGCCGGAGTGGAGGAACGCCAGCATGGACAGCTGGTAGTTCCTAAGGCTTATCGGGAACAGCTTCTTCATATGGGACACACCATTTCTTTCAGTGGACATATGGGTGTCGGGGCAACTCTCCAGCGCATTTCCTGCCATTACTACTGGCCAGGGATGACTGGAGACGTGCGTAGGTACGTCAAGTCGTGCCCAGAGTGCCAGCGTGTGGCACCAAAACACTGGACGGCTCCAGTAGTCTTGGGTGACATGCCCATTATGAACTCTCCTTTCGAGAGAGTTGCCATCGATCTTGTTGGTCCTCTTCCTTGGACTAGGAAGAGGAATAAGTAAATTCTCACGATGGTGGATTGCTGTTCCATGTGGGGTGAGGCGATACCTTTGGCCACAATCGACTCTAAGCGAGTGGCTGATGCACTGATGGAGACCTTTACTCGGTTGGGATTTCCCAACCAGATCCTAACGGACAATGGGTCTCAGTTCTGTGGTAAGCTGATGGAAGAAGTCTTTCGTATCTTCCAGACCAACCACATTCACACAAGCCCGTACCACCCTCAGTCTAATGGGCAAGTAGAGAGGTTTAATGGTACCTTGATGACCATGCTTCGGAAGCTGGCTCAAGAGAAACCAGACAGATGGGATGAGTATATCTCAGCCGCCTTGTTCGCCTATCGGGAGGTTCCCCATGGGTCGACCGGGTTGCCACCAGCCACTCTACTATTCGGGAGGCCCATCAAGGGTCCCTTAGAAGCCCTATTGAGATGTTGGACAGAGGAAGAAACTTCCGAAGAAGTTGTATCCTCATATAAATACGTCGAAGAGTTAAAGAAGAAGCTCCAGACGGGTTGGGCTTTGGCAGCTCAGAATCTAAGGGCAGCCAGAAAGAGACACGCGGCCTACTACAATAGAAGGACAAAAGATAGGTCTCTTAAAGTGGGGGATCGGGTTCTGTTGTTACTTCCAGTGGGTTCCAATAAAATCGAGATTGGTTGGCAGGGGCCTTTCCCGGTGGAAAGGGTTGTGTCTCGTACCAAATATGCCATCCGGATCAGGGGGAAATCCAAAATCTTCCACATTAACCGCCTCAAAAAATATGAAGAACGATCTGATGGTACTTCTCTCCCACTCATGACTATGGCGGTCACGATGGAAACTGAATCGGGTGAAGACGCGGATAGGGGGTATCCTTTACACCCTGGAGAAACCTATAGGGATGTACATATAAATCCTGATCTGTCGGCTGAAGAAACAGATCTGGTCATCCGTTTGTTGGAGTCCCATCAGCAGATCCTTACGATCGGCCAGGGCGGACAGGGTTGGTCGAGTTTGATATGACTCTGACTACCCAAGACCCCGTTCGCCAAAAAATATATCCAGTGCCCTTTTCGAAAGAGAAGGCCCTGGAAGCCGAAATCCAGAAGCTTCTGGACGATGACATCATCACTCCTTCGACTTCTCCTTATAATGCTGGGGTTGTCTTGTTGAGGAAGCCCAGTGGGGAGCACCGCCTATGTATTGATTACAGGCATTTAAACAGTTGTACGACATTCCAAGTTGAACCGTTACCGAACACAAATCAACTGTTTGCCAGACTAAATAAGGCAAAGTACTTTTCGAAAATTGATCTAAGCCGGGGATATTATCAGATCCCTGTGAAGCCCGAGGTTCGGCCCTTGCTTGCCTTCAGTACTCCGAGCGGGCATTACGAATTCAAGGTGATGCCATTTGGGCTGAGCAATGCGCCCAGTGAGTTCACCCGCATGATGAGAATGTTATTAGAGCCTTTAAAGGATCCCTCTGTGGTCTCGTTTATGGATGATATTCTCATCGCGTCTGACAATCTGAGGGATCACCTGAAGTCCTTGGGACAGATTTTCACAAGGTTAAAAGAGGAAGGGTTAACCGCCCGTCCAGCCAAATGCATGATTGGTTATCAATCCTTGGAATTTCTGGGACATACTATTACCCCAGGGAGACTGGTACCGGAAGAAAAGAATATTGAGAAGGTCAGACTCGCACCCCTCCTAAATCCAAAAAGGATGTTAGGTCTTTCTTATCTCTGTGTGGGTTTTACCAGAAATTTATTCCGAAGTTCAATGAAATTGGGGCGCCGTTAACCGAAACCCTGAAGAAAGGATCGCCAGATCCTATAGTCTGGACCCCGAGCTGTGAAGAGGCTTATGGGAAGCTAAAACAGGCGTTGGTGGATAGGCCAGTCCTGCAACTCCCAAATTTGGAGAAAAACATTTGTTCTAAGAACCGACGCGAGTAACATAGGGATTGGGGCAACTCTGTTGCAGGAAGGGCGAGATAATCCTTCGGTGCTGTGTCCGGTGGCGTATGCCAGTAGAAAACTGTTACCCGCGGAACGGAATTACTCCACCGTCGAACGGGAATGTCTAGCTCTAGTGTGGGCGGTACAGAAATTTCAACCTTATCGGTATGGAGTACCGTTCAAAGTGCAGTCCGACCATCAACCTCTGACGTTCTTGGCAACTTCTAAGAAACTGAACGCGAGGTTAATGAGATGGTCATTGCTCCTACAACCGTATCAGTTCACGGTCGAATACATCCCCGGAAGGGAGAATGTGGGAGCGGATTTTCTATCACGGCATCCTATGGTTGAATGTGAGGGTGGGGTCATTTGAACAGAACCACTGGCAGTAGAAAGTTCGTAGGGTTCGACTTTCTTAAGAGGGGGCCTATGTGGCGAAACGCCAGTGACCCATGTCCTTATGCATTCTTTGATTTTGGGAAAACAGGGGGAAATGGCTTTCGGGAACTCTGTTCTCTTGTCCGATCAATTCATCTTCGGGATGAAGCCAGAGAATAAAGAGAGCTCTTTATAGCACTGGAAAGAGACAGGGCTCATCTACACCTATGGCTGGTGCAGGGCAATGCCGGTGCATTGGGGCGTCAGCTCAGTCAAGAGCGGCGGCCGGAGGGGGTGGTATCTTCTTTCTTATTCTTGCTGGGAATGGGGAACAACACTTCTTTACATACAGAAATGTACCCACACAACACCACAAGAGCTTTGTCGTGAGAAAGGCAGGGTTTGCAAGTGAGAGGGAAGCATGGACATGAATGTGCCCAATAATAATAAAGGCTTGGTATGAGTGTGGAGAGTGAGTCTTATATGCAAAAAGTTCCTAGGGTCAAACGACAGGACCTCGTCAAGCTGAAGGCCTAGTCTAGGAAAGACGCCGCCAATCCAGGACCTCTTGTCAGGTCAGGCCAATTCAATCAGGGCTCTTGATTAGCATTATTATGTATATATTTTGTTATGGCAACTGATGTGCTGAGACCATTAGGAGTCTCCATGTCGGCTGTACCAAAAGTTTAGGCTGGAGACTCTCACAAATGTTTGTCCTTTCCAGGGTCCTTCTTTTGGAAGTATGAACAGAGCTGAAGGTCTCGACAGGGCTCTACGCAGAAAGTATGTTTAGGACGATGCCATGTCAAGTTTTGGGCCATGCCAGGTCTAAGGGTATGATCTCTACGAGATAGAGCCACTGCTGACCTTGAAAGAATGACCATCAGCTGTACTGACACATCACCAGTCATCTCGATACGCTAGGATCGAGTCCTTTTGTATTATTGGCTGGACCTCGCCAATCACTCAGACACACCCATTATTATATAAGAACTGTTCTCCATGATATTATTTCCTGCCCGACATTATGCCAAGTGATTCCATGGCACTTCCTTAGAACATTTGATTACTATAGACTGTGGTCCATGGAAACTTGGAAGCTTGATTCTACAGCGGCCTGTTGTTCCTACAACCGATCGGGAAGGAGGATACTACCGAAGGACCTAATCGGTGAGGCAGATGTCGACTGACGGGACTTTGTATTTCTCTTCGGTCTATGAGGAAAATCCATGAGGCTCTGTGCCTGAACTTTATACTTGTTTTGTCTGTTTAGAACTATCTGTTTAACTGCCTTGATGTTTTCCTGTGCTGTTCTTTATTAGGTTAATAAAATTACTTTCAAGTTATTCTGACGATCGCCATGTTATTTATGCGTCAGCCAGAAAGACACCTTAGGGAATAGGTCCCGAGGTCGAAAGAGAGAGTGACAGTGAGTCCAGGGAACAGAGGAGGGTTGGCAATCAAAGACCTATCCCAGCCAGGGCTATAGAAGATTATTTGAACATTGTGATAGGGCTATTTGGGACCCTCCACGTAGCTTGTTACACCATACTATTTCATAAAACACCAACATAAGGCGGTCTGCTGCCAAATCGCCCACAGCTGTTTCTCGAATACCTTCACCAAGGAGCCGGCTACACTGATAAACAGAACAAATAATCAGGTAATGGTTAATCAAAGCATATTACACTGAAACACAGAATACATCGTAAAATTATGATTAATAAAAACCATTATTTACATAGACAGGTAAAATATAGACTGGTAAATGAAACAAATAATCAAATAAAGGCTAATGAAGAATTCAGAACAGTGTATTTCCTTAAGTAATTTAAACAAATAAGTTGCCTAAAAGTCGACAGGGTCAACTTCATTACACCCAGTTTTTATCCCATATGGCTCAGTCTCTTTCCGCAGCGAACTGCCGAAAGCGTCATACACAGCACGAACTTCGTAGCTCTAACGATAGTCTCCGAAAAATTTGCACTCGTTAACCGAAGGACGCGGCCCGGAATCAAGCCCACAACCTTTGCAGTCAAAGTCAGACGGCTTGACCACTTCACCACGGAGACTCCTAACAATTAATTGAAACAAAGACACCACAAACAATACATATAATAATTTATTGCCTGGCACATTTTGCTGCATCTCATCGGATGCATACTGTAGTTATATATCATATGAAGAGTACAAAGGAATAATACTTTGGCTGAAATACTAAATACATAGTCACTGACATTGTTTGAATATACAGTACATTATCCCCATGGAAGTTTAAGATTTCACATCACAGCACTGCATGCAAACCTAAAAGTGCTCAGTATCTCTGAGGCAATGTTGGAAGGTGTAGATGTTGATCACTCCAGTATACTGGAGTGATGATGTTTGTGATATGTTGTCTGTGTGTCTTAATCTCATTCAGAACATTTAGAATATTAATTTTAACTGTCCAAGGAATTTTCAGCATTTCACTGTAACACATCTCTGAGACTTTGAGGAACTTACTTTGTTTGTATGTGTACTGATTTTCCAGGATTCACAACAAATTCACACAAAAAGTTTTGTGTCAAGTTAATTAGTGAACAAACCTGCGAATGTGAATGAAGTTTTCCAGCTCTTTTAGTAGGGCCTTGCTACCTCCATTGTGAAAATGTAAGGCAGGGAACGTGGTGCCATCAATGAGGATGAAAATAATGTATGCCCAGCCATGGTTTGGTGCGCAGCGTTTGAAACTCTTCAAGTCCAGAATGTCAAAGCTAATGTTGTACTTTCTCCTGGCATCCATCTTTGCATTCATAGTAACTGGAGAGTTAACGAAATGTAAACTATTAAAATAATAATTCCATCACTGAACTTCTCAGTAAACAGGAAGATAATATAACAAGTACTAAGTTTCTTTCTCCTATCTTGAACATGTAATAACAGATATTGGCAGAAGTGAAACAGAAATCAAAAAGAAATGGCCAAACATGTTTTCAACATCGTGAAATCAGTAATAACATTTAGAGAGATTAACTAACAATGCATTAAAAATGAGAACTGTCAAATATTATTTACATTCAACCTACTATATCGCACGGAAGCCTGGACATAAACAAGCAATTGGAAAGTCAAATAGAGACCCTGGAGATGTGGATAAACAGAAGAATATGTCATATTTTATGAAAACAAAACCAAATACAGAGGTTCTAGAAAAACTGGGAATGAAAAGAGAGTTGATGAAAGAAATAAAAAAGGGTGGGGTGTGGGTGTGTCTGTGTGTGTCTGTCTGTCTGCCTGAATGTGTACGTGCATTTTTTTTTTGTTTAAAAGGGCAAACTGAATGTCAGAAAGAGAGTCCTGAAATGTTATATTCAAACTGTTCTGCTATATGGCAGTTAAACCATGGAATGTGAACAAACAATGTAGGGACATTCAAAACAATGTTTTCCTGTAGTGAATTTGAACAATGAAGGCACAAACAATAGATATGTGCCAGTCTACCTACATTGGCAGAACAGAGAGGTAGTTGAACAAGAGGGTTGTAGAACACATACCCAACTGGATAAACAGAATAATAAGCAAAGAAGACTCTGGTAACCCTGTAAAACCTACAGCAAGGAGGAATATCACAGACAGAATTAACACAGAACGCCCAAGAACAAATACTATTCTACACTACCTTGGTATAGTAACTAGAGAATTATCAACAAAATCCTAACTATTACTATAGTAAGTGGGTAGTTAGCAAAATATTATCCTGATAATGTCAAATTTTCAAAAACAAAAACCCTGTGTGGTAAATACGAAAGAAGTGATCTAATACCCACCAGTGTCAGCTTCTCGTTCATTTCTGTAGCCTACTGAACAAACAATGTCCCATTCCTCGTTTTGTGTATCTGTGAGACATTCCTCGGCTTTCCACTCAATAAATCTGCCTTCAGGCTGCAAATACAGTCATAAATTAATAATGCACATGATGCCACATCAGACAAAACAGATAAGGGACAGATAAGAGAGGGGCATAGTTAAAACTGGGCAGAAAATTAATAAATCTGCCTTCAGGCTGCAAATACAGTCAAAGATTAATAATGTACATAATGCCACATCAGACAAAACAGATAGACAGGGACAAAACAGATAAGGACAAAATAGGCAGACAGGGACAAAACAAGCAGACAGGGACAAAATAGGCAGACAGAGACAAAACATACAGACAAGGACAAAACAGGCAGACAGGGACAAAACAGACAGACAGGGACAAAACAGATAGACAGGGACAAAACAGGCAGACATGGACAAAACAGATAAGACAGGGACAAAACAGGCAGACAGGGATAAAACAAGATAAAAGAGGGGCAGAAACTGAGACATCATCCTCCAGAGACGTGTAGAACTCAGAAAGAAGACCAAAATGACCTCCCTCCAGACCATAATTTCTTTGACTGCTTTAGCCTTTTAGGCTTGTATAAAGAAGGTAATGTCGGTCTCCGTAGCCAAAGGCTTGCGAACGCGGTTCGTGAGCCGTTTACCAGGCGTTTGAAACGCAGCCACAACCGATTTGTGCAGCAAACCGTGTCATGTTGTGTTATAACGTGTTGGTATAGGAGCCGGTCATTCAGAAAGCAATGGCAAACTAGTGAACATAAAAACTTGCCTAGTACATCAACAGCAGCTGAAAAATGCTGGTGTTGACTGTAATGTCCTGTAAGGGATACGCAACATTAACAAAGAAAGAAAAAGAAGGTAATAGGCCATTGCTTTCCTTCCTGGCAGTGACCATACTGGCTGGTAATCATTGGATCTATAAAGAGATCCCCTGCCTATGGTCATGAAATGAACTGGAGACCATAATTAACAATTACCTGTCGGCCGCACCCAAGCTCCATCTGCCAGCTGGACAAATCAAACCAAACAAAACATCAAGACAAAGAAGAAATGAATATGTAGGAAATGCAACAAGATTACCAGAGACAGAGAAAGATGGAAACAGATCTTATTTGTGATACAAAGCACCACAGTCTCATGAGGCTCAGAAAGAAGATAAAAATGATTATTTCCTAATCTGTTCATCCCACCCCCCTTTCCACTCGAGTGAATTCCACACATGTGCTACTTACTACTAATAGTTTTTGCATGAGGGTTAGCTTTCCCTATTTCCAGTGTCCATGGCCATTAGGTGAACCCTCTCCGATTTCTGAGGTACTTGTAATTTACATCCTCAAGTCGAGGACGAGAAGTCAACAAATATAGTGATTTAAAATCAACTGGAGAACTGGCAACCTTGATGGTAAAAGACCAAGAGAAGACAAAGAGATGAATACCTATATGGCTTGGCCACATGGCATAACAGGACAAGAGAACAGACCTGAAATGAGAGCTTGGTGATATGAGATGGCAAACAATGATTATCGATAAGGCACATGATGGTGACTGCACTGGAGACACCCAACCTTGACAAATTTGTACCATACAATTTTCTTCTGTGGCAAAGAGGTTACGAATGCAATTTGTAATCCCACATCCTGTATTTGAAACACAGCTGTGGACAATTTGGAAGCAGACCATCTTGTGTTGGGTTCCATACAATGGTAGGAGTGCCGGTCATTTAGAAAGCAATGGCAAACTACTGAATGTAAACTTGCCCAGGAATCACAAACAGCCAAACAATGCTGGAGTTGACTCCCATGTCCTGTAAAGGATACGCAACTGACTTTACAACAACAAATTTTCTGGACAGACAAGGAAACAAAGTGACCACCCAATCTTACTGTAGCCAATAAGTGTAAAGATCTAACATTTCACATCTCAACAGCAGTAATCCTAATGGGAATTCATTATCCTAAACCAGGAGTCAACTAGGACAACAACAACATGATTACTACCTTGGTTAGCAAGAAAACACGTCCTGCAATGTGAGCATCTTTATCTTTGGTATCTTGTACGTTGATGTGAATATACACGCTGTCTTTGGCAAACAGTATCTACATCAGAAATGTGAACAATTGTTATCAGTGAACTAGTGAAGGTATCTTGTACGTTGATGTGAATATACACGCTGTCTTTGGCAAACAGTATCTACATCAGAAATGTGACAATTGTTATCAGTGAGCTAGTGAAGGTATCTTGTACATTAATGTGAATATACACGCTGTCTTTGGCAAACAGTATCTACATCAGAAATGTGATAATTGTTATCAGTGAGCTAGTGAAGGTATCTTGTACATTAATGTGAATATACACGCTGTCTTTGGCAAACAGTATCTACATCAGAAATGTGATAATTGTTATCAGTGAGCTAGTGAAGGTATCTTGTACGTTGATGTGAATATACACGCTGTCTTTGGCAAACAGTATCTACATCAGAAATGTGACAACTGTTATCAGTGAACTAGTGAAGGTATCTTGTACGTTGATGTGAATATACACGCTGTCTTTGGCAAACAGTATCTACATCAGAAATGTGAACAATTGTTATCAGTGAACTAGTGAAGGTATCTTGTACATTGATGTGAATATACACGCTGTCTTTGGCAAACAGTATCTACATCAGAAATGTGACAACTGTTATCGGTGAGCTAGTGAAGGTATCTTGTACATTGATGTGAATATACACGCTGTCTTTGGCAAACAGTATCTACATCAGAAATGTGACAACTGTTATCAGTGAGCTAGTGAAGGTATCTTGTACATTGATGTGAATATACACGCTGTCTTTGGCAAACAGTATCTACATCAGAAATGTGACAACTGTTATCAGTGAGCTAGTGAAGGTATCTTGTACATTGATGTGAATATACACGCTGTCTTTGGCAAACAGTATCTACATCAGAAATGTGAACAATTGTTATCAGTGAACTAGTGAAGGTATCTTGTACATTGATGTGAATATACACGCTGTCTTTGGCAAACAGTATCTACATCAGAAATGTGACAACTGTTATCGGTGAGCTAGTGAAGGTATCTTGTACATTGATGTGAATATACACGCTGTCTTTGGCAAACAGTATCTACATCAGAAATGTGACAACTGTTATCAGTGAGCTAGTGAAGGTATCTTGTACATTGATGTGAATATACACGCTGTCTTTGGCAAACAGTATCTACATCAGAAATGTGACAACTGTTATCAGTGAGCTAGTGAAGGTATCTTGTACATTGATGTGAATATACACGCTGTCTTTGGCAAACAGTATCTACATCAGAAATGTGACAACTGTTATCGGTGAGCTAGTGAAGGTATCTTGTACGTTGATGTGAATATACACGCTGTCTTTGGCAAACAGTATCTACATCAGAAATGTGACAATTGTTATCAGTGAGCTAGTGAAGGTATCTTGTACGTTGATGTGAATATACACGCTGTCTTTGGCAAACAGTATCTACATCAGAAATGTGAACAATTGTTATCAGTGAACTAGTGAAGGTATCTTGTACATTGATGTGAATATACACGCTGTCTTTGGCAAACAGTATCTACATCAGAAATGTGACAACTGTTATCGGTGAGCTAGTGAAGGTATCTTGTACATTGATGTGAATATACACGCTGTCTTTGGCAAACAGTATCTACATCAGAAATGTGACAACTGTTATCAGTGAGCTAGTGAAGGTATCTTGTACATTGATGTGAATATACACGCTGTCTTTGGCAAACAGTATCTACATCAGAAATGTGACAACTGTTATCAGTGAGCTAGTGAAGGTATCTTGTACATTGATGTGAATATACACGCTGTCTTTGGCAAACAGTATCTACATCAGAAATGTGACAACTGTTATCAGTGAGCTAGTGAAGGTATCTTGTACATTGATGTGAATATACACGCTGTCTTTGGCAAACAGTATCTACATCAGAAATGTTACAACTGTTATCAGTGAGCTAGTGAAGGTATCTTGTACATTGATGTGAATATACACGCTGTCTTTGGCAAACAGTATCTACATCAGAAATGTGACAACTGTTATCGGTGAGCTAGTGAAGGTATCTTGTACGTTGATGTGAATATACACGCTGTCTTTGGCAAACAGTATCTACATCAGAAATGTGACAATTGTTATCAGTGAGCTAGTGAACTATGGAGAGAGAGAAGGAATGAACAATCTTTATTTTCAAATGGTCATGCACCGTCTTATATTAAGCTCTTCCAACCACTCATCTTTCGTACATCAATTATCTATTGTACATGTTACATTCACATATAAAAATATTGCCAAATGAATGCTGTGAACATAAACAATGCATATTACCATGTTATGAGACATGCAGGCGCACACACACATACAGACACTCATATATGCATGCACACTTACATACAGTAGGTTTGAAGTAAACTGATAGACATCTAACAAAAGGCAGTAACTGCATGTAATCTGTAATTTCAACAAGTACACCTTTTGTGCCGGCTTCCTGGCCTAGAGGTTAGCGACTTTTCTCCGTAATCTTGTATACTCTCGTAGGTGACGTGACGACGGTGAGAATCAGCAGTGGCTCGAATCGCGTCAGTAACTTACGGGGTATGTGATCCGGCCGCTCAGAAAGCAATGGCAAACTACTGAGCGTAATCTTGCCAAGAAATCAACAATCAGCTGAAAGATGCTAATGTTGACAGCAATGTCCTGTAAAGGATATGCAAACAATTTTTAGCCGGCTTCCTGGCCTAGAGGTTAGCAACTTTTCTCCGTAATCTCGTATACTCTCGTAAGTAACGTGACGATGGTGACAATCAGCAGTGGTTCGAATTACGTCGCTAACTTACGGGGTATGTGAGCCGGCCGCTCAGAAAGCAATGGCAAACTACTGAGTGTAATCTTGCCAAGAAATCAACAATCAGCTGAAAGATGCTGATGTTGATAGCGATGTCCTGCAAAGGATATGCAAAACACCTTTTGCCAGTATATGCTTTTAACTTACCTTGTCTGTACATGTTTTTTTTTTTCTTTTTTTCAGAATCAGATTTTGTCATAGCATATTAATCTTAATCATTTATTCTGAAGACCACATTCTATGCATTGCAATTAAATTTCTCTAGTTTTTTGAAACATTATTTTAAAAATATAGTTGGATAGAGCTGACTAAATGAAATCCATTGGTACCTTATTTATGTTTTTACAAAAACTGAACATAATTTCGAACCAATGACCAAGTCCTACAAGAAACAAATGAAAATCGTAAACTGATTAGAGAAATTAGACACAGACAGTCAACATTTTGGGTCATGTTATGAGAAAAAATAAACTGGATAACTTGGTGACAACTGGCAAGATTGAGGGGAAAAGAACAAGGAGAAGGCAGAGAAGTAAATACCTGGATGGCTTGGCCATGTGACATGGTCGAGACAAGAACACTGAGCTCATCCACGATTCAGGTGATCGAGTGAGATGGTGAGACATAACCAACCACGCTTACCGACATGGCACATGATGATGATGACCTGACCTTTTTTTCAGTGCTTAAGGACTTGCATAACTACCTCTTTCTTAATATAGCCATGAGTAAACACAGTGTCCTCATCTTGGGCTAATAAATCTGAGGCGCCTGGTCGCCATGGTGTCTGGTAATTTTTACCTGGTATCTGAATTTTGTTAGGTTGTCATTAAAAAAGAATATGCTGGCTCCTGGGAAAAATGGGGTTGTTGCTGGCGTATGTTTAGTTTTTCTACATCTGGTCCTCATCATAAATATCATGTTCCTACAGCGAGATGCTGTCGTCGTGTGGAGGTGACAGGTTCAAAATCCGGTCGGTAACTACAGCTTTCAACTTTTATATTATTTAGTGCATCCTCTAATCCCTGCTTCTTTCCTCTCCTTCTATGAGTGTGAAACAATACATCTGTGTTTATTTATGAACTATCTCATCATCATGTGCCTTGCCAAATGGCATAAGTATTTGTGTTTCTCCATAGATCTTTGTTCTTGGTCTTCTTCTGCGCTCATCGGGAGTTGTTTTTTTTTCGAACGTGATTGCGTTGTGCCTGTTTACAGCAGAGCTGCGTTTTGCACCATTAGGCCGACACATCCGACTTCTGTCTGCATTTGTTGACCGGGTTAACCTTCTCGGGGGTTTCGTAGGATGTTTGACTCTCACTGTTGTGGTGTTATCCCCCATCCCAGCTGGCCCATTTAGAACAGCAGAAGACATCCCAGTTACCCTCAAGGGAAGGCAGGGGCAGACCATGGGCATTCCATCCAAGGAGGCTTCCATAATTGCAGAGCTGACATATAGCGCTCAGGTACTGGGCTCACCCAAGGAATCGTCATGCCCTGCATATGGCTGCTTAGCCTCACTTCCGTATATTGGGCCTTCCGTTCACCATAGGCTGTTCCTCTGGAAACCAGAAGAATACAGTCTGCAGATGACATCCACACAGTGAGCTTTCGATTCGGACTTTCCACGTAATGGATTCGCTATCCAAGCAATATTCCATTTCGTGCCACTAGGACACTTTTTCCACCTTTGATGACGCCCACACAATGATCTTTCGATTCAGACTTTCCACGTAATGGATTCGCAATCCAAGCAATATTCCATTTCATGCCACTAGGACACTTTTTCCACCTTCGATGACGCCCACACAATGATCTTTCGATTCAGACTTTGCACGTAATGGATTCGCTATCCAAGCAATATTCCATTTCATGCCACTAGGACACTTTTTCCACCTTCGATGACGCCCACACAATGATCTTTCGATTCGGACTTTCCACGTAATGGATTTGCAATCCAAGCAATATTCCATTTCATGCCACTAGGACACTTTTTCCACCTTCGATGACGCCCACACGATCTTTCAATTCAGACTTTCCATGTAATGGATTTGCTATCCAAGCAATATTCCATTTCATGCCACTAGGAAACTTTTTCCAACTTCGATGACGCCCACACAATGATCTTTCAATTCAGACTTTCCGCGTAATGGATTCGCTATCCAAGCAATATTCCATTTCATGCCACTAGGACACTTTTTCCACCTTCAATGACACCCACACAATGAGCTTTTGATTCGGACTCTCCACGTAATGGATTCGCTATCCAAGCAATATTCCATGTCCTGCCACTAGGACACTTTTTCCACCTTCGATGACGCCCACACAATGATCTTCTGATTCAGACTTTCCACGTAATGGATTCGCTATCCAAGCAATATTCCATGTCATGCCACTAGGACACTTTTTCCACCTTCGATGACGCCCACACAATGATCTTCCGATAGACTTTCCATGTAATGGATTCGCTATCCAAGCAATATTCCATGTCCTGCCACTAGGACACTTTTTCCACCTTCGATGACGCCCACACAATGATCATCTGATTCAGACTTTCCACGTAATGGATTCGCTATCCAAGCAATATTCCATGTCATGCCACTAGGACACTTTTTCCACCTTCGAAAACGCCCACACAATGATCTTCCGATTCAGACTTTCCATGTAATGGATTCGCTATCCAAGCAATATTCCATGTCCTGCCACTAGGACACTTTTTGTCCTTGTGTTCTGGACTGACTTTATTGATGATATTCATCGGTGCCAACATTTCAGATCATTTCTCTCAGTCTGTCTCTTCTCGGCAGCTAATCTTTCCAGTGGGTAGCTGATCTTTTCAGTGGACAGCTGATCTTTCCAGTCATCAAGATGTTATCCAGTGCCTCTCTTTTCATTTTATAAACAAAAAACACTGTCTCTTACTTTCATTCGGTCCTTCCATACAACCACTTAGTACTTCATTACTCTGCCCATCCATTAAGGTATGCTCAACATTCGTCTCAGAACAAATTAACATCATCTTGATCTCCGCTACCTACTAACATTACTCATTACAGCATGGCAGTTAGTAATCATTCTGTAATGAAAATGACTAACAAGACAACTGCTTCACTAAAACTTTGAAACTTAAAACTACGTCGACTTAAAATCCTCTCAATTGACATCATGATCAATTAATGACCTCATCAAGTGCATGTGTTTCAACAAGGCAAGCATCTAACCATTTTGCTTGTTTAGCTATATCTGCCAAGTGTACCTACTTGATTCTGAAAGGCCATAACGGTGCTAGATAGAGCGTCCAGGTTCGACTCCTGTCGTCTGGTTGTATTATGATGACAACCTACGTCCTACTTCCGGTTTCACCATCCCACTTTTTCCTTACAACACACACAACATCATCAACAAATACCACAAATCTCACTCAACAATCATTTAAATTTACATAAGCACATAAAAAATCATTCACAATAAAATAATAATACATGATTGAAAGTGGATGGATAATAAGTAAACTTCAATGTTATGAAGATGTTTGGGGTGTAAGCGGCATCCTCGTGATCAGTGACGTATGACGGCGAGCAGACGAGGAAATACCTGGCTGGCCTTTTTCTTGTCCACTTCTCTTCGACATATTTCCAACAGTTGATATTTTCTGAGATTTACAACACCCTTTCTATGTGCTTGTGTGGAATCAAAGAATGAAGTATACGTAATTTGTAAAGACGTTTCGTTTATTTGGATTTTGCGTACTTTGATTACAAAGACAAAAGTTGGGAAGTAGCAGAGTGCAAGCAAACTATGGCTTCTTCTTCTTCATCTGTGGCTGCGGCAGGAGCTCGGAATTATAACTTTAAAGTTGTTTTGTTGGGGGAAGGTTGTGTCGGCAAAACGTCTCTGGTGCTGAGATACGTGGAGAATAAATTTAACGACAAACATATAACAACATTACAGGTTATACATTTTGTTTATGCGTGTTAGCGGGAGCAAACATTGTTTTGTTTCCTTTCATTTTCATATCATTGTATTGTGATATTTATTATTTTTTACTGTGTATTTTATTATAGTTAAGAAGTATTTACTAGATTTCTGTTGGTTTCCATTCATTGTGATGAATAGATTACGATGTCCACTGGTTTCCTTCCATTGTGATTAATAAATTACCATTTGTTTCCTTTCATGGTGATTAGTAAATTACCATTGGTTTTCTAATCTTTCATGGTGATTGATTACTCTACATTGTTTCCTTTCACAGCGATTACTACAACTGGTTTCCTTCATTGTGATTAATAGATTATCATTGGTTTCCTTTCATTGTGATTAATAGATTATCATTTGTTTCCTTTCATTGTGATTAATAGATTACCAATTACCATTGGTTTTCTTTCATCAACATTACTACAATTGGTTTCCTTTCATTGTGATTAAATTAATATAATACTAATAATAGCATTGATGTCCTTTCATTGTGATTATAAGATTACCAGATTAAACGCTTTAAAGACACTCTGAAGATCTCACTAAGAGCTTTTGGAATTCATCACGACACTTGGGAGACTGCTGCCAAAGACCAAAATTTGTGGTGTACATCATTACGCAAGGGTGCAGTCACTTGTGAAGCAACCAGGACTACAAGAGCTGTGAAGGAAAGGCTGGACAGAAAAACCACTGTAGGAGATCCTCCTCCTGGAACATCAAGCATTCTTTGCCCAAATTGTCAAAGAGCATTTTGAGCCAAAATAGGCCTTATCAGCCATCTTAGAACTCACGGCTCCATACTTTCAACCTGACTGGATGAAATAAATGGTCATCATCACTCTTGATGGACAGACAGCATAAGATTACCATTGGTTTACTTTCATTGTGATTACTAGATTACAGGATGTCAGCATGACCTAGAGGTTCAGTGATCCCACACTTAAACTTTCTCTGGTGACGACGATGTTGTGGATTCATTCCTCAAATCGGCCTGTTGAACTCACCTATTGACTTCTCATCCTTGACTTGGGGACATAAATTGCAAGTACTACATGCTGGAGTGGATTCAGGCAAAACCAGTCCAGTGCACTCACTCTTAGTAGCAATTACTAGTAGTAGTAGTAGCAGTAGTAGTAGTAGTAGTAGTAGGGGCATGTGTGTAGGCTATGCTAAAGTTCAAAGCGGGCGATTGCAAAAGAAAAAGTGTATAGGTTGTATATGCATGTACACAAATATTGAATAAATGCTGTGCTTTAATAGATTTATGTGGTTATTATTAGCTGGGTCTGCACCCCTTGGTGGGATATTGGTGCATGGTAAGGCAGATGTGGTCGGGCCCTTTGGAATTGTGTGCATAGTGCAGAAGAACGGGTAGATCATCATGGTTTGGAGAGAATGGTGCTGCAGGGAATGACCAGAGGATCTGGCTGACACTCAAAACTCAGAGGAAAGGCTAGATGGACAAATAATAAGATTGCTACAGGTACCATTAGCATTGGGACTCTTTGCTGGCTGTTGCAGATGAGGTCAGAGCACGTATGGGAATGTTCCGAGTGCTGTGATGTCGGTTCTTGACTCAACTCTTTATATAGTTATTATTGTTAGCCTTCACAAAATGTCATAGACTCAGTTTTAAAATAGCATACATTGGGTATATTGATATTATCTCTTCCTCAAATTGATCTTCCCTTTGACTTTTTAATCAATCTTTCAAATTGTGTCTCTCCAGTGTCACCTGGCCCATTTTCTCCAGATCTTAATGCTACATATGAGTGTACTCTTTCTTACGTGCCTGACTCATTAATCTGCTTCTTGGTCAGCCTTTTTTCTGATTTACCTTTTTCCTTCAGTGGTCTTCTTTTGTCACCCTTTATAATGTACATAGTGACCATCCTTTGACAGATTTCACATCTCAATTGCTTTTAATATTCCTCTGTGTTTGTTTATACTAGTCAAATGATAATGTCCTTCAGATTAAAGTTGTGAGGTTTCTTAAAGCAAAGTTCCACTTGTAATCAGTCATATACTGTTTGCTGGCCAAATATTCTGTTACTAGAATGAGTGACTCTGGAAACACAGATATATCACAAGTACAAAAATCTCCCGGTGAAGAGTTGTGTTTGATTTGGATGATGGGCAATGAGTAATGAAGTACTGGAGAAATTGGGAGTGGGGATATGCATTTTTAGAAGAATGTTGAGAATATTGATTGCTGAACAACAAAGAAAACAAATACCAAGGTGAGGTCAGCATGACTGAATGGATAAGAGCACTCACTCTTAAACTTCCAGTGTGCTGATGCCGCGGTAGCAGGATTAACCCCTACACCAGATAGTTGGACGAAAATGTTTACTTCTCATCCTTGACTTGGGGATGTAAACTACACATTCCTCAGAAATTGGAGTGGGATTGCCTGAATGAGAGGGGCACTGATAATAGGGAATGCTAATACACACACTAAAATCAATATTGCGCACTGGAAGTGTATGCTTGTGTATGGGCTGTGCTTGAGTTCAAAGCGAACTCACGCACACACACAAATCACTGAGGTATTGAGAGCAGTGAGTGTCAACAAGATCTCTCATCAAAACTGTTGGAAAACATGAAATTATGGAGCACACCTACAAAAGGGGTGAAATATAGACATTAACCTAATGTTGGAAAATACCAGGCAGGGGAAGGCAGAGAAAGATATGTGTGGAAACATTAAATAGCTGAAAAACGCATAGTAATATAAGCAGCACCAAATTTATCAACCTATAACAAGACAGACAGGACTAGAGAGGTGTAAAGAATAATATAAACAATATCAACATATCAGACAAGAGAGAGGTTTGGAGAGGCTTGTTCACCAATGTCTGCTCCATCCGAGGCACCTGAAGAACAGAAAAAGAAGACTATGATGTAACTTTGCAGTAACTTTTGTTCAGTTTTAGTATGTATTATTTATTTTGCTATAATTCAGCATTATTAGAGTTCCTATGAGTTAGATTATAGCAGGAATGTTAGCATGGTTGATGGGGAGCCACACTGATGATGTCAGGAGCACAGTCGGGTGTGGGTTTGTCATCTTGTCTCATCATTATGTGCCATGCCTATAAGCGTGGGCTGTCATGTTTCACCATCTTACACGATCACCAGAGTCATGGATCAGCTCCATGTTCTTGTCCCGACCATGCCACATGACGAAGCCATCCAGGTGTTTACTTTTCTGCCTTCCCCTTGTTCTTTTCCCCTCAATCTTGCCCGTTGTTATCAAATTCTCTATTTTATTCTCCTCATACCAAAAATATGTGACTGTGTGTCTAATTTCCCTAATCAGTTTACGATTTTAATTTGCTTCTTGTAGGACTTGTTCATTGGTATCTCTGCCTATCCATGGTATTCTTTGCATTTTCCTCAGAAATGACATTTCCACAGCATTAGATGCTTCTCAGCATGGCTGTTCATTGTCCACACTTCACATCCATACAAAAGCACAGGTTCAATGTAGCACCTCAACACACTTTTTCTCGTTGCAATTGACATCTTTTATTGGTCAATATGTTTTCCATCTTGCAAAATGCTACCTTCGCCATGGCAATTCTTGCTCTAATCTTGCCTACTGAGGGAAAGACTGGCCACCAGTTCCTCCATGCATTCAGGCCTGCAAAATGTGATGACCTTATCACATCGTAGAATTATAACTGGTTCCTGATTCAGGACAAAAGAAACTGCTAGATTCCTGGCTATGAAGCTTGACCTTATGATCCTATAACTACAGCATGAATTAGTCTTTGGGTTTCCCTGTTTTTGATGTTTGATTCTATACAATTTATTGATATTCCTAACCACCCTTAGGAATCATACAGATGGTATAGATTGTTACCCTACTTCCAGACCAGCCTATTATTTGTGGCATTATATCCTTCACTACTGAAGTAAGTCTGGCTTTTCTACTGAAATGTTACAGAAAAGTTCTTAGAATATTATAGACCGGTAACTAGAAAAAAATATTGACATTCTTCAAGATCTAAACAGCGAAGAAGTCTGGCTCATACACAGTGTCATGCCTCGGAAACTGAAATAATTTGGCCATATTAATTGTTACGGTGGTTTAGAAAGCCGCATGATGGAAGACATGGTTCCTGGAAGAAAAGGCAGGGATCGGCAGGCATGAAGGATGACACAGAACATTTCAGACACCGTTGTGAAAATGCATGAGCCAAAACTGGCAAGGGAGTGGTTGAGAGTGGTTGCTGTCTCTGGAGCGGTCTCTAACTGACTGACTGGCTGGCAAGAGATCGAGGAGTCTTGCGGCTGGCTGTGATGAGAGTAGTATTCTGCAGATGACCTGTCACATAATGATGGTGATGATGCTTATGATGATGATGATGATATCATTTACTGGTGTTTGATGCAAAGTTATTTCACCAAAAATTTACATCTCAGCTCATGGTTAATAATGGGGCCATTTATGTGGTGCTGTTGGATTTTATCCTGTCAGTTCTATTTAATATGCTGTTACGTTTTTTTTATTTTATTTGAAATCTTGTGAAAGTATTGGATTTATCAGCAATTTTTTGTCTTTGTCACATACAGGCATCGTTCTTAAGTAAAAAATTGAACATTGGTGGGAAAAGAGTAAATCTTGCAATATGGGTATGTATTTTATTGTTTGCAGTTCACTTCATAATTTATATTTAAGATCTTTAAAAAACAATTTGCATAAATATTTATTTATGCTTCATTATTAACGCATTATTCGCAAAGTATGATGAGAAAGGTGAAGACAGGCATGCTTCAGGAAGGGTGGCAGGCTTCAATTTAACAATCAAAACTAGAGAATGTCTGTTGGATGTTTTTCCCAGGATATGCTGGTGTGGTGGGAAACAAGCAGGCGGACAGATTGGCTGGATCTGCACCACTTGGTGGAGTATTGATGCATGTATAGGCAGATGTGATTGGGACCCTTTGGAATCATGTGTATAGGACAGAAGAACAGTTAGATCATCAGGGCCTCGGAGAGAATGGTGCTGCAGAGGATCTGGCCGACACTCAGGGCTTTGAGGAAAGGCCACACTGCTACTGGTATCATTTGTAAGTAGCTGTCAGTGTAGCTGATAAAACCTGAAACTGGTTTGAGGTGCAGAAAGGGATTAAGGCAGGCCTGTATTCTTTTTCCTTAGCTGTTCAACATCTATGTTTAAAATGTAATGAGAAATGTCCAAAATGATTATATGATACTAGAGACGATTTTGATTCATTCATAATTGGTGGAAATCCAGTGCCGTGCCAGTGCCCTTGTCAACCCTACAAAGGCATCGGTTACTTGGTTCTCCCTAAACAACCATATTGTGAACACAGACCTGCCGACAGTAAGAATGGATGGGAGCATTTTGAGTAGAACCCAGTCAATGACATATCTTGGCGTAAGGCTTGATCGTAGCCTGTCCTTCAGAGATCATGTCGATTATGTCATAACCAAAGCTCGAAAAGGTTTGTCAGCAATGAGAGTCATGGCGACTGCCAATATCGAGCAAAGACTGCTAATACTTCTGTTCCAAGGACTGGTGCTTTCACTCATCGAGTATGCCCTGGCCATCCTCACTGTCAGCCCTACACAGATTGGAAGACTTGAAAAGGCACAAAACAAAGCCTTACGCATTCTTTTGGGCTGCACGAGAGACAACAGCTGTGTAGCAATGAGATACCTCCTTGACTTTCCGACAATGGAACACAGGATCAAGATCTGGAGAGCTCGTGCATTCTTAAAAATAATTTTAGATGAGCGGCACCCTCTGCATGAAGCTATATTCAGAGAAAAGGGTGACAGGCTAAAGAGGGACAAATCATGGATGGGTCGAGCGGAAGATGTCGTCAGACAGGTCTGCAGTCTTACCAGTATCAACCCCGGTAAGGAATGGGTGCTGGTGCCTCCAGCTTTTAAGTGCACTTTCTCCTGCATTATCACACTCGACTTACAGTGCAGAGAGCAGAACCCTGCCGCTGTCAATGCAGAGGTCAACGCGCTCATCTATGAACACTCAGATAGCCCTGAAGTGCTTATCTATATGGATGGATCTGTTGTAAATCAGCAGAGAAGTGCATGAGCATTTGCAGCCTGTTCAGCGGGCCGAACCGTTCAAGAATCCAGTGGTGCCCACCCTATGACCACGAGCAGCATGACGATGGAGGTGATGGCAGTAACACAGGCTTTCATATGGCTAGAATCACAGCATTATACCAACGTGTGTGTACTAAGTGATTCAATGAGCATGATTCGGAAGGTCGACGCTGGATCTGTACGTAGACAGTGGACTGAGTCGCTGCGGAAGTCTGTTGTCTGTAAAGTCACCTTCATCTTCGTCCCGGGACATGTGGGAGTCGAGGGAAATGAACGAGCTTGATAAACTGGCTGGCTCTGCACCCCCTGTAGATGGCCAGCCCATGAATCGTGCCGATGTTATTAACGTCCTTAAAGATATGGCGAGAACAGAAGACTTTGACGTCAGTGAATCCACATCGCTGTCCAGAATGAAAGACATGGGAGTAAGAATTGGCATGGCCAGACACGAGAGGTACATCGGGAAAACAGGGTGCCTCGTCAACCAACACAGAACTGGCACTATTAGCCACCGAACGCTGATGCATATGCTGGGGGGAGGATCTGAGCACCTATGGACCTGTCCGGAGTGCAATGAAGATACCCCAACTGATAATTGGTAACTGATAACTGGTGGAAATCCAATCCCAGACATTAGATAGGCAGTTGGCATAGTTAGCCTCTCAAATAGTGCTAATAGAAAGTAACCTGGTCAAGAAATGCCTGAAGAAATTGGATGTGTCATCCGAGTCATAACAAGACATTATGTGGAACACAGTGGCCATGCTTTATCCAATTTTCAAAGAGACCTTCCTGAAATGCTTCCAGCAATAGCAAGGCCACCAGGAGAAGAGTCTACAGTCCTAATGAGGGTACTTTGAAGGGAATTAGGATTTCACACCTCCAGATGAATGATTGTGTCTTTCCCAGCCGTTGGTCTAATGCATTTTAAACAGACCTGTATATATGCACATAACTCCAATAATTACTTTTAGTCATCACTCTACTTGTGTTTTAGAGTTTAGCGGAAAAGATCACCTTGCAGTTTAGCCTGTAACAAACTGTCTAATCCATTGTAGAAATCAAGATGATAGTAAAATATTTTCTCTTACAGGACACAGCTGGCCAAGAAAGGTTTCATGCTCTAGGCCCAATCTACTACAGAGATAGCAATGGTGCTATTTTAGTTTACGACATCACAGATGAAGACTCCTTCCAAAAGGTCAGACTTGCTTCTTTTTTTAAAGACTTGTTCTTTAGTTTCTATGTTACGTTATGTCGAACAATGTCACTGGACATTGAGCATTCCCATGTGTGCCCATTCCTCGGATGCAGCAGCCATCCCAAAGTATTTCTGCTCACTGTTCCCATCAGGACTTGGTTATGGTATCTCCTCTCTTTCCCACGAAGGCAACATCAACGTGCTTGACCAGGCTTTACTCCCAGTCCATGCAGTCAGGCTAGAGTCAGTGCCTCATCAGTATCTACCAAATTAATCCGTACTGCACTGATTATATCAGCCGTGTCCATGCTTCTTCCCAATTGTGATGGGCATTATTTGCCTGCAGGTGAGTGGTGTGAGGCACCACTTCCAAATGCTGTCTATCTATTCGGAGCGGAAGCTGCAGGTTGCAGTTTTCTAAAGCATGTTTATGAGTCGGATATGATTATGACGTGTGTGACTTATTGTCCTACTGCCCACGCGAGTGCTCTGAAGCTGGTCTTCAGCTTCTTCCTGCAATCACCACTATTTCATTGTCTTCCTCTTCTGTTGTTCCCTCTCTGTCATTCATGTTACTGTCATGCTGTATTGGCATACTTGTTGCCAGAGTGAATCCAACACCCTCTGCATATCAGTGCTGCAGCCCTGTAACACTGCCAAGTCTCAAACTAGTTAACTTTATTTTGGAGATAGCATTACGGAAGTCAGTGTGGAAAGGAATTTAACACCTCATCTCATAATGCTGTGGCTTAGTACCGAGTGTATTTTTAATGATTGTGCAGTGTTTGAAAATATTGCCGGTCCAAATTTAAAATTTTCCTATTATGTTGCATGAACTTTACAGAAAGTGAATACAGAACTTGGACCAGCAATATTTTCAAACACTGCAGTCATTAAAAATACACCCTGTATATCTCATACATCTACAGTAGTATCATGTTTAACGTGTTTTTTGAATATCATCATAAATCAGCTGTTTCTTCTCTCTCACTCAATAGTCCATTCTCTTCGGATCGACCCCTCCTCTATCCTCTTGATCATGTTCATTGAGTCGCTAAGGAAACAAGCCCTAGTGAATGTCTGTGTCTCGAGCCATGGTCGATCCGAAGAGAATGGTTGCTGCCTCTGGAGCGGTCTCGGCTGGCAAAGATTAGTTTCATTTTCGTGCCAGGGCATGCGGGGGTACAAGGAAATGAGCGGGCTGACAAGCTCGCAGGTGATGCTACTGTGGAGGGCGGACACGCCATGGACCAGGCTGACATTCTGAATGCTCTACGAGAAGTAAGACTTTTGCGAGAACCAAGTGATGACTGTGAATCTACAACAATGGCCAGACTGCGAGAGCAGCAAATTAAAAGAGGGGTGGCCAAACAAGAACACTACGCAGGAAGCCAAAGAAGATTGATAAACCAACACAGAACTGGCGTCGTTAGCCGCTACACGCTGCGGGATTTGCTGAGGAGGGGATCCGAGCACTTATGGACTGAATGGTTCGATGTGAAATGAGGATGATCTGTCGACTAACTAACTAACTAACTAACTCAATAGTCCCTTTCTTTTGTCATCAATCGATCAATCTATAATAATTACCAATGAGACAAGGAATCCTCCATTGTCTCTAAGCAGTGTAGGAACCTCTTTGTCATAATCATGATTCATGGGTAGGTAGAGCCTGTTACCTTTGATGGAATCTGTCTAGAGGATGCACACCTGACACAGATGCAAGCTGAAATCAGACACACTGACCTTACAGGTGAATAGCTAGATGTGACACACTTCCCTCAAAAGAGGAACGAAGAAGAAGAATTATGGATTATGTTTTACATCTTAACAGTGGGTTTGGAAGATTCATGTTAGCATAATGTTACCATAGTTATCATTACAAATATTTTCTCATTAACTGTCATGAGACTCTTATCTTACCATAGCAGAAACAAAGACAATGCATACAGATAAAACTATTATGGAGAAAGAAATGAGGAAAATTGGAGATGGAGAAATTTTGAATATCTTGGGTCATTGATTACCAACAATGGTGACACAATGAAAGAAATTAAAAGATGAATATCTATTCCTCTTCAAAGACTAAAACAGCTGAATAAATTGTGGAGTGGGACAGATAGAACTACAAATATTAGATTTTTAAGAGCATGAATCTTTCCCATTGCAATTTACGCCTGTGAGACCTGGACACTTACTAAACAAGCTGAGCAGCGCATAAATGCCTTTGAATATAAATTTTATAGACGAGTTCTAAGAATATCTTGGATAAAGAAAAGAACAAATTCATCCATACTTCAAGAGCTGAATATTGAAGAAGGTTGGCTATTAAAAACGATACAACAAAGAAAATTAAAATATTTTAACCACTTGAAACATAACGAGAGAACAATAATGGAGGGGTATATGCCTGGGAAGAGAGGAAGAGGAAGGCCAAAGAGAAGATGGGTGCAGGATGTGGCTGATGATCTCCAGATGGGTGTATCAGACGTGGGAAATCTTGCTTATGATCGAGAGGTTTTCCGGAAGGTTGTTATGGGAGCGAGGTTCTGCAAAGGACATGCTACTGAATGAATGAACTGTCATAAGTCTTCATACATTTAGAATAATGATTAAAAATAAACTGTATGGAGTGGCTTAGTTGTGGGGCACCTGCCTTTATGTTGAGCCAACATGGTTCCATTCACAGTTTTGGATTTATGGAATTTTTCCAAAAGAAGAAAAGGATGGTATACTCTCGTCTGATCCTGGGGTTAGGAATTGGACCTCTGGCCTGACATAGGTGAAAAGCTGAGAAGATCTGTGTTTGCACATTGCCTGCGTTAAAATCCTTTGACAGAAATCGAAAAGAGCAGACTCTGTCCAGTGTAAAGCTCATAAGGCTTTCTGAACAAAGCCTTATGTGGGCTATGTTAATTGCTTCTACTGATCCATCGCCAAAGGGTCTGCCTCTTTCACTACTTACACTGTGTCTAAAAGTCATTTGCGGTAATTAAATGTGTAGGTGAATATCCAGTGTCTGTAGGTGAAGATCTAATGTCTTTAGGTGAATATCCAGTGTCTGTAGGTGAATATCCAGTGTCTGTAGGTGAATATCTGTAGGTTAAGTTCTAATGTCTGTAGGTGAAGATCCAATATCTGTAGGTTAAGATCTAATGTCTGTAGGTGAATATCTAATGTCTGTTGGTGAAGATCTAATGTCTGTAGGTGAAGATCTAATATCTGTAGATGAAAATCTAATGTCTGCAGGTGAAGAAATCTTATTGATGTTTATGGTGTGCTGTTTGTGAATAATCTTCTTACATGACCAAACCATCTTTCAGTTGTTGTTGTTGCCATTACATTATTTCTGGTATGATCCTACACACCAGGTAAAGAACTGGGTGAAGGAGCTGCGAAGGATGCTTGGCCAGGATGTATGTTTGTGTATAGCAGGAAACAAAACAGATATGGAGAAAAACAGAAACGTGACAGTGGAAGAGGCAGAACAGTAAGTGGCTGTGGTCGGGCTGTGCAAGTATGCTCTCTCTTTGTGCGCTCTCTCTTTGTGCCTTTTTCATTTAGAATATTGATCAGTGCACAACTTTACTAGTACAGAAGTCCGGCATTCAAATCCTCAGTTTAACAGGGTTTAATTTTGTTGACCTTTGCATCTCTGGTGTTGACCTCATCATCATGTGCCATGTCATTTTATTAAACATTTCTCACATTGCAGCCCACCCAAAACTCTTGGTCCAGTGTCAGTTCTTCAGCCTGATTCATTGCCATATTCAAGATATGCTTAATGCTTATGTCCATCTACATCTTGTCTTCAAGGCAGAGTGATCAACAGTACTTTAAAATGTGTACCAGAGATGTGCATGGGAAGATAACTGGTTACTTCATCTCATAAATTTCTTTACTTGCTATGTTAGGAGGTTTAACACTTTATACCTCTACACCAGCGTTTGCCCTGGGATGTCTTTTCACTTGATACTCGGTAAACCTAATGACACTTGACATGCCTCAAAAATAGATTCCTCATTTAACTTGGCTTGGTTCTCTGGTTGACAAGCAGAAAATCATCATCATGTGCCATGCAGATAAGCTTGGGTAGTCATGTTTCGCCATCTCCCACAATCACCAGCCGTGGGTCACCTCTGTATTCTTGTCTCAACCATGCCATGTGGCCAAGTCATCCAGATATTTACTTCTCTGCTTTCCCCTCAATCTTGCTAGTTGTCATTTCCTGTCATATTGTGTAAACAAAATTGAGAAGTCTAATTTCTCTAATCCATTTATGGTTTTCATTTGTAGGACTTGGTCTTTGGTTTTCTGCATTTTTCTCAGAAACCATATTTCCACAGCCATCAGATGTGTTTTCAGCTTGTCTGTTCATTGTCCACACTTCACATTCAAACAAAAGTACAGGTTCTAAATTAGCATTTCAACACTCTTTTTCTCATTGCAGTTGACATTTTTTTTATTGGTTAGTATGTTTTCCACCTTGCGAAAGGCTGCCTGATTGTTCTTGTTCTAATCTGTTCAAGGCACCTCCCATCAGATATTATGACTGTTCCGAGATAATTGTACTGATTCTTGTTCTAATCTCTTCAAAGCACCTCCCATCAGATGTAATGACTGTTCCGAGATAACTACCAATTAACTTAAACAGAAAATGGGATGGGTACCAAGAAATTTTCAGGAAAGTAAAAGCGGCCAGCAGAATATTGACCTCATGACTCTGTGAGTGCTGATTGGTCTATAAATATTGGCCACATGACCCTGTGAGTGGTGATTGGTCTATAAATATTTACCTCTTGACCATCTGAGTGCTGATTGGTCTATAAATATTGGCCACATGACCCTCTGAGTGCTGATTGGTCTATAAATATACGGGACTAACACCATAGACCTCGCTCATCAGCCATATAGACAACAATCACCTTCGGATTAATAATCCTGTGAGGGTAAAACCGTTGGCAGCTGTTTTTGAGGCTGACTCAAATTACAGGACTATCAATCTGAGCCGGTGATGGACCCTACAATAACTTCTCCTTGAGATTGAATGGGGTAGGGATAATGGATTATTTGGTTATTCCGGGATTTGAAATTTAAATATTGAGCACAACCCACTACTGGCAACGCTGATTGTATTCTGGCATGAACCTAAGGCCTATCCACGTCAATATGGAAGCACTATACTCGAGTTTCGCTCTCGTTTGAGCTCGTCGGTAGTGCATATCCCTGACCGGATCCGGAAACAAGCCCAGGATCACACGTGTGAAGCATAGCCTATGATGTGTAGCGTTGTAATATTCTGGTATGATAATTTGGCGTGTCCAGTGTGTGCCGCGTGGTTACACACCCGCTTCACACACGTGATCCTGGGCTTGTTTCCGGATCCAGTAGGGATAATGGTAGAATTGAACCAACCCATAGACCAGATTTCTCAAAATTGTATAAATGACATGTGTAAAGAAACATACTCATCCATTGTCTCAAATAACAGCAGATGCTATATCTCCCAATTATAACAAAGAAGGAATGAGCAAGATATTACTTGCATACATACAATACAATCTATGTTATTTTGCTGAAGCCTGTCCTTTTGCTGCAGTCCTGAAGAATGATGATGATGATGTTGCTTCAGCTGTGATTTTCAGCCATATTCAAAGAAGTCCTGTGTCTTTCTCTTCCATATCTTAATTCCTGGTGTGTATTTTCAACCTGGTTATCATCTGTGTTATCTATGTTGACCTCAGATTATCACTACATTTTTTATTGTCTCGTGCTTGTGTTCTTACAACAATCAGGCCCCTCATTGTTAAACACAAGCTTATCAGTACTGTGCTTTGTTGACACTGTTCAATGTCTCAGATAGTACTGACAGCTGTGGTGATGGACTTGTGTTTTTTTTAGCCCACTCCCACTCTTTCTTTGGCTTTGTCATGGCGGTTTCATTGTGTGCTTTCTTACAAAGTAAATTGTCTGGGTTCAATCACCAGCAGTAGCACAATTCTTTTTCTTTGCTAGTATACTTCTAGGGCTGATCCAGATTCATACAATTGGTACTGGATAATTTTCAGAATTAGAGGACAAGAAAGGGAACTGGTCAGCTAACCTCACCATAGCCTAGAATATGTGAAGGTCTAAAATATACATCTCAACAGAATTATCTGCCTTTATGATATGCTTTCTGTCCAACTCTTTCTATGCCGTTTTTGTGAATATGGTTGTGGCCTGTCTGAGTGTTTTTACGTTAGTCACGAAAGTTTGAAGAGAACAATAATAGAGGGGTATAAGCCTGGGAAGAGAGGAAGAGGAAGGCCTAAGAGAAGATGGGTGCAGGATGTGGCGGATGATCTTCAGATGGGTGTATCAGACGTGGGACATCTTGCTTATGATCGAGAGGTTTTCCGGAAGGTTGTTATGTGAGCGAGGTTCTGCAGGGGACATGCTACTGAATGAATGTACCCCCAGGTTTCCCTCTATTTTGCTTGCCATGTGGGATTGAAATGGCAAGTCATGACCGCCCAGGCTTTCTGGCATGGCACATATGGATGGATGGGGCAGCCAGCCCCAATGTCAACCCTCGTAATTGTCTTACACCTACATGGTAGGTTACTGTGTTACTATTCTTTGCTTCCCTATAGGGCCCCATTAACACATAAGCTTAGGTAACATTATGAGTGTTATAATTATTTCAGTGTAATATTTGGACCTATCTGCACACTGAGTAGTGACCAAGAGAAGTGTTTTCTACAGAAATCGAAGCACTTTATCAGTGCTGGTGGACTTACATTGAATGCATCAAACAATGATTCAGAATATATTTTTCTGTAATAACATTTCAGGTTTTCAGTTAAAGCCTCCTTGTAATAAGCAACATTAACAGAAAAGGATTTAACAGCTGAGCAACAAGTAATCACATCAGCAACACCAGTGTTATCAACATATCTGATGACACAGAGGGGATTGGAGAGACATGATTGCCAATGTCTGCTCCAGACACAGCATCTAAAGCACTTACGAAGTGCTTCCAGGTGAAGATTAGGTTTGGCCAAGACAGTGTGAATCAGATGCGAAGCACGGGCGGGTGTTGTCATGATGGAGCTGCCAAGTTCCTGTTACCCACAGGACTATTCCTTGGCATTGCCTAGCATCATGGAGGCAATTATTCACACCTGACTCAGACTTCCTTGGCCAAACCCAATATTCCGTTGATTTGTCATACTGCCTACTCTCCCACCGGGGCTGCTTGTGATTTCTGGCATTTCCCCAAGGTGAAAATGTCGCTGAGAGGAGCCCAGTTCCATTCACAAGAAGACATGCAAAACACCACAGCCGAGCTATACTCTATTCCCAAAGAAACATTCCAGAAATGCTTCCAACAGTAGCATGACTGCTAGGAGAAGTTTGTATAGTCATGAGGAGACTGCCTTGAATGAAATTAGTGTTTCAAACCTCCAGGAGAGGAACTCCAGATTAGTATTTTACCTGGCCAAAGGTCACTTACTTTTTTTTAACAGACAGTGTATACTATGTAAGCTTAACTTCACTATACATGCCTATAGTACAGCGTATATATCTACTTACTCACTACAATACCTTTATATTGACACAATGTGCAGGTATGCAGCTTCCGTGGGAGCCACACATTACCACACGTCTGCAAAGATGGGTCGAGGGATTGAAGAAATGTTTTTACATTTGAGCAAAAGTAAGTGAATGATGTTACATTGATGTCTTCATGTTTACGACCCCCAGGTGTTGCCTGAGTATGCTGGTGGTGCTGGGGTTATTTACAGTCCTAGATTTCCTCACATTTTCTCCAGAAGATCAATGATTGGGTGCTGACTTCTAGTCAACTGACAAGATTTCAGCATTGGTGCTGACTGCACAGCACATTGGACAACAGTCACAATGTAACTCAGACAAACATATGTATTTTTCACTAATTTAGAAATCAATCAATCAATCAATCATGTGCCATGCCGGAAAGCGTGGGCAGTCATGACTCGCCATTTCACTCGATCACCAGTGTTGTGGATCAGCTCAGTGTTCCTGTCTCGTCCATGCCATGTGGCCAAGCCATCCAGGTATTCTCCTCTCGGTCTTCCTCTTGATCTGTTCCCTTCGATCTTGCCAGTTGTCACCAAGTTCTCCAATCTATTTCTTCTCATAACATGTCCAAAAGTTTTGACTGTCTATGTCTAATTTCTCTAATCAGTTTACGATGTTCATTTGTCTCCTGTAATACTTGGTCATTAGTTTTTCTGTCTGTCCATGGTATTCTTTGCATTTTCCTCAGAAATTTAGAAATAAGTAAGTAAATTAAACGACCCTTTTTATACGCCATGAGGCATATTGCTGCTTGCCCCGTATGTTTATAGATAATTTAATTAGCACTTAAAGGGATGAGGTTATCAGTATCACACTGGTAGCTTTTACCTCCCAAGACAATTCCCGGCGCACATTTTAGACTGGATCAACCTATGATCGCAGGTGTTGAAGGGACTGTGCATGTGTTTGTGTTTCATGCATGGCAAAAAGATCTGCATCCATATTTCCAGATGACATCACCTCATTGCTTGTGTGGATTTAGTGCATCTCATGGAAGCATTATACATCTACTGTAAAGATGGTGATTGCAGCATCTGCATTGAGTCGTTCAAGTTGAGCATAAAATTTCTCTAGCTCCATTTAGATGATATGTAATTCTGCAGTAGCACCTGGTGAGGTGCAGCTAAATATACCAGACAATAAATTGTGCCAGCTGTTGTTTGTGACGTCTGTGTTTACATTCACTAAGGGATTACATTGTTTTTACACAAAATTGAATCAAGTGATAACCCTCAGGGATAGAATTACTACTTCTACTACTACTACTACTACTACTACTACTACTACTGGCACCAGGCCGTCTTAACAGATGATAGATTGTTACATTGTGCTTCAAACATAGCGCAAAGCTTGGGCTGAATGTTAGAGACCATGTGTTGCCCTTGCAGCATGATCCCTCTCTCTGCCTGTCTAGTTTACTCCAGAGGAAAGATAACACCAATGCACCGGGAACAAGACAAGCTGCAGAAGCTGCTGGATCAGAAAAGCAATGATCTAAATGACCGCCTGTCAGAGCTTCGATTCTAGACCAGTTGCCAACCAAGGCTCAGGGCCTGGTCTGCCCTGACATAACATTTAGTCTTCAGGTTGTATTTCTTTGTGCCAGGATAAGGCTTTTACCCTCCCAATTGCGTTCCTCTGCCCAAAGCCATTGGCATAATGTGGGGTGCCAGGTTTTGTAAGCACCACCCGACATTCGGCGCCAACAGGAAACAGGTAGTACCGTCTACTGTCATACAGTAGATCAGTCATATCTGACTAAGACCTGACACTGGGAATAGAATTAGGAATGAGTAAATTAGAAGGCGACTAGATCTGAAACCAATCTTGTACTTCATTAAAGAACAAGTGATGTAATGGTTTGGTCACCATACAAGAATGACCTGGTACCGTCTGATAAAAGAGCTACATTGAAGAAATATCATGGATACGGAGCAAACAGGGAAGAACATGTAAATGATGGAGTTATAGTATCAAGAACAACCTTAGGGAAATGAGTACCAACTTACAAAGAGCATTAGAAAGAGTACATAACAGATGTTTACATGCACACACACACACTTCACTGAGGTAAATGGAGGAAGACAAAAAGAACAATCAAACAGTGAAGAAAAGACGCTAGAACAGGGCAAGACATTGAGTGATGGTTGAAATAACCTGATAACAATATAAGTAGAAAGTCCTAGGTCTGTACCCACGGGGCCACGGAAACAGAGAAAGACCTTCACATGCATGGGAGAGAGAGTGATAGAGATGACATTTTTGGGGAGGATGTTGATGGAGATGAAAGAGATAGTAAAGAATAGGAAGGCTTTGTGTAGTTGCTTGAGGACCTGCTTCAATGGGGGATAAAGAGAAAGAGGAAGAGGTAACTCATGACAGCCCATGGCTCTTCTGACAAAACCCAGCTTTCTCAATTGTGGCAGTGACATCTAGAGTGAAAGAAGAAAAATCTTCTTCTTCTTCTTCTTCTTCTTCTTCTTCCGCGTTCATCCTGAATTTTTTTTTTCAGATGTGATTGCGTTGTGCCTGTTTACAGCAGAGCTGCGTTCTTGCGCCGTTAGGCCGACACATCCGACTTCTGCGGGAAGAAGAATCTACAGCACTGTAGTACTCTTTTCTCTCTTCTGCTGATGTGGATTTGGTTAAACATGATGCATTTCATAAAATTATTCCAGGTCAGGATGACCGAATGGATAAGAACATGTGTTCTTAAACATCTGGTGTGCTGATGCTGAGGTAAGGGGTTCAACCTTACATTTGGACTAAAATGTTGACCTGTCGTCCTTGACTTGGGGATGTAAATTACAAGTACCTCTAAAGTCAGAGTGGGTTCCCCTGATGGTGAGGGACACTGTTAACCCTTTACAGGGCAGACGCTTCTCCGTTGTTTAGCCCTGAACAGGCAAGATTTTTTCAGGTTCAGTAAAATTTTGGGTTGCGTTAGTAAAAACATCACAAATAAGGTGTTATTCAACCGATTTTAGTTAAATAAACAACACAATGAAGGGAAAAGCATGCAGAATATGTTACTCATGTGATTGTTGTTGGTAATCCATATATGAACAAAAATATTTATGAAATACAGCATATTGTTTGTGATTTTCCGTCATCTATACGGCAATTTACAAACACATTTTCATAATCAGAATCACTTTCTTTAAAGTCCAACTCACGACTGCTAATGCAAAGTAACACTTTTCACTGATATCTAGCTCCGATTAATAGTCAACTTCGTGCCCTTTAATGTCACTTAAATTGAACCTAGCGAAATCTTGGCTATCACTTGAAGAATTGCCGAAATCCATTTTGAAAAACTAAGCGTAAAAACCCCGAAAACTATTTTTAAAAATCCGTTTAAATTCATAGTAGGCGCTTAAAAATGGCGGCCACGTTGTCAAGCTATCGGCGAAAGTAGCCGTCGGAAGTATCGGAAAGCCGAGAGATCACATTTTTACAATACATAATAGTATCGGGCGGTTTCAGACGATCTGCCCGTTAAAGCGATCGGACAGAAATGGACGTTCCACCCTGTAAAGGGTTAATAGGGAAAGCTGATCCACGCGCAAAATTCAGTCCAGCACTACAAGAATTAGTGTGTATGATCTACGCTTGAGCTCAAAGCGAGTGAGTGCCCCAAAAAAAAATAATTGATTAACTACACAAGCATGCCAATAACACAGAATGTATAACTAGACTCTAGTTATCCAGCTTTCTAATTGATGGTTTTTCTGCCGCCATCTAGATATGATAGAGAAAGCTGAGGAAGGTATGGCCCGGGGTCGGCAAGTCACCACCAACAGAAAGAGCAACATTTTAATGGTTGATGACTCAACGGAACAGCCACCACCTAAATCCGGATGCTGCGGTTAGCTGTCCATTGTGCTTATTTGTGTCTTAAGTGCATTTTGTCAGCAGTGACGGGACCTGTAACAGAGCAGTATATATGAGCTTCTCAGTTTTATTAGGTTGTTTTTGTGTTTTAGGTTTAATGTCAATGATGAACATGATTTATTTACCTGAAACTTGTGATATATCTTGTGTGTTTGTTTTATTTCCCACCTTGTTTGTGTGTTCATTATTGATTGTTGGGGCATTTGTTTGCTATTAGTAATATGTCAGTAAATATTTTTTGCAACATCTGGTTCAGAGTCCTAGAAATGATTGTCGGTATTATTATAATTCTGGGGTTTGTCCTTGGTAGGGTGTTTATACCCCTCTTCATCTCACAGAGAAGTAGTAAATCATCTCACTGGAGTGATTTCAACAAATTAACATGATGTCTGTCCTCCTTTCCAGAACATCTCTCTTATCACAGCCTGTCAAAAGACTTTTGTTCCTTCACCATCCTCTGCCTTCAGAGGTGTAGTCAGATTACCACCTCTGCCTTTAGAGGTGTAGTCAGATTACCATCCTCTGCCTTCTGAGGTATAGTCAGATTATCATCCTCTGCCTCATCTGTTGCATGTGAGCACTATTGAAGGGGAGACGTGTTATTTTGCTCAGGGTAGTTTAACCTGCCAGTCAAAGTTTTTGCCTAGGGGGTCAAACTGCCATTGCACAATCAGATTCTTGCAGTCAAACCCAAGAGGAGAACCAAGACCATCAACAAACAACAACAACAACAACAAAACTTTGTTTTCAAAGGGTTAAGAATTGGGCACGCAGGCCCTTCTTACATTCTGCCCTTCTATCACAAAAAAGGATGTGGCTGCCAGTCACTGTGAGAGACTACCTCTTATACATCTGTCCTACCCCTTAATTAGATACTGTGTGTGCATAATCCATATGTTGTGTGTTTGTAATTAAGAATGAATATTGTGCACTAGGTACAAGCTTATAAGTGCTTAGTATCTCCCAGCAGAAGTCAAAGGTTATGAATTCAGATTGTTGGTTAGCTGGGTGCCAGCGTTCATGGCAGCCAGTTCCAAATTGGTTTATCCACTCACACAACTGTACTTGAGAAAATTTGTCTAGAAAGTGTCATCATGCACCAAGCTGTCATTGATTTCCCCCAGTTCATCCTTGTCCATCGACAGTGTCCCAGTGATGGATAATTTTGAATCTGACTATTAGCTAACTACAGCCGAGCCAGCCAGTGGGACACATACCTTGAGATCTTCATGGCAAAGTGGTCAGTCCATCTGCCTTGAACTCTGATGGCCATGGGTTTATTGTCACACTGGGATCATTCAGACCACAAGTGCAATTTTTCTGGACACTCCTGGGAGTTGAGATGTGTCACCGGAGCTGCGGAGTTCGTGCTTGGTGCGATGCTTTTGGCAGGTGACTTGTCATTTTACAAAGAGAACTAGCCAGACAGGGTAAAACCTGGTGCAATGAAGTTGATCCCTTCCCTGTACCTGCTTCTTCCTTATGTCATAAATCTGGACTTGAAGTTGTCTGTGCCACCAGGTTGTCCATCCAGGAAGTTGGGAGTTCATTGCTGCCCTGCAGGGCTATATTCCTTGCTCATTACATTTTTTTTTTCAACAAATAAGAATGTGAAGTGGAAGAAGCTAATGCAGGTTAGTAACAGGATAGGTGAAATTTTTAATTACTTTGAGAAATCGTTTTTAGGCATTAACTAAGATTTAGAACATGTTGTGGTAAATGAATTTATTTATATTGTCAACCAGCAATGTATCTATAATTTTGTCTATTTCCAACACTTTTTTTTTCTGGTTAAGTTAGTTGCATATCCTTTACAGGACATAGCAGTCAACTCCGCCATGTTTTGGCTGTTTGTGATTCCTGAGCAAGTTTATGCCCAGTAGTTTGCCATTGCTTTCTGGCCGTAGTGAGAAATGGGGTGCAAGTAATTAAAAGATTACGATGTCCGCCTCCACCTCAAACAAACCTGGTTCATTCACAGTGTGGATTTTGCAAAATATGAAAAGGGCAGTTTACTACCCCCTAGTCCTAGAGTTATAAATCTGACATCTAGCTATCTCGGACAAGGGTGAAAAATGTGTACGGCTCGTGTGCGTGTGCACACGTTAAAAAGTCCCTGCAGTTGGAAATCTGAACAGCAGGTCGAATCAACAACTGCCCTGGTAACGTTTCAAAATGAGAGAACCTACCCACAAAAAAAAATGTTTATAGCGTTTATGAATCTATTATACAAGTGTAGACACATTTGGATGCTTATTGGAGCTATGGAGTTTGTGCACTGTGCTAAAATGATGCTTGTGTGATGTATGCGAGAAGACTGGAACACTCATGGACATACAGCCGCAGTCAGATCTGAGTTGGTAGTTGACTTTGTCCATCCTCTTCTAGCTAGGGAAGTGAAGATAAGTCAGCAATTTGTGCATCTCATAGTCGTTTGGTCAAATTGAGTATTGGCCTGTTGTGTGGAGAAAACAACTCACACTGAGGTACTGACATCTGCAAGTGTCACTGGATCACACTACAAAACCGTAGGGAACAGACAAATGTATGGGACATGTCAACAGAAGACGTGGAGTTATGAAATAGACTTCCTTCTTCTTCTGTCCTTTCTCTTCCCTTATAGCACTGGCCCTCAGCCAACCTGCACAAGCCTTGGCCATCTCTTTATCTCTTTCAGCCCTGTTCATGAATTCTCATATTGTTGATCTCCATGTGTGGGCAGATACTATACAAGAGAGGTAGAGGAAGACAGAGGGACATATCCTATCTTATGCCATCTCTTTCAGCCCCTTCCATGTCTTCCCCGTATTATTCATCTCCATATGTGGGAAGATACTATGCAAGAGAGGTAGGGAAGACGGAGAAAGACTTAGGGACATATCCAATCCTTTGCCAGCTCTTTCCATGTCTTCCCCGTATTATTCATCTCCGTATGTGGGAAGATGCTATGCAAGAGAGTTTGAGGAAGACGTATGAGAAATTTTAAGCAGCAAGGCAATGCATAATAATATAAGCAGCACCAACTTCATATTCAATACTAGATGATAGCAAGGAGTGGAAAGTTATGCTAGCAACTCTGCTGCACACCAGGCACCTAAAGAAAAAGAAGATGATAAGGTGTCCTTTGTGATGGCTTGCTGCTTCCATTCAGCTTTCTTGTAGACATCTTTCTCATGTTTACCTGCAGCTTCCTTATGTGTATAAAGCACTCATGATTCTGTCAGACACTCCTTTTTAGTCTAGGCTTGTGAAGTGCATAAAACCATCTCATGATTTTTTTGTTTGTGTTCACTCCCTTGGAACTCAAGTCCATACAAGTGCTATTACTTCTAGTGCATGGGACTGATTTTTGTGTATGAATTAGTTTTCCCTATTACCAGTATCCCTTACCCACTCCAACTTCTGAGGTACTTGTAATTTAGGTCTCCAAGTTAAGGACGAGAAGTCAACATTTTAATTCAACTGACCTGTGGAGGGATTGAAGCCGCTACCTCAGCATCAGCACACCAAAAGTTTAAGAGTTCTTATCTATTCTGCCATGCTAACCTCCTTTATGATTATATATTAATACACAAAAGCTAGATAGCATAAAAGGTTTTTGCAGCACAAACAGTGGATGGAAATATTTCAATTACTTTGAGAGAATTGTGCTTATATAACAGTTTGCAGAAGCAAAGTAGCATAGGAGGTTGACACTTGGGAGTCATGACCTAGATAGGACTGCTGCTAGACCAGTCATATCTGTATGTCACGTGGTGAGCAAAGTAGTAAATTAGTCACTGGCCTACAAAATTGTAAGTTAGCTACTGTTGTAAAGTGGACTTTGGCCTTTGGTATAAAGTGCACATCAGAGACTGGTGTGAATTGTACTTTGACCTCTGGTGTAAAGTGTACGTTCACCTCTGGTGTAAAATGTCAGTTGGTCACTCGTGTAATGTGCACATCAGAGACTGGTGTAAGGGAAATGTCAGTCAATGGTGTAAAGTGTAGGTTACCTAATGGTGTCAAGTGTGATATTAGTGTCAAGTATAAGATGGTTACGGATGTAAAGTACACATGAGAGACTGTTGTAAAGCCAATGTCAACCACTGGTGTCAAGTTTGTCATTAGTGTCAAATGTCAGAAGTAACTGGAAGTGTTTTTGTTTCTGTTGTGATTCAGTGATTGTGCTCATGTTTATTTCCTGTAATGCTCTGTAACATAAATAATAATAATAATAATGCCAGTGGTCATCTAATGTAAAAGATGTCTCCATTGTTGGTAATTGTATACTATTTTGTCTGACATTGATATATTGTTGTGCCTGGCTGTCATTGCTGTGTATTATTTTGTCTGGCTAACATGAGTTGTGTATCATTTTGCCTGTTGTGTATCATTTTGCCTGGTATTCATGTGTTGTGTATCATTTTGCCTGGTATTCATGTTTTGTGTATCATTTAGCCTGGTTACCATATGGTATACAAGTCTTTATGGTAGAGAAGTAGGCACTTGCCAACTGCCGTGGGAATCTCTGAAGAAGAGTAGAAGAAGAAAGATGTCTTGCTAACCTGGGCTTAGGAAATCAAGAGAGGGCATGAATGATCATGCCAGAGTAGATTGCAACTGTAGGATACTTCTGCTCGTCAACAGTAGAAGATGAAAGTGTCTGGTACCATTACACCTCATGGCGGAAGCGGAAGGACTAAACAAGATCATAGGGGTCTTCTACAGTCCAGAGTAGACGATTGAACATTAAGCAAGACTGTAAGGTACCTCTACACCGCAGGGTTGAAGAAACAAACAGAGACAACACTATAATAACTCCACACCCCAGGGTAGAAGATGAAAGCTGAAACAAGACTAAGATACGCCCACACCTGAGGGTAGAAGATGAAAGCTGAAAAAAAGACTAAGATACTGCCGCACTCCAGGGTAGAAGATGAAAGCTGAAACAAGACTATAAGATACCCCATACCCCAGGGTAGAAGATGAAAGCTGAAAAAAGACTATAAGATACTGCCGCACTCCAGGGTAGAAGATGAAAGCTGAAAAAAGACTATAAGATACTGCCGCACTCCAGGGTAGAAGATGAAAGCTGAAAAAAGAATATAAGATACTGCCGCACTCCAGGGTAGAAGATGAAAGCTGAAACAAGACTATAAGATACCCCACACCCCAGGGTAGAAGATGAAAGCTGAAACAAGACTATAAGATACCCCACACCCCAGGGTAGAAGATGAAAGCTGAAAGAAGTCTTTAATACCTCCACTCCCCACAGTATAAGATGAAAGCTGAAACAAGACTTTAATACCTCCACCTCCTAGGTTAGAAGAAGAAAGTGTAAACAATACTAATAATTATGCCCCAGTGTAGAAGAAGAAGTCTGAAACAAGACTAAGATACTGCCATACCCCACGGTAGAAGAAGAGAGACCTCTTAAAAGAATGGGAGAACATGATGTTTTTCTATGATTCTGTTTATAACTATGCAAAATAGAGTTGGACATATTTTATTAACCAGATGTCTGTCTGTATTTTATTGAGTAAAAATGTATCTGTGCTGGTGTACCTGCCAAAGTGTTGTATGTTGAAGAAATGGTTGTGCCACAAAATGGGTGGTGTGGTGGATAACAGTCAAGGCATCACGAACAGGTAAAGGTAGTCCTGTAGTAGAAGCTGTCCTTGGGGTGCCAGGTGTTAAGACCTTCACATATTCTAGGTCATAACATATGAGGTTGGGTGCTAGTTCCCTTCCTCATTGCCTGACCTTCCCAGACAATGCTCAGAAAATTCAGGGGGAAAACGGGTACTTGTTTTTATGAGGGTGTGTCCACCCTAAAGCTATACTCATCGTCGTCATCAAGTGCCTTGCCAGCTGGCGTAGATGTTCCTGTCTCTCCGCAGATCGAGGTCTTTGGTGTTCTGGATCAACTCTGCTGATGATATTCCTCCATGCCGCCGTCTGTCCATCCAGCATCATTGCTCTTGGTCTACCTCTGCTCTCTCCCTTGATCTGCCCAGTTGTCACAATTTTCTCCAATGCCTCTCTTCTCATCACATGACCACAAAAAGCTGTTTGTCTTTCTTAAAGCCGTACTAGTCGGAAAAAATAATCCTGGCTGTGCTAGTGTTTGAACCTGAACCCAATATCTTGGCAGGCAAGAACCTTGACCACCATACCACCAACACTCCTGAATACTGGCTTTCAATGAAGCCATTATTTGTGAATATGTTGTACAGCATGTTCTTGTGGTACAAGTGCATGTGTTTTTAACATAACTTTTCAATGGGACTATTTATTCATGTCCTTGTATTTATTGTGGAAAAAAAACAAATTACAAGCAAAATTGATTAATCCTAATATGGCATGATGTTGATTATAAAATGATCAGTCTGTTGTCACTGTTTCTGTATTATGTTTTACATACTCATTATTTATTTGATTGCTGTTGTTTCATCATCAGAGAAGCTATGATAACCCACATATTAGTTATGTTGTAGTGAATGATATTACCGTAAGACCAAATATTAGTTTTGTTAAAGCAATTAAAGTGGAAGGTGAAACTGGGTTTTAGTTCTGTTATAAAAAGTTATCTTAGAGTATAAGACAGTTACTGGTACCATTAGTACTGGGACTCTTTGCTGGCTGTTGAAGATGACGGAACACATATGGGGATGTCCTGAATGTTGAGATGTCAGTTCTTGACTCAAGTCAACTTTTTTTTTTTTTGGCGCTCGTTTGCTTTGAACCCTAGCGTAGTCCATACACACTATTTATAGAAGTGATGGACTAAATTTTGCGTGTGGATTAGCTTTCCCTATTAATAGTGTCCCTCACCATCAGGCAAACCCACTCCGACTTCAGAGGTACTTGTAATTTACGTCCCCAAGTCAAGGACGACAGGCCAACATTTTAGTCCAGCTGTCTGGTGTAAGGGTCGAACCGTTTACCTCGGCATCAGGACACCGGATGTTTAAGAACATGCGTTCTTACCCGTTCGGCCTTAATTCAACTTAACAGAGTATAAATAAATATTAGTTCCATTATTGTAAGTTAAACTATTAATTCTGTTGTAGTGTGACATGTGGTAAAGCTGAATATTCTGTTATAATGTGACATGTTGCGATGCAGGTAAACATTAGTTCTGTTTTAATGTGACAAGTAGGCAAACTTTGTCTAGTGGTTAAGTGTTACACTGCCTGGGGAATCAGTACTATCAGGCTAGGGTTTGGTGATACTGTTTATGTTCACTAAGCAAACACTGACCACCTACAAGTGTATTTTTAATGACTGAGGGGTATTTGAAAATATCGTCGTTCCAAGTTTTGTATTTACCTATTATGTTGCATCAGTTCACAGAGGGTAAATACAAAACTTGGAGCGGCAATATTTTCAAAACACCCCACAGTCATTAAAAATACACCCTGTATTTCTTCTCCATGCACTCAGGCCTTCAAAATGTGAAGGTCCTAATACTTCACATACAATTTCCTGCCATGAGACTTACTGTTGTGATAAAGCTAAATATTCAATCAATCAATCAGGTGCCGTCTCCGCAATGAAGGTTGGCTGCGATGGATCCCCATTACTGTCTGTCTCTTGCCTTGACTGTACATTCTGTCAGGCTGATGTTCGTCCATTTCTTGATGTTATCCTCCCACTTGTATCGCTGTCTACCTCTTGCTCGCTTGCCCTCAACCTTGCCTTCCAGTATGGTTTTTATGAGAATATCATGTCTTTTAACGTGGCCAAAATATTTCACTTGTCTCCTTTTTATTTCTTTCATCAACTCTCTCTTCATTCCCAGTTTTTCTAGGACCTTTGCATTTGATGGGTTTTGGTTTCCATGAAAAAAGACCTATTCGTCTGTATATCCACATCTCCAGGGCTTCTATGCGACTTTCTAGTTGCTTGTTCAATGTCCAGGCTTCCGAGCTATACAGTAGCGTTGAAATTTTTAATCGATTATTAATCTCTCTAGATGTTAATACTGATTTCATGCCGTTGAAAGCATTTTTGGCCATTCCTATTCTCTTTTTTATTTCTATTTCACTTCTGCCATCATCTGTTATTACATGTCCAAGATAAGAGAAACTTGTTACTTGTTCTAGTATCTGCTCGTTTACTGTGATGTTCATTGATGACCTTTCCTTTTCACTGCTAATTATCATAGTTTTTGTTTTTTGGATGTTAATATCTAAGCCACATTCTGCACTGTGTCTGTTTACTTCTTCCACTAGGTCTTGCAACTCTTGTTCACTTTCTGCTAGTAACACGGTATCGTCAGCTTATCTAAGATTGTTTATCATTTTTCCTTTTTCCATCTTGAAGGCACGTAATTAGTTGTTCATATTGTACTCTATCAAAAGCTTTCTTATAGTCTAAAACAAACATATATACTTTTTTGAACTTCTATATATTTTTCAATTAACATCCTCAAACAGATAATTGCTTCTCTGGTGCCACTGTATTTGCGGAACCCAAATTGTTCTTCAGCTACTTCATCTATTTTATGTTGAATTCTTTCTTGTATGACCTTGAGTAGTATCTTAGTTATGTGGCTCATTAAGCTAATAGTTCTGTAATCCTCCCACTCAACAGTAAAAGCTAAATATTAGTTCTTGATAATCAGAGATGCCATGCTGTGGCAGTGAAGGTGTTCCACAATCCCCGGACATAACGAGTCAAGTGTTGGAAATCAGCTGTGGCAGTGCAGGTGTTCCACAATCCCCGGACATGATGAGTCAAGTGTTGGAAATCAGCTGTGGCAGTGAAAGTGTTCCACAATCCCCGGACATAACGAGTCAAGTGTTGGAAATCAGCTGTGGCAGTGAAGATGTTCCACAATCCCCGGACATAACGAGTCAAGTGTTGGAAATCAGCTGTGGCAGTGAAGGTGTTCCACAATCCCCGGACATAACGAGTCGTGTGTTGGAAATCAGCTGCGGCAGTGAAGGTGTTCCACAATCCCCGGACATAACGAGTCAAGTGTTGGAAATCAGCTGTGGCAGTGAAGGTGTTCCACAATCCCCAGACATAACGAGTCAAGTGTTGGAAATCAGCTGTGGCAGTGAAGGTGTTCCACAATCCCCGGACATAACGAGTCAAGTGTTGGAAATCAGCTGCGGCAGTGAAGATGTTCCACAATCCCCGGACATAACGAGTCAAGTGTTGGAAATCAGCTGTGGCAGTGAAGGTGTTCCACAATCCCCAGACATAACGAGTCAAGTGTTGGAAATCAGCTGTGGCAGTGAAGGTGTTCCACAATCCCCGGACATAACGAGTCGAGTGTTGGAAATCAGCTGCGGGCAATTTGAAGCAGACCGCTTTGCATTGATTTTGGTGTTATGAGGTATAGGTCGTGCAGAAGGCAATAGCAAGCTACTGAACATAAAAATTGCATAGTAGATCACATATGGCCAAAAATTACTGAGGTTGATTGCGACTTCCTGTAAAGGACATGCAACTATATGTAATCAGAGATGTCACAGGTAAACTAAATACACCAGCATTGACTAATCAGCCTTGTGCACATGTGGATTGGTGCCGAACATCACATACTCCATGACTGCCCAAAATATGACATCTAGACAAGCCTTCTGGTCTAGAGAAACAACAGATTGGTCTATGGACCACCGAGTGAACTAAAAAAGACAGTTGAAATTCATACAAGAGACAACATTGCAGATATAGAAAAATTTCAAGTGAAAGACAAAAGAAGAGGATGTTACATCAGTCACAGAGTTTAGAAAGCAGGAATGGCAATACCAGCCACACTTGTATAGACCAACACAGAAACTGTACACAAATTATTTGAACAACGTCGCAACTATTTGTAATTATGATCTCTGCCTGTTTGCTGTGGATTGTAATTATCTTTCATTCATCAAACTAATATCATATATAACAGATTGGCTATCACTTTCAATATTTAAATCATGGGTTTATTTTATTTTTTTATTTTCCCACCCCAGACAATTTTACAGCAGATGTTTAACAAAAACCACAATGAAAAATAACGAGTGTATGACAGGCAACATTTGTTGTGCAGCAATAGTAGTAGCAGGCAGTAATGAAATATCTAGCCAGATTTCTTTAGTAGGCTGAGATCACACAAAAGATTTGATAGCACACCATGTGTTGCATCTTCAGTCTTTCACTTGAAATTTGTCTATATCTGCAATGTTGTCTCTTGTATGAATTTCAACTGTCTTGTTTAGTTCACTCAGTGGTCCATAGACCAATCTGTTGTTTCCCTAGACCAGAAGGTTTGCCTAGATGTGTCATATTTTGAGCAGTCATGGAGTATGTGATCTGCTGTCTGCGCACCAATCCACATGCGCACATGGCAGATGGTGCCGTGAGCCGCTACACGCTGCGGGATTTACTGAGGAGGGGATCCGAGCACTTATGGACTGAATGGTTCGATGTGCAATGAGGATGATCTGTCGACTAACTAACTAACAAGGAGAGTTAAGGTGATCACACATGGTGTATTGTGTAGTACAAAAAGAGTTATTAAGATTTATACATAAGTGTATTGTGCAGTACAGAGACAAGATATTCACACAAGCTGCATTGTGAGGTGGAGAAAGTGTTAAACAAATACATTATTGAGTCGTGGAAGGTTGTTGTTTTAAAAAATGTCATTAACAAAGAAGCACACAAACTAGTTATGTTCCCTGACAGAGCAGAAACATATGAGAGAGAAACACAAATTCTGTATTTTCTGTACAAGTGCATGAAATGGAAGAGAGGTTTAACCCTGGACAACTAACACTGCCAACACTTCATCACCTGTTGTGTTTGTTTGAGGAAACGGACAGCACTGACAGAATCACTTAAATCACGAATCACTGAAATCACACAACAGACTCATAGAACTGCCAACAAAGTCATCAACACTTTTAATGTGAGAGATTTGATAACAGTAATCAGTGTTTATGTCACATACTTCATTTGGCAAACCACAATTGCTTCCATGAATGTTGAACATTTAGTTTGTCAGTGCTGCATGTGAGGTTTGGAGTGGCTGGTTTTGTACAGTCACACAAAGGTATTGTAGGTAAACAAGGAAAGAACTCTTTTCCAGTCTGTTTACGTAACACGAGGACATGTTGGGGTACGGTTGTCTGTTACTGTGACCAACCAGCACCATCAGCAGCAAACTTTACTGTCCAGCAGAGATTTCTAGTCCCTGTGTCATGAAGTTTGGTTAACTAGCTCAGTGCTGGTGGGAAAGTTGTTGTCATCACTGGCAGTGGGACCCTCAGCCAATATGGTGGTGGTTCTGTTCATCTTTCAACAAAGCTTGGCCCCTCGGTGAACTCGTGCCAAGCCCATTGTAGGCTTGTGCAGGATTGGTTGGGTGTTGCAGCTAAAGTTAGCCACTTTAGTAACCGATTACCGAATTTTAATGAAAATATACTTGCGGTTTTGTTTGGCAACTATTTCTTGTATCTATTCTAAGCGGTAAGTAAACCCGTAAATACAGTTTTATGAGACTTACTACATTGTTATACCATGCATTATTAAATTTAGCATCCATTTTTATGTCTAATTTGTAATTTTGGACCATTTAAGTTGACAATAACTGTCACACTGAAATTATGAAGATCACATGCTGTAATGTAGTATTTACTAGTATTTCAATGGCGGGAGATGGCAGTTTTTCTTGTCATACTCCAGCTATGAACATTTAATATTCTTATGGAATATTAAGAGCGACTACAATGATAATGAATGCATGTTTACATTCAACACCCATTATTGTATATATGTGCAATTTTTCATCACTCTAAACGGACCATATCATTGAACCTTAGCGAATGTTTTTTGGTCACAACTTCTCAAAATAGGAAAAGAGTATTTTCTCTTTGTGGATATTAAGTGATAAATTGACACACAAACATTAATATCTCAGCTTATTATTAACCTACAGACTTGAATAATGTACCGTTGGATTTCTTGTTCCAAGAGGTATCCAACTATGCAGATTGCAGTATTAAAAAAAGCAATTTAGAAAATGTTACTAAAGTGGCTAGCTAAAGTTGTCTATCGGATGAGGTAGACAGTTTCATGCCGCCCCTCGTTTTGGCTTATAGCATGAGGAGTGGGTTAATGTTACTATTGTCTGCTTCCCTTGTGGGGTGCGTGCAAAGCCTGGAAATGTCCATGCTGAATATAATTGACAGTGTTTCTTATATCAATGTTGTTGCGGTTGTTTATTTTTGTGACTTGAGACATAATTTTGGCCTTATTTCATGCCGGGGGTACGACTGAATATTGTGTTGACTTGATTGCTTGCTTCAACATTACAACTTTGTTTTTTTTACACTCGATTTTGCTTTAATTTCTTGTTACTTAGAGCAATTATGTTAGTTTATATTCCACAAGACTGTTTGATGTGATTATGATTTCTCTTAGAATCTAGCGGTAGGCAACTTGTTTTCATCATTGTATCAGCAAATGATTTGAATATTTGTTAAACCACATTTCAAATCGTGAACTATGGGGAACTTGTGAGGACATCATAGAAACCAGATTTGTTATTTAATTATGTATTGATTTGTTTGTGATCGCTGATATAGAAGGAAATAAAATACATACTGTTTTATTGATTACAAATGTCCGTCCCTCCATTGAAATCAATGTCAGACCTGGCATAAACAAACAAACAAGCATGTCTCGAGGCAGGGTCCTACTACCGTGTGTGTCAGTGGTGATAGGACCCTCACATGATGTAGTGGTGATAGGACTCTCACATGATGGAGGCCCGAATACATGGAGGGGGAGGTGGACGTCCATTCCTCTTTCAGCAGGTGGTGAATGCAGGTGCTGAAATCTAGTCTGGCTATGCTCATGACATCAGTGTAACCCCATATCAACTACACCAGTGGTTCTCAACCGGTGGGGAATTTTAGGGTTTCCAGGGAGGGGGAATTAAGATTATTTCAAGATCGCATTAATACAAGAACCAGTTACTTGATATTGTTTTTCCCTCCATATTTTACGGTTCTGTACTCCTTGCCCTTCTGAAATTTGTTTTATAACATAAGTAGACGTCTAGACTTGTTCTAGTATGTGTTATTAAAGTTAGCTTCAAGGAAATAACAGGGGGAGGGGGGGTAAGGACATTCAGAACATCTGGTGAAGGGGTGCATGGGCCAAAAAAGGTTGAGAACCACTTAACTACATCAACGTGTGTGACCACCATAAACAGCCGAGGAACAAGGACAACTTGTAGCAGCAAAGATGAAATATCTTCTTCCTTGTTTACAGCCATATTTCCACGGTTAAGTCCCAGATATTTTATTTTTGCACTCACTGGCTGTGAACTCAAGCGTAGTCCACACACATGCTACTACTTCTAGTGGACTGGAATGATTTTTGTGCGTGGATTAACTTTCCCTATTACCAGTGTCCCTCACCATCAGGTGAACCCACTCTGACTTCTGAGGTACTTGTAATTTACATGCTCACGTCAAGGACAAGAAGTCAACTTTTTAGTCCAGCTGACTGGTGTAATGGTTGAACCCGCTACTTCGGCATCAGCCACTGGAAGTTTAAGAGCAAGCACTCTTATCCATTCGTCCGTGCTGACCACTATAGAGAGTTATCAGTCAGGTGGCAATCTATGTGTGGTCTACTGCTGGATGTGACTGTCTGACCTCTATAGAGAGTTATCAGTCAGTTATATATGGCTATCTATGTGTGGTCTACTGCTGGATGTGACTGTCTGACCTCTATAGAGAGTTATCAGTCAGTTGTATATGGCTATCTATGTGTGGTCTACTGCTGGATGTGACTGTCTGACCTCTATAGAGAGTTATCAGTCAGTTATATATGGCTATCTATGTGTGGTCTACTGCTGGATGTGACTGTCTGACCTCTATAGAGAGTTATCAGTCAGTTATATATGGCTATCTATGTGTGGTCTACTGCTGGATGTGACTGTCTGACCTCTATAGAGAGTTATCAGTCAGTTATATATGGCTATCTATGTGTGGTCTACTGCTGGATGTGACTGTCTGACCTCTATAGAGAGTTATCAGTCAGGTGGCTATCTATGTGTGGTCTACTGCTGGATGTGACTGTCTGACCTCTATAGAGAGTTATCAGTCAGGTGGCTATCTATGTGTAGTCTACTGCTGGATGTGACTGTCTGACCTCTATAGAGAGTTATCAGTCAGGTGGCTATCTATGTGTGGTCTACTGCTGGATGTGACTGTCTGACCTCTATAGAGAGTTATCAGTCAGTTATATATGGCTATCTATGTGTGGTCTACTGCTGGATGTGACTGTCTGACCTCTATAGAGAGTTATCAGTCAGGTGGCTATCTATGTGTGATCTACTGCTGGATGTGACTGTCTGACCTCTATAGAGAGTTATCAGTCAGGTGGCTATCTATGTGTGATCTACTGCTGGATGTGACTGTCTGACCTCTATAGAGAGTTATCAGTCAGGTGGCTATCTATGTGTGGTCTACTGCTGGATGTGACTGTCTGACCTCTATAGAGAGTTATCAGTCAGTTGTATATGGCTATCTATGTGTGGTCTACTGCTGGATGTGACTGTCTGACCTCTATAGAGAGTTATCAGTCAGGTGGCTATCTATGTGTGGTCTACTGCTGGATGTGACTGTCTGACCTCTATAGAGAGTTATCAGTCAGGTGGCTATCTGTGTGTGGTCTACTGCTGGATGTGACTGTCTGACCTCTATAGAGAGTTTTCAGTCAGTTATATATGGCTATCTATGTGTGGTCTACTGCTGGCTGTGACTGTCTGACCTCTATAGAGAGTTATCAGTCAGGTGGCTATCTATGTGTGATCTACTGCTGGATGTGACTGTCTGACATCTATAGAGAGTTATCAGTCAGGTGGCTATCTATGTGTGGTCTACTGCTGGATGTGACTGTCTGACCTCTATAGAGAGTTATCAGTCAGTTATATATGGCTATCTATGTGTGGTCTACTGCTGGCTGTGACTGTCTGACCTCTATAGAGAGTTATCAGTCAGTTATATATGGCTATCTATGTGTGGTCTACTGCTGGATGTGACTGTCTGACCTCTATAGAGAGTTATCAGTCAGGTGGCTATCTATGTGTGATCTACTGCTGGATGTGACTGTCTGACCTCTATAGAGAGTTATCAGTCAGGTGGCTATCTATGTGTGGTCTACTGCTGGATGTGACTGTCTGACCTCTATAGAGAGTTATCAGTCAGTTATATATGGCTATCTATGTGTGGTCTACTGCTGGATGTGACTGTCTGACCTCTATAGAGAGTTATCAGTCAGGTGGCTATCTATGTGTGGTCTACTGCTGGATGTGACTGTCTGACCTCTATAGAGAGTTATCAGTCAGTTATATATGGCTATCTATGTGTGGTCTACTGCTGGATGTGACTGTCTGACCTCTATAGAGAGTTATCAGTCAGTTATATATGGCAATCTATGTGTGGTCTACTGCTGGCTGTGACTGTCTGACCTCTATAGAGAGTTATCAGTCAGGAGGCTGTCTATATGTGGTCTACTGCTGGATGTGACTGTCTGACCTCTATAGAGAGTTATCTGTCAGTTATATATGGCAATCTATGTGTGGTCTACTGCTGGATGTGACTGTCTGACCTCTATAGAGAGTTATCAGTCAGTTGTATATGGCTATCTATGTGTGGTCTACTGCTGGATGTGACTGTCTGACCTCTATAGAGAGTTATCAGTCAGTCATATATGGCTATCTATGTGTGATCTACTGCTGGATGTGACTGTCTGACCTATATAGAGAGTTATCAGTCAGTTATATATGGCTATCTATGTGTGATCCACTGCTGGATGTGACTGTCTGACCTCTATAGAGAGTTATCAGTCAGTTATATATGGCTATCTATGTGTGATCTACTGCTGGATGTGACTGTCTGACCTCTATAGAGAGTTATCAGTCAGTTATATATGGCTATCTATGTGTGGTCTACTGCTGGATGTGACTGTCTGACCTCTATAGAGAGTTATCAGTCAGGTGGCTATTTATGTGTGGTCTACTGCTGGATGTGACTGTCTGACCTCTATAGAGAGTTATCAGTCAGTTATATATGGCTATCTATGTGTGGTCTACTGCTGGATGTGACTGTCTGACCTCTATAGAGAGTTATCAGTCAGGTGGCTATCTATGTGTGGTCTACTGCTGGATGTGACTGTCTGACCTCTATAGAGAGTTATCAGTCAGGTGGCTATCTATGTGAGGTCTACTGTTGGATGTGACTCTCTGACCTCTATAGAGAGTTATCAGTCAGGTGGCAATCTATGTGTGGTCTACTGATGGATGTGACTGTCTGACCTCTATAGAGAGTTATCAGTCATTTATATATGGCTATATATGTGTGGTCTACTGCTGGATGTGACTGTCTGACCTCTATAGAGAGTTATCAGTCAGGTGGCTATCTATGTGTGGTCCACTGCTGGATGTGACTGTCTGACCTCTATAGAGAGTTATCAGTCAGTTATATATGGCTATCTATGTGTGGTCCACTGCTTGATGTGACTGTCTGACCTCTATAGAGAGTTATCAGTCAGTTATATATGGCTATCTATGTGTGGTCTACTGCTGGATGTGACTGTCTGACCTCTATAGAGAGTTATCAGTCAGGTGGCTATCTATGTATGGTCTACTGCTGGATGTGACTGTCTGACCTCTATAGAGAGTTATCAGTCAGTTATATATGGCTATCTATGTGTGGTCTACTGCTGGATGTGACTGTCTGACCTCTATAGAGAGTTATCAGTCAGGTGGCTATCTATGTATGGTCTACTGCTGGATGTGACTGTCTGACCTCTATAGAGAGTTATCAGTCAGTTATATATGGCTATCTATGTGTGGTCTACTGCTGGATGTGACTGTCTTACCTCTATAGAGAGTTATCAGTCAGGTGGCTATCTATGTATGGTCTACTGCTGAATGTGACTGTCTGACCTCTATAGAGAGTTATCAGTCAGTTATATATGGCTATCTATGTGTGGTCTACTGCTGGATGTGACTGTCTGACCTCTATATAGAGTTATCAGTCAAGTGACTATCTATGTGTGGTCTACTGCTGGATGTGACTGTATAGAGAGTTATCAGTCAGTTATATATGGCTATCTATGTGTGGTCTCTGGCTGGATGTGACTGTCTGACCTCTATAGAGAGTTATCAGTCAGGTTTCTATCTATCTGTAGTCTACTGCTGGATGTGACTGTCTGACCTCTATAGAGAGTTATCAGTCAGGTGGCTATCTATGTGTGGTCTACTGCTGGATGTGACTGTCTGACCTCTATAGAGAGTTACCAGTCAGTTATATATGGCAATCTATGTGTGGTCTACGGCTGGATGTGACTGTCTGACCTCTATAGAGAGTTATCAGTCAGGTGGCTATCTATGTGTGGTCTACTGCTGGATGTGACTGTCTGACCTCTATAGAGAGTTATCAGTCAGTTATATATGGCTATCTATGTGTGGTCTACTGCTGGATGTGACTGTCTGACCTCTATAGAGAGTTATCAGTCAGTTATATATGGCTATCTATGTGTGGTCTACTGCTGGATGTGACTGTCTGACCTCTATAGAGAGTTATCAGTCAGGTGGCTATCTATGTATGGTCTACTGCTGGATGTGACTGTCTGACCTCTATAGAGAGTTATCAGTCAGTTATATATGGCTATCTATGTGTGGTCTACTGCTGGATGTGACTGTCTGACCTCTATATAGAGTTATCAGTCAAGTGACTATCTATGTGTGGTCTACTGCTGGATGTGGCTGTATAGAGAGTTATCAGTCAGTTATATATGGCTATCTATGTGTGGTCTACTGCTGGATGTGACTGTGTGACCTCTATAGAGAGTTATCAGTCAAGTGACTATCTATGTGTGGTCTACTGCTGGATGTGACTGTCTGACCTCTATAGAGAGTTATCACTCAGTTATATATGGCTATCTATGTGTGGTCTACTGCTGGATGTGACTGTCTGACCTCTATATAGAGTTATCATTCAAGTGACTATCTATGTGTGGTCTACTGCTGGATGTGACTGTCTGACCTCTATAGAGAGTTATCAGTCAGTTATATATGGCAATCTATGTGTGGTCTACTGCTGGCTGTGACTTTCTGACCTCTATAGAGAGTTATCAGTCAGGTGGCTGTCGATGTGTGGTCTACTGCTGGATGTGACTGTCTGACCTCTATAGAGAGTTACCAGTCAGTTATATATGGCAATCTATGTGTGGTCTACTGCTGGATGTGACTGTCTGACCTCTATAGAGAGTTATCAGTCAGGTGGCAATCTATGTGTGGTCTACTGCTGGATGTGACTGTCTGACCTCTATAGAGAATTATCAGTCAGTTGTATATGGCTATCTATGTGTGGTCTACTGCTGAATGTGACTGTCTGACTTCTATAGAGAGTTACCAGTCAGTTATATATGGCAATCTATGTGTGGTCTACTGCTGGATGTGACTGTCTGACCTCTATAGAGAGTTATCAGTCAGTTGTATATGGCTATCTATGTGTGGTTCACTGCTGAATGTGACTGTCTGACATCTATAGAGAGTTATCAGTCAGTTATATATGGCTATCTATGTGTGGTCTCCTGCTGGATGTGACTGTCTGACATCTATAGAGAGTTATCAGTCAGTTATATATGGCTATCTATGTGTGGTCTACTGCTGGATGTGACTGTCTGACCTCTATATAGAGTTATCAGTCAGGTGGCTATCTATGTGTGGTCTACTGCTGGATGTGACTGTCTTACCTCTATAGAGAGTTATCAGTCAGTTATATATGGCTATCTATGTGTGGTCTACTGCTGGATGTGACTGTCTGACCTCTATATAGAGTTATCAGTCAGGTGGCTATCTATGTGTGGTCTACTGCTGGATGTGACTGTCTGACGTCTATAGAGAGTTATCAGTCAGTTATATATGGCTATCTATGTGTGGTCTACTGCTGGATTTGACTGTCTGACCTCTATAGAGAGTTATCAGTCAGTTATATATGGCTATCTATGTATGGTCTACTGCTGGATGTGACTGTCTGACCTCTATAGAGAGTTATCAGTCAGTTATATATGGCTATCTATGTGTGGTCTACTGCTGGATGTGACTGTCTGACCTCTATAGAGAGTTATCAGTCAGTTGTATATGGCTATCTATGTGTGGTCTACTGCTGGATGGACTGTCTGACCTCTATAGAGAGTTATCAGTCAGGTGGCTATCTATGTGTGGTCTACGGCTGGATGTGACTGTCTGACCTCTATAGAGAGTTATCAGTCAGTTATATATGGCTATCAATGTGTGGTCTACTGCTGGATGTGACTGTCTGACCTCTATAGAGAGTTATCAGTCAGGTGGCTATCTATGTGTGGTCTACTGCTGGATGTGACTGTCTGACCTCTATAGAGAGTTATCAGTCAGTTATATATGGCTATCTATGTGTGGTCTACTGCTGGATGTGACTGTCTGAACTCTATAGAGAGTTATCAGTCAGTTATATATGGATATCTATGTGTGGTCTACTGCTGGATGTGACTGACTGACCTCTATAGAGAGTTATCAGTCAGGTGGCTATCTATGTGTGGTCTACTGCTGGATGTGACTGTCTGACCTCTATAGAGAGTTATCAGTCAGTTATATATGGCTATCTATGTGTGGTCTACTGCTGGATGTGACTGTCTGACCTCTATAGAGAGTTATCAGTCAGGTGGCTATCTATGTGTGGTCTACTGCTGGATGTGACTGTCTGACCTCTATAGAGAGTTATCAGTCAGTTATATATGGCTATCTATGTGTGGTCTACTGCTGGATGTGACTGTCTGACCTCTATAGAGAGTTATCAGTCAGGTGGTTATCTATGTGTGATCTACTGCTGGATGTGACTGTCTGACCTCTATAGAGAGTTATCAGTCAGTTATATATGGTTATCTATGTGTGGTCTACTGCTGGACGTGACTGTCTGACCTCTATAGAGAGTTATCAGTCAGTTATATATGGCAATCTATGTGTGGTCTACTGCTGGCTGTGACTTTCTGACCTCTATAGAGAGTTATCAGTCAGGTGGCTGTCGATGTGTGGTCTACTGCTGGATGTGACTGTCTGACCTCTATAGAGAGTTACCAGTCAGTTATATATGGCAATCTATGTGTGGTCTACTGCTGGATGTGACTGTCTGACCTCTATAGAGAGTTATCAGTCAGGTGGCAATCTATGTGTGGTCTACTGCTGGATGTGACTGTCTGACCTCTATAGAGAATTATCAGTCAGTTGTATATGGCTATCTATGTGTGGTCTACTGCTGAATGTGACTGTCTGACTTCTATAGAGAGTTACCAGTCAGTTATATATGGCAATCTATGTGTGGTCTACTGCTGGATGTGACTGTCTGACCTCTATAGAGAGTTATCAGTCAGTTGTATATGGCTATCTATGTGTGGTTCACTGCTGAATGTGACTGTCTGACATCTATAGAGAGTTATCAGTCAGTTATATATGGCTATCTATGTGTGGTCTCCTGCTGGATGTGACTGTCTGACATCTATAGAGAGTTATCAGTCAGTTATATATGGCTATCTATGTGTGGTCTACTGCTGGATGTGACTGTCTGACCTCTATATAGAGTTATCAGTCAGGTGGCTATCTATGTGTGGTCTACTGCTGGATGTGACTGTCTTACCTCTATAGAGAGTTATCAGTCAGTTATATATGGCTATCTATGTGTGGTCTACTGCTGGATGTGACTGTCTGACCTCTATATAGAGTTATCAGTCAGGTGGCTATCTATGTGTGGTCTACTGCTGGATGTGACTGTCTGACGTCTATAGAGAGTTATCAGTCAGTTATATATGGCTATCTATGTGTGGTCTACTGCTGGATTTGACTGTCTGACCTCTATAGAGAGTTATCAGTCAGTTATATATGGCTATCTATGTATGGTCTACTGCTGGATGTGACTGTCTGACCTCTATAGAGAGTTATCAGTCAGTTATATATGGCTATCTATGTGTGGTCTACTGCTGGATGTGACTGTCTGACCTCTATAGAGAGTTATCAGTCAGTTGTATATGGCTATCTATGTGTGGTCTACTGCTGGATGGACTGTCTGACCTCTATAGAGAGTTATCAGTCAGGTGGCTATCTATGTGTGGTCTACGGCTGGATGTGACTGTCTGACCTCTATAGAGAGTTATCAGTCAGTTATATATGGCTATCAATGTGTGGTCTACTGCTGGATGTGACTGTCTGACCTCTATAGAGAGTTATCAGTCAGGTGGCTATCTATGTGTGGTCTACTGCTGGATGTGACTGTCTGACCTCTATAGAGAGTTATCAGTCAGTTATATATGGCTATCTATGTGTGGTCTACTGCTGGATGTGACTGTCTGAACTCTATAGAGAGTTATCAGTCAGTTATATATGGATATCTATGTGTGGTCTACTGCTGGATGTGACTGACTGACCTCTATAGAGAGTTATCAGTCAGGTGGCTATCTATGTGTGGTCTACTGCTGGATGTGACTGTCTGACCTCTATAGAGAGTTATCAGTCAGTTATATATGGCTATCTATGTGTGGTCTACTGCTGGATGTGACTGTCTGACCTCTATAGAGAGTTATCAGTCAGGTGGCTATCTATGTGTGGTCTACTGCTGGATGTGACTGTCTGACCTCTATAGAGAGTTATCAGTCAGTTATATATGGCTATCTATGTGTGGTCTACTGCTGGATGTGACTGTCTGACCTCTATAGAGAGTTATCAGTCAGGTGGTTATCTATGTGTGATCTACTGCTGGATGTGACTGTCTGACCTCTATAGAGAGTTATCAGTCAGTTATATATGGTTATCTATGTGTGGTCTACTGCTGGACGTGACTGTCTGACCTCTATAGAGAGTTATCAGTCAGGTGGCTATCTATGTGTGATCTACTGCTGGATGTGACTGTCTGACCTCTATAGAGAGTTATCAGTCAGTTATATATGGCTATCTATGTGTAGTCTACTGCTGGAAGTGACTGTCTGACCTCTATAGAGAGTTATCAGTCAGGTGGCTATCTGTGTGCGGTCCACTGCTGGATGTGACTGTCTGACCTCTATAGAGATTTATCAGTCAGTTATATATGGCTATCTATGTGTGATCTACTGCTGGAAGTGACTGTCTGACCTCTATAGAGAGTGTTCAGTCAGGTGGCTATCTGTGTGTGGTCTACGGCTGGATGTGACTGTCTGACCTCTATAGAGAGTTATCAGTCAGGTGGCTGTCGATGTGTGGTCTACTGCTGGATGTGACTGTCTGACCTCTATAGAGAGTTATCAGTCAGTTGTATATGGCTATCTATGTGTGGTCTACTGCTGAATGTGACTGTCTGACTTCTATAGAGAGTTACCAGTCAGTTATATATGGCAATCTATGTGTGGTCTACTGCTGGATGTGACTGTCTGACCTCTATAGAGAGTTATCAGTCAGTTGTATATGGCTATCTATGTGTGGTCTACTGCTGAATGTGACTGTCTGACTTCTATAGAGAGTTACCAGTCAGTTATATATGGCAATCTATGTGTGGTCTCCTGCTGGATGTGACTGTCTGACATCTATAGAGAGTTATCAGTCAGTTATATATGGCTATCTATGTGTGGTCTACTGCTGGATGTGACTGTCTGACCTCTATATAGAGTTATCAGTCAGGTGGCTATCTATGTGTGGTCTACTGCTGGATGTGACTGTCTTACCTCTATAGAGAGTTATCAGTCAGTTATATATGGCTATCTATGTGTGGTCTACTGCTGGATGTGACTGTCTGACCTCTATATAGAGTTATCAGTCAGGTGGCTATCTATGTGTGGTCTACTGCTGGATGTGACTGTCTGACGTCTATAGAGAGTTATCAGTCAGTTATATATGGCTATCTATGTGTGGTCTACTGCTGGATTTGACTGTCTGACCTCTATAGAGAGTTATCAGTCAGTTATATATGGCTATCTATGTATGGTCTACTGCTGGATGTGACTGTCTGACCTCTATAGAGAGTTATCAGTCAGTTATATATGGCAACCATGTGTGGTCTACTGCTGGATGTGACTGTCTGACCTCTATAGAGAGTTATCAGTCAGTTGTATATGGCTATCTATGTGTGGTCTACTGCTGGATGGACTGTCTGACCTCTATAGAGAGTTATCAGTCAGGTGGCTATCTATGTGTGGTCTACGGCTGGATGTGACTGTCTGACCTCTATAGAGAGTTATCAGTCAGTTATATATGGCTATCTATGTGTGGTCTACTGCTGGATGTGACTGACCTCTATAGAGAGTTATCAGTCAGGTGGCTATCTATGTGTGGTCTACTGCTGGATGTGACTGTCTGACCTCTATAGAGAGTTATCAGTCAGTTATATATGGCTATCTATGTGTGGTCTACTGCTGGATGTGACTGTCTGACCTCTATAGAGAGTTATCAGTCAGTTATATATGGCTATCTATGTGTGGTCTACTGCTGGATGTGACTGTCTGACCTCTATAGAGAGTTATCAGTCAGGTGGCTATCTATGTATGGTCTACTGCTGGATGTGACTGTCTGACCTCTATAGAGAGTTATCAGTCAGTTATATATGGCTATCTATGTGTGGTCTACTGCTGGATGTGACTGTCTGACCTCTATATAGAGTTATCAGTCAAGTGACTATCTATGTGTGGTCTACTGCCGGATGTGGCTGTATAGAGAGTTATCAGTCAGTTATATATGGCTATCTATGTGTGGTCTACTGCTGGATGTGACTGTGTGACCTCTATAGAGAGTTATCAGTCAAGTGACTATCTATGTGTGGTCTACTGCTGGATGTGACTGTCTGACCTCTATAGAGAGTTATCACTCAGTTATATATGGCTATCTATGTGTGGTCTACTGCTGGATGTGACTGTCTGACCTCTATATAGAGTTATCAGTCAAGTGACTATCTATGTGTGGTCTACTGCTGGATGTGACTGTCTGACCTCTATAGAGAGTTATCAGTCAGTTATATATGGCAATCTATGTGTGGTCTACTGCTGGCTGTGACTTTCTGACCTCTATAGAGAGTTATCAGTCAGGTGGCTGTCGATGTGTGGTCTACTGCTGGATGTGACTGTCTGACCTCTATAGAGAGTTACCAGTCAGTTATATATGGCAATCTATGTGTGGTCTACTGCTGGATGTGACTGTCTGACCTCTATAGAGAGTTATCAGTCAGGTGGCAATCTATGTGTGGTCTACTGCTGGATGTGACTGTCTGACCTCTATAGAGAATTATCAGTCAGTTGTATATGGCTATCTATGTGTGGTCTACTGCTGAATGTGACTGTCTGACTTCTATAGAGAGTTACCAGTCAGTTATATATGGCAATCTATGTGTGGTCTACTGCTGGATGTGACTGTCTGACCTCTATAGAGAGTTATCAGTCAGTTGTATATGGCTATCTATGTGTGGTTCACTGCTGAATGTGACTGTCTGACATCTATAGAGAGTTATCAGTCAGTTATATATGGCTATCTATGTGTGGTCTCCTGCTGGATGTGACTGTCTGACATCTATAGAGAGTTATCAGTCAGTTATATATGGCTATCTATGTGTGGTCTACTGCTGGATGTGACTGTCTGACCTCTATATAGAGTTATCAGTCAGGTGGCTATCTATGTGTGGTCTACTGCTGGATGTGACTGTCTTACCTCTATAGAGAGTTATCAGTCAGTTATATATGGCTATCTATGTGTGGTCTACTGCTGGATGTGACTGTCTGACCTCTATATAGAGTTATCAGTCAGGTGGCTATCTATGTGTGGTCTACTGCTGGATGTGACTGTCTGACGTCTATAGAGAGTTATCAGTCAGTTATATATGGCTATCTATGTGTGGTCTACTGCTGGATTTGACTGTCTGACCTCTATAGAGAGTTATCAGTCAGTTATATATGGCTATCTATGTATGGTCTACTGCTGGATGTGACTGTCTGACCTCTATAGAGAGTTATCAGTCAGTTATATATGGCTATCTATGTGTGGTCTACTGCTGGATGTGACTGTCTGACCTCTATAGAGAGTTATCAGTCAGTTGTATATGGCTATCTATGTGTGGTCTACTGCTGGATGGACTGTCTGACCTCTATAGAGAGTTATCAGTCAGGTGGCTATCTATGTGTGGTCTACGCCTGGATGTGACTGTCTGACCTCTATAGAGAGTTATCAGTCAGTTATATATGGCTATCAATGTGTGGTCTACTGCTGGATGTGACTGTCTGACCTCTATAGAGAGTTATCAGTCAGGTGGCTATCTATGTGTGGTCTACTGCTGGATGTGACTGTCTGACCTCTATAGAGAGTTATCAGTCAGTTATATATGGCTATCTATGTGTGGTCTACTGCTGGATGTGACTGTCTGAACTCTATAGAGAGTTATCAGTCAGTTATATATGGATATCTATGTGTGGTCTACTGCTGGATGTGACTGACTGACCTCTATAGAGAGTTATCAGTCAGGTGGCTATCTATGTGTGGTCTACTGCTGGATGTGACTGTCTGAACTCTATAGAGAGTTATCAGTCAGTTGTATATGGCTATCTATGTGTGGTTCACTGCTGAATGTGACTGTCTGACATCTATAGAGAGTTATCAGTCAGGTGGCTATCTATGTGTGGTCTACTGCTGGATGTGACTGTCTGACCTCTATAGAGAGTTATCAGTCAGTTATATATGGCTATCTATGTGTAGTCTACTGCTGGAAGTGACTGTCTGACCTCTATAGAGAGTTATCAGTCAGGTGGCTATCTGTGTGCGGTCCACTGCTGGATGTGACTGTCTGACCTCTATAGAGATTTATCAGTCAGTTATATATGGCTATCTATGTGTGATCTACTGCTGGAAGTGACTGTCTGACCTCTATAGAGAGTGTTCAGTCAGGTGGCTATCTGTGTGTGGTCTACGGCTGGATGTGACTGTCTGACCTCTATAGAGAGTTATCAGTCAGGTGGCTGTCGATGTGTGGTCTACTGCTGGATGTGACTGTCTGACCTCTATAGAGAGTTATCAGTCAGTTATATATGGCAATCTATGTGTGGTCTACTGCTGGCTGTGACTTTCTGACCTCTATAGAGAGTTATCAGTCAGGTGACTGTCGATGTGTGGTCTACTGCTGGATGTGACTGTCTGACCTCTATAGAGAGTTACCAGTCAGTTATATATGGCAATCTATGTGTGGTCTACTGCTGGATGTGACTGTCTGACCTCTATAGAGAGTTATCAGTCAGGTGGCAATCTATGTGTGGTCTACTGCTGGATGTGACTGTCTGACCTCTATAGAGAGTTATCAGTCAGTTGTATATGGCTATCTATGTGTGGTCTACTGCTGAATGTGACTGTCTGACTTCTATAGAGAGTTACCAGTCAGTTATATATGGCAATCTATGTGTGGTCTACTGCTGGATGTGACTGTCTGACCTCTATAGAGAGTTATCAGTCAGTTGTATATGGCTATCTATGTGTGGTCTACTGCTGAATGTGACTGTCTGACTTCTATAGAGAGTTACCAGTCAGTTATATATGGCAATCTATGTGTGGTCTCCTGCTGGATGTGACTGTCTGACATCTATAGAGAGTTATCAGTCAGTTATATATGGCTATCTATGTGTGGTCTACTGCTGGATGTGACTGTCTGACCTCTATATAGAGTTATCAGTCAGGTGGCTATCTATGTGTGGTCTACTGCTGGATGTGACTGTCTTACCTCTATAGAGAGTTATCAGTCAGTTATATATGGCTATCTATGTGTGGTCTACTGCTGGATGTGACTGTCTGACCTCTATATAGAGTTATCAGTCAGGTGGCTATCTATGTGTGGTCTACTGCTGGATGTGACTGTCTGACGTCTATAGAGAGTTATCAGTCAGTTATATATGGCTATCTATGTGTGGTCTACTGCTGGATTTGACTGTCTGACCTCTATAGAGAGTTATCAGTCAGTTATATATGGCTATCTATGTATGGTCTACTGCTGGATGTGACTGTCTGACCTCTATAGAGAGTTATCAGTCAGTTATATATGGCAACCATGTGTGGTCTACTGCTGGATGTGACTGTCTGACCTCTATAGAGAGTTATCAGTCAGTTGTATATGGCTATCTATGTGTGGTCTACTGCTGGATGGACTGTCTGACCTCTATAGAGAGTTATCAGTCAGGTGGCTATCTATGTGTGGTCTACGGCTGGATGTGACTGTCTGACCTCTATAGAGAGTTATCAGTCAGTTATATATGGCTATCTATGTGTGGTCTACTGCTGGATGTGACTGTCTGACCTCTATAGAGAGTTATCAGTCAGGTGGCTATCTATGTGTGGTCTACTGCTGGATGTGACTGTCTGACCTCTATAGAGAGTTATCAGTCAGTTATATATGGCTATCTATGTGTGGTCTACTGCTGGATGTGACTGTCTGACCTCTATAGAGAGTTATCAGTCAGTTATATATGGCTATCTATGTGTGGTCTACTGCTGGATGTGACTGTCTGACCTCTATAGAGAGTTATCAGTCAGGTGGCTATCTATGTATGGTCTACTGCTGGATGTGACTGTCTGACCTCTATAGAGAGTTATCAGTCAGTTATATATGGCTATCTATGTGTGGTCTACTGCTGGATGTGACTGTCTGACCTCTATATAGAGTTATCAGTCAAGTGACTATCTATGTGTGGTCTACTGCTGGATGTGGCTGTATAGAGAGTTATCAGTCAGTTATATATGGCTATCTATGTGTGGTCTACTGCTGGATGTGACTGTGTGACCTCTATAGAGAGTTATCAGTCAAGTGACTATCTATGTGTGGTCTACTGCTGGATGTGACTGTCTGACCTCTATAGAGAGTTATCACTCAGTTATATATGGCTATCTATGTGTGGTCTACTGCTGGATGTGACTGTCTGACCTCTATATAGAGTTATCAGTCAAGTGACTATCTATGTGTGGTCTACTGCTGGATGTGACTGTCTGACCTCTATAGAGAGTTATCAGTCAGTTATATATGGCAATCTATGTGTGGTCTACTGCTGGCTGTGACTTTCTGACCTCTATAGAGAGTTATCAGTCAGGTGGCTGTCGATGTGTGGTCTACTGCTGGATGTGACTGTCTGACCTCTATAGAGAGTTACCAGTCAGTTATATATGGCAATCTATGTGTGGTCTACTGCTGGATGTGACTGTCTGACCTCTATAGAGAGTTATCAGTCAGGTGGCAATCTATGTGTGGTCTACTGCTGGATGTGACTGTCTGACCTCTATAGAGAATTATCAGTCAGTTGTATATGGCTATCTATGTGTGGTCTACTGCTGAATGTGACTGTCTGACTTCTATAGAGAGTTACCAGTCAGTTATATATGGCAATCTATGTGTGGTCTACTGCTGGATGTGACTGTCTGACCTCTATAGAGAGTTATCAGTCAGTTGTATATGGCTATCTATGTGTGGTTCACTGCTGAATGTGACTGTCTGACATCTATAGAGAGTTATCAGTCAGTTATATATGGCTATCTATGTGTGGTCTCCTGCTGGATGTGACTGTCTGACATCTATAGAGAGTTATCAGTCAGTTATATATGGCTATCTATGTGTGGTCTACTGCTGGATGTGACTGTCTGACCTCTATATAGAGTTATCAGTCAGGTGGCTATCTATGTGTGGTCTACTGCTGGATGTGACTGTCTTACCTCTATAGAGAGTTATCAGTCAGTTATATATGGCTATCTATGTGTGGTCTACTGCTGGATGTGACTGTCTGACCTCTATATAGAGTTATCAGTCAGGTGGCTATCTATGTGTGGTCTACTGCTGGATGTGACTGTCTGACGTCTATAGAGAGTTATCAGTCAGTTATATATGGCTATCTATGTGTGGTCTACTGCTGGATTTGACTGTCTGACCTCTATAGAGAGTTATCAGTCAGTTATATATGGCTATCTATGTATGGTCTACTGCTGGATGTGACTGTCTGACCTCTATAGAGAGTTATCAGTCAGTTATATATGGCTATCTATGTGTGGTCTACTGCTGGATGTAACTGTCTGACCTCTATAGAGAGTTATCAGTCAGTTGTATATGGCTATCTATGTGTGGTCTACTGCTGGATGGACTGTCTGACCTCTATAGAGAGTTATCAGTCAGGTGGCTATCTATGTGTGGTCTACGGCTGGATGTGACTGTCTGACCTCTATAGAGAGTTATCAGTCAGTTATATATGGCTATCAATGTGTGGTCTACTGCTGGATGTGACTGTCTGACCTCTATAGAGAGTTATCAGTTAGGTGGCTATCTATGTGTGGTCTACTGCTGGATGTGACTGTCTGACCTCTATAGAGAGTTATCAGTCAGTTATATATGGCTATCTATGTGTGGTCTACTGCTGGATGTGACTGTCTGAACTCTATAGAGAGTTATCAGTCAGTTATATATGGATATCTATGTGTGGTCTACTGCTGGATGTGACTGACTGACCTCTATAGAGAGTTATCAGTCAGGTGGCTATCTATGTGTGGTCTACTGCTGGATGTGACTGTCTGAACTCTATAGAGAGTTATCAGTCAGTTGTATATGGCTATCTATGTGTGGTTCACTGCTGAATGTGACTGTCTGACATCTATAGAGAGTTATCAGTCAGGTGGCTATCTATGTGTGGTCTACTGCTGGATGTGACTGTCTGACCTCTATAGAGAGTTATCAGTCAGTTATATATGGCTATCTATGTGTGGTCTACTGCTGGATGTGACTGTCTGACCTCTATAGAGAGTTATCAGTCAGGTGGTTATCTATGTGTGATCTACTGCTGGATGTGACTGTCTGACCTCTATAGAGAGTTATCAGTCAGTTATATATGGTTATCTATGTGTGGTCTACTGCTGGACGTGACTGTCTGACCTCTATAGAGAGTTATCAGTCAGGTGGCTATCTATGTGTGATCTACTGCTGGATGTGACTGTCTGACCTCTATAGAGAGTTATCAGTCAGTTATATATGGCTATCTATGTGTAGTCTACTGCTGGAAGTGACTGTCTGACCTCTATAGAGAGTTATCAGTCAGGTGGCTATCTGTGTGCGGTCCACTGCTGGATGTGACTGTCTGACCTCTATAGAGATTTATCAGTCAGTTATATATGGCTATCTATGTGTGATCTACTGCTGGAAGTGACTGTCTGACCTCTATAGAGAGTGTTCAGTCAGGTGGCTATCTGTGTGTGGTCTACGGCTGGATGTGACTGTCTGACCTCTATAGAGAGTTATCAGTCAGGTGGCTGTCGATGTGTGGTCTACTGCTGGATGTGACTGTCTGACCTCTATAGAGAGTTATCAGTCAGTTATATATGGCAATCTATGTGTGGTCTACTGCTGGCTGTGACTTTCTGACCTCTATAGAGAGTTATCAGTCAGGTGGCTGTCGATGTGTGGTCTACTGCTGGATGTGACTGTCTGACCTCTATAGAGAGTTACCAGTCAGTTATATATGGCAATCTATGTGTGGTCTACTGCTGGATGTGACTGTCTGACCTCTATAGAGAGTTATCAGTCAGGTGGCAATCTATGTGTGGTCTACTGCTGGATGTGACTGTCTGACCTCTATAGAGAGTTATCAGTCAGTTGTATATGGCTATCTATGTGTGGTCTACTGCTGAATGTGACTGTCTGACTTCTATAGAGAGTTACCAGTCAGTTATATATGGCAATCTATGTGTGGTCTACTGCTGGATGTGACTGTCTGACCTCTATAGAGAGTTATCAGTCAGTTGTATATGGCTATCTATGTGTGGTCTACTGCTGAATGTGACTGTCTGACTTCTATAGAGAGTTACCAGTCAGTTATATATGGCAATCTATGTGTGGTCTCCTGCTGGATGTGACTGTCTGACATCTATAGAGAGTTATCAGTCAGTTATATATGGCTATCTATGTGTGGTCTACTGCTGGATGTGACTGTCTGACCTCTATATAGAGTTATCAGTCAGGTGGCTATCTATGTGTGGTCTACTGCTGGATGTGACTGTCTTACCTCTATAGAGAGTTATCAGTCAGTTATATATGGCTATCTATGTGTGGTCTACTGCTGGATGTGACTGTCTGACCTCTATATAGAGTTATCAGTCAGGTGGCTATCTATGTGTGGTCTACTGCTGGATGTGACTGTCTGACGTCTATAGAGAGTTATCAGTCAGTTATATATGGCTATCTATGTGTGGTCTACTGCTGGATTTGACTGTCTGACCTCTATAGAGAGTTATCAGTCAGTTATATATGGCTATCTATGTATGGTCTACTGCTGGATGTGACTGTCTGACCTCTATAGAGAGTTATCAGTCAGTTATATATGGCAACCATGTGTGGTCTACTGCTGGATGTGACTGTCTGACCTCTATAGAGAGTTATCAGTCAGTTGTATATGGCTATCTATGTGTGGTCTACTGCTGGATGGACTGTCTGACCTCTATAGAGAGTTATCAGTCAGGTGGCTATCTATGTGTGGTCTACGGCTGGATGTGACTGTCTGACCTCTATAGAGAGTTATCAGTCAGTTATATATGGCTATCTATGTGTGGTCTACTGCTGGATGTGACTGTCTGACCTCTATAGAGAGTTATCAGTCAGGTGGCTATCTATGTGTGGTCTACTGCTGGATGTGACTGTCTGACCTCTATAGAGAGTTATCAGTCAGTTATATATGGCTATCTATGTGTGGTCTACTGCTGGATGTGACTGTCTGAACTCTATAGAGAGTTATCAGTCAGTTATATATGGATATCTATGTGTGGTCTACTGCTGGATGTGACTGACTGACCTCTATAGAGAGTTATCAGTCAGGTGGCTATCTATGTGTGGTCTACTGCTGAATGTGACTGTCTGACTTCTATAGAGAGTTACCAGTCAGTTATATATGGCAATCTATGTGTGGTCTACTGCTGGATGTGACTGTCTGACCTCTATAGAGAGTTATCAGTCAGTTGTATATGGCTATCTATGTGTGGTTCACTGCTGAATGTGACTGTCTGACATCTATAGAGAGTTATCAGTCAGGTGGCTATCTATGTGTGGTCTACTGCTGGATGTGACTGTCTGACCTCTATAGAGAGTTATCAGTCAGTTATATATGGCTATCTATGTGTGGTCTACTGCTGGATGTGACTGTCTGACCTCTATAGAGAGTTATCAGTCAGGTGGCTATCTATGTGTGGTCTACTGCTGGATGTAACTGTCTGACCTCTATAGAGAGTTATCAGTCAGTTATATATGGCTATCTATGTGTGGTCTACTGCTGGATGTGACTGTCTGACCTCTATAGAGAGTTATCAGTCAGGTGGTTATCTATGTGTGATCTACTGCTGGATGTGACTGTCTGACCTCTATAGAGAGTTATCAGTCAGTTATATATGGTTATCTATGTGTGGTCTACTGCTGGATGTGACTGTCTGACCTCTATAGAGAGTTATTAGTCAGGTGGCTATCTATGTGTGATCTACTGCTGGATGTGACTGTCTGACCTCTATAGAGAGTTATCAGTCAGTTATATATGGCTATCTATGTGTAGTCTACTGCTGGAAGTGACTGTCTGACCTCTATAGAGAGTTATCAGTCAGGTGGCTATCTGTGTGCGGTCCACTGCTGGATGTGACTGTCTGACCTCTATAGAGATTTATCAGTCAGTTATATATGGCTATCTATGTGTGATCTACGGCTGGATGTGACTGTCTGACCTCTATGGAGAGTTATCAGTCAGGTGGCCATCTGTGCTGTCACTGTCTGACAGTAAGGCATACAGAACACTCAGTTATCAGTTGTTGTATCTTCATTGCACTCCGGACAGGTCCATAGGTGCTCAGATCCTCCACCCAGCATAAGCATCAGCGTTCGGTGGCTAATAGTGCCAGTTCTGTGTTGGTTCACGAAGCACCTCGTTTTCCCGATGTACCTCTCGTGTCTGGCAGTGCCATTTCTTGCTCCTAAGTCTTTCAACCTGGACAGCGATGTGGATTCACTGACGTCAAAGTCTTCTGTTCCCGACATGTCTTTAGGGACGTTAATAACATCGGCACGATCCATGGGCTGTCCATCTGCAGGGGGTGCATAGCCAGCCAGTTTATCAGCTCGTTCATTTCCCTCGACTCCCGCATGTCCCGGGACAAAGATGAAGGTAACTTTACGGACAGCATTCTTCCTCAGGGACTCGGTCCACTGTCTACGTACAGATCCAGCTTTGACCTTCCGAATCATGCTCATTGAATCACATAGTACACTCACATTTGATGTCTATGAGGGCGTCCAGGATAAACAAGAGACAGTGGTGGTAACTCTTGATCTGGAGGATGCGTATAACAGGGTCAGGTGTGATTGGTTTATATACATACTGTTGGACATGGAGGTCAGCCCCTGCCTTGTCAAATGGGTTGCGGCAGTCCTTTATGAACGTAAGGTTGCACTGCGAATGGATTCCAGGACTGACACCTGTACTATTACACACGGGTTGCCACAGGGATCGTCCATGTCCCCAGTGCTCTTCAATGTCTACACCAGCAAAATCGCAGTTATTGAGACACCAGGTGTTGGTAGAATCTTGACATTTGCAGATGATGTGTTGGTGTACAGACAGAACAGGGACAGGGAAAGTTTGGCTAAGAACTTACAGTTTGCAGTAAATAGGTTGGCGGAATGGTGCAGGGACGCAGGGGGCGTCATAAACCCAGACAAGGCATCGATTTTCTGGTACTCCCTGGATAACCGTATTGTGAAGGCAGATATCCCGTGTATTATATTGAAAGGATGTCCTCTTAGAAGAGAAACGAGAACGCAAGCAATCACATCGGCATAGAAAAGAAAACGCTAATACAAGCAGAAAAGTTCCTCAGCTTGCCAGGCCATCCTATGAAGAACAGATTTGAAAACCTAGCTATGGGGCGGTTGAAAAGAAGTAGTTTTATCCACCAGGTCAAACGACTCTGCAGAGAAACCACTGATCTGCCCACAGTTGGTATCCCCCTAACAACTATTCCAGAGCGAACTCCATGGAAAGATGAGCATAGACTGTCGTTACAAATCTAGACAAAGGTGAGAGGAATATTTGACAAGGAAGAACAGAACAGTGTGCAGCGCAGAACAGCCACTCTCAGCTTCCTTGATGAAGAATACCCACAGGACCTCTGGATCCGAGTCTACACAGATGGGTCAGCACAAAATGCTGTTCGAAATGGAGGAGCGGGAGTGTACATAGAATATCCAAATAATACTAGGGACACAGACAGAGTACCGACAGGAAAGTACTGCCATAACTATGATGCCGAAATTGAGGCAATCAAGATAGCAAAAGAGAAATTACTAAATAACAGCAATGGTACACAACCTGTGGTGCTACTGACAGATGCAAAATCAGTACTCGAGGCGCTCCTCTCTGGGAAATTGCCAGTACTAAGGACACTACTTTCTGAACTTAGCAGTCAGCATAAAGTCACCGTACAGTGGATACCATCCCACTGTGGAGTACCCGGAAACGACAGAGCTGATCAATTGGCTAAGGAAGGAGCCAAAGAAGAACAGCCTGATGTGACCGTTACATACCACCAAAAGAAAAGAATGATCAAATCAGTCAGAAAGCCACCAACACCTGCTCAAGATGACTACCACGTTATGGACAGACCAGAACAAGTCATTCTGCGCCTCAGAACAGGACACAATAGATTACGCAACCACATGTATACAAAATTCAAGATTGGTGAAACAGCCATGTGCACATGTGGATTGGCGTCGCAGACAGCAGAGCACATACTCCAAGACTGCCCAAAATATAACATATCTAGGCAAACCTTCTGGCCTAGAGAGACGACAGTGGAAGATAAACTCTATGGACCACTGTGTGAACTGAAAAAGGCAGTTCAATTCATGCAAGAGACGACATTGCAGATATAGACATATTTCAGGCGAACGAAAGAAGAAGAAGAAGAGAGAGTAAATTGAAGTACTTGGATATTACCGTCCACGGGTGTATGTCTTTTAAGGGTCATGTGGAAGGTTTGATGGTGAAGGCTGGTAAGCGACTTCGTGCATTGAGGGTGATGGTAGCAATCAGGATAGAGCAGAGGATACCTTGCTATCTCTTTCAGCATATAATAATATCTGTTATTGAGTATGGTTTGGCGCTGCTGACAGTATCGAAGTGCCAAGTTGAAAAGTTGGAGGACATACAGAATGTGGCTGTAAGGGTGATCCAGAGGTGCACAAAGAACACACTAATTATATGCATGAGGCATATCCTGGCCCTATCAACAATTGCGGATACTCATAGAGTCCGTCAAGCCAAATCGTACCCGAGAGTTGCTGCAGATAGGAATCACTCCCTACATGAATCCATGGATATACGGTGATAGACTAAGACGAGGCAGGTCCTTGATGGCACAGGCGGAAATATCTATACGTCAGGTGTGTGATCTGGAGACCATTAATCGTAAAAAAGAGTGGGTTGAAGTACCAGAAGACATGGCGAACTGGCACAATGTAATAGTGACACTGTATTGAGTAGAAAGAATGGGCGGCGGGCCGCACAGAGTTTGAAGTGCAACAACTGATCCAGAGTAATAAACATCTAGGTTATGTAACAGAGGTACGGGTTTTAGTAGTATTTAGGTGGGAAAAAGACTACAGCACGACTGAGCATCGGGATGGAATGGGATGAGAGATGCTCAAGTCGTGACGTAGTTTGTTGTCAAGTTAAGTGTACATCAGAACTCAGCCCTAGAAGGCAGGCTGTTGCCACGTTTGTATAATATTCAGAGTCTTTGTCGACCTAAACGTTTAATAAACTGGATTTATGATTTCTACCAGACTTGTAAGCCCTTGTTCATTTACACACTGTGACATGTGGCTTTAAATGGAGCCGCTTAACCAGGATTCTGGACTTTGCCATCGCGGACGCGACACAATGCGAAGTACTAACAAACAGCAGAGAACAATGGAGAACTTTTAATAAACACCTTTCTCCACTTGCGGCAACAAGAAGAAGAGGGAATATAGAATCTTCTCGGAAGAAACCATCAAAATGTCTAGACTAGACTACCTTTTGAGGCCTGCAACTTAGAACAAACGTTTTTTTCGAACGGTCGATTGGAGCAGCCATACCTATTGAAGTCAGTTTTTGGATGGAGCTACTACTATCTATTGGACTAAATCGGGAGCTGTTTATTATCCTGCTCTGGAGTGACCGAACTGTTGTTGATATCCTGTGAGTTTGGACTGCCGTCATTGCAGTCGTTGTTTTAATCTAGCTGGTCTGAAGGTCACTTGTTTACTGGCGGACTGAGGAAATTTTTCTGCTCTCAAAATATAAGAAATTGGCCGTTTGTGAGAGTTACAGCAACCAAAAGCCCACCTAGGGGTGGTTGTCTGTAATTATCTTCGGAATTCTGCTATCAAGAATCCTAAATTTGTTAACAGAGCAGCTGGTTAATTGAAGGTCAACTGTCAACTCGAACAACTGAAGGTCATCTCGTTGTATGAAGAGCACCACAAGATTGCTCCACGCTATTCTGGACAATCAGTGAACGTTACCAAATTTTATTCCTGCTCAATTCCAGAATGTGGACGACGCTACTCTGGTTTGGACCGAAGCTCCTTATCAAGTTCGGCTGAAATACTGATTTTTTTGATCACCGTCGTCCAGTGATGGTTTGGATAGCTATGGCCCAGTAAACCAACTCATTAAAATCGAGCCGTTCTCAGCTCATATCAGAGCTTTGCTGTGTTTCAAGAGCCCGTCCTTGGGTGGCTGATACATTCGATCGTTCCTTACTGTGTTTCAAGAGCCCGTCCTTGGGTGGCTGATACGATCAACCATTCTTCACTGCCCTATCGAGGCCTGTAAGGTTTTGTCGTGCCCTATCGAGGCCTGTAAAGTCTTGTCGTGCCCTATCGAGGCCTGTAAGGTTTTGTCGTGCCCTATCGAGGCCTGTAAAGTCTTGTCGTGCCCTATCGAGGCCTGTAAGGTTTTGTCGTGCCCTATCGAGGCCTGTAAAGTCTTGTCGTGCCCTATCGAGGCCTGTAAAGTCTTGTCGTGCCCTATCGAGGCCTGTTAAGTTTTGTCGTGCCCTATCGAGGCCTGTGAGGTTTTGTCGTGCCCTATCAAGCCCTGTGGAGTACAGTCGTACCTGTCGAGCAGCCCAGTTGAACATTTTTGGTCCTTACTGAAACCGGTTGGAAAGATAACCTCAACAAGAAATAGGGTAACATATTTGATATTAGATAGAAAATAATTGAATTTCAAGAGGACGATAACATCCTTTAGTTAATTAATTTAGATATTAATAAGAATTGATTGTTTGTTTGCTTGTACAAGTATAAATATTTCAGCATAGCAGATTCATCACGGCACAGTAGAGAATTATTTCGGCTGAGCTCAAGACAAGTTTTTTTTTTTCAGGTACTAAGAAGCATATAGAAGAAGATATTGTTTTTAGGCTGAGATAGCATAAAGAGTAAAAATGCACCTGAGCAGAGACTTAGGACGCGTGACTGCATGGTTAGGAGAGTTAAAGGTGGCAGTCAGCGAGGTAGAATGTTTCGTACACTGGTTACAGAGTAAAACAACTAATGTAGGAAGTAATGAGATAAAAAGGAACAACAAGAATAGCCGAGGACAGCCACTACTTAATGAAAATAGAGGGCAGTATAGAAACATTTACGTTACTCCAAGGATGACTAGGGTTAGGAGCTGGTATAATGATCAGGGATACAGAAATGGACATGAGAGAGACTGTTCTAGGAGTTGGCCATCCTATACTGTAAGCGCTAGAAAAAGACGTGACGAATGGTTTGAAAAAAGACAAAGACAATATATAAACTCAGGTGTAAGAGACAGAGTTGAACCTGTAAATAAAATACAAACTAGTCCTAAAATGGTTGCGAATGTGACTAGTGGACAGGAAAAGAAAACGATGGTATTAGTGGGAAAAATAAACCGAGAGACACAGACGCAGGCAGGTAATACGATAGAAAATAGTACGCAGACTCAGGTAGATATTGTAGAGAAAAATACCCAAGTGCAACCAACTAAGAAAATAGTAAGGGGAACGCAGACTATTAAGACGGTGGAAATTGCGGAAACACCTCAGGTGAAATTAGAAAAAGGAGACACAGTTGAAGTTAAGAAAGATAGACAGACGAAAACCAAGGACGAAAGGAAGCCAAAGAGGAGAGGTATTGAAAGAAGAGATAGTAGTATGATAGTTAATAGAGGTACTGCCATGTCAAGTTCCTCAAGTATAGACATGAAACTAATTCCCAAATGGTGTAGGAATATTAGCTGTCAGAGTTCAGCTTACGGAGAAGATATTCCTACCGCCGAATATTATAGTGATGCTGAAACAGATATTAATACTGATGATTCGGAGAGTGAGAGAGTTGCACTACGAGCAGATCCTGAATCGAAGCGTGATGTTCCCTCATACGGTGTAGTTACTGGTAGACAGACGGACAGAGTTTTGGTTAATGACTCTTTAGAAATAGATACCAGTTTTTATGACAAGAAAGTAGGGAAGGCTAAGGGACGAAGACCGAGAAAGAGAAAGAAAATCAGACGTTCTAAAGATGACTATGGGAGTAGGGTCGACGTGTTTGCAGTAGGCTATGGGTCTGATGAAGGAACTATTGTCAGTGTGTCATCTGAAGACGAGATGGGGAAGTACAAACGTTACGTAAGGTTGACAGGAAACAGTGAGCAGACCAACGCAAATGAAAGAAATAAAGGAAAGAATTCATTTAAGAAGAAGAATAATAGTAGACAGATAGCGGGAATTTATTCAACGACAGAAAGTGACTTAAGAAAAATAGAAGACCTTATGACCTTAAGACCAGAGTACTTTAACAACAGGTTAACAACGGATAGTGATGATGGTATAGTTGAAACGAGACGAACATCAGTACTAAGAGACGACGAAATATTTGGTTTCGATGCGCTCTATGGTTGTTAAAATTATTTGGGTGAGGAAGGAAAATGGAATTGTTTTGGAAGAATTGCGGTTTGAGCACATAGATATATGAGCTGTCTAAAATAGACAAATGAAATTGTTTGGTGTGGCATCGCATGGTACAGGGGTGGCGATGGTGTTGTTGAGGATAGAGAGTTACGGCAAATGAGATTTTACGTGGATACGTAATACAGAATTAGGATATATTGTGTTTAGTGACGATGTAGGAAGAGTAGAAATTAAAATAGTCCTTTGTCCAGAATGAATAGATACAGAGAGTTAGTCACGTTGAGTGATGTATAAATGGAGTGATTAAAGTAGAGAAGATTCAGCACATAATTAGTAGAGAGAGGGATAAAATAAGTATGGATGGTTCGACTCAGAGCTGTGACATGAAGTCTGAGATAGTTTTGTTTGGTAGATTGAGAAGTAGGTGTGGTGTTGTTGACGGCTGGGCCGAGAGTGTCTAGTGAAGAGATACAGATTGAGGAGGAATTGGATATCATGTGTGAAATAGCCAGTTGAACGCGAGAATATTAAGAGTAAAAGACTGTAGAAGTTGATGATTGAAGAATACGAGTTCTTGGTGAGAGGGATGAAGTAATTACGTCATGCTTGCGGAGAAGGAAGAGCTGATTAAATATGAGAAACTTGTTGTGTGGAGAAGTATAGAATGATAGTTACGAGGTTAGTGGCTCGTCGGAGTGAAATTGGTTATAAGAGATCGTTGATAGTGCTGGTTACTGTGTAAGAGAGTTATAGTTTGCGAGAGAAAATGCTTACGTTATGACCTTTGAAAAAGAGAGGATGAGTGAGAAAAGTAGAAATAAGTTGTGAAAGTCCTGTTGAGTGTTGAAGTAGTTTGTCTGATAATCAGTTGTTCTTGTAGCTGTAAAAATGTAGACAAACATATGTGCGTCGAGTATGGATAGGCTGTTGGCAAGTGTTAAGTACAGCATGCATGTACGAGGTGTTTAGTTCGTACGTGAGTATAGTTCTAGACAAACAGGTGTTCGTCGCGATGAGTGAAGTAGGAGTGAGGTTTGGTGATGTCGCCTAAGCAAAGTACATAGATAAAATGTAATAGTGCGCTGATATATCTTGTGTCAAGGTGTGTAGAGGAGGTCGATACGCATGGATTGTGGTGAGTGATTGCTGGAATGTTGAATTGGCGTCTAACTTTTTAGCATTGTCGCGATGCGAAAATAGTCGTGAGATGAGAGCGAGGTTGTGTATCATTGTCCGTGTGAATATGCGAAGAGTGGTTGATAAGTGAACTTGATAAAACGTGGAACGTAGAGTATGCGAAAATTGAGAGATAGAAAGAACGTGATTAGAGAATTGTGATGTCTTTTCGTTAGAATATCTGACGTTGGAAAGAAATTAGGGAAGTTGTATGACAGGTTGACGGAAAGAGAGTTAACATTCTGAATGACGTTTCATAAAACATTTTTAGTATTCTTGACAGAGACATATCGAAGCAGGAATGCCTAATACTGAGAAACGAGAAAAGTGAGGTCTGCTGTCAGTTATAAGTGGCGTGAGTTGCAGTTCTGAAAGAATCCCGATAAAGAAGACGAAGAGTGAAAGGTACAGAGGTAAACAACGTTAGTTAAATGAATGTTGGAGAATGTGTTCTGATAAGGGTGACCAGTTTGATTATCGTCACGATACAAGAGTGCTAGGAGAGACCTGAGGATTAGCTTAGAGTAGTCGTGGTGAGAGGTTGGAAAGTAATGATGTGATTAGTAAATTGCGTCGGATAGACGAGAAATTTAAAAGTAGAGTTGGTTGTATTGGTGAGAGACAAAGTTTTGTTAGACGTAAGAGGCTGGAGATGCCGTAGTTAACGGTAATAATGATTAACAAGGGTAGTGATGCTTGGAATAAATCCAAAGGGAAACAATTGGTGTGCCAAGTCACAGGTTCTATTACTGGATAGATGACCACTGGTACTTTGAGATAACATTGGGATAGTAATAGGTGAAATGAGTTGACCTGTAGTTTACAGTGATTATATTCCAAATATTGTGATGTGTAAGGAGTTAATTTTGTAAAATATTGTGAGGGGAGATAATCAATGTTTGACTTCCAGAAAATGGAACGGTCATTTGTTGAGTGGTGATTTTGGTTGAGGGGAACAAGTATTGTTCCGCGTTATGTTGATCTGTAGATAACAGATATATATATATATATATATATATATATATATATATATATATATATATATATATATATATATATATATATATATATATATATATATATATATATATAAATGTATATAAGTATTTTGGCATTAATGCTTGGCATTGAGTTGTTTTGTTTTATAACAAAATAGGCATGACTTGTGTGAATAGGTATGTAGTACGTTGGTTAGTATAGGAGGACAATGTTGCTGCTATGTGAATTATTTTTTTGGAAACCTTCTCTTTAGCGAGAAGACACTTGTTTTATCAATGCCTCATATATAATATGTTTGTTTTTTTTCTTGATTTGGTTTTGTAAAATGATTGTTGTTGTCTCTGTTTAGAATAGGATTATTGTGTTCCTAGACTTTTGAGTACAAACTATTGGCCGTAAAAGAGACCAATAGTGATAGGTAGAAATAGAATATTTCTTCTGATTTGATGAAATGCATGTATTATCTTGTTAAAGTGTGTTTTTCCTTAAATGAGTTGGGGGGGGGGGGGGTATAATGTCCTGTTTTGATTTTATTTAGCGTTAATAAGTTGTTTTGTGTTTTAAGTTACCTTGTTAAGAAATTTAGTTAAATGAGCATTGATTAGAAATATATGAATTGAAAACCAGATTGGAGATGAATGAATATAGCACTGGGGTAAATGAGGGAAAAGTTTTGAACATAGCCTCCATGGGGTTTAGAAGAGCCATGATATACTGGGTAACGTGTTGCCCCAGACAAATAATTAAACATGAATTGAATCCATGTTTGATTAGATACTGTAGATAACAGTACAATAATAAGTGTGAAATGTACATTGGGAACAAAATGACATGGGGTTTTGAGGGTCCGTGTTATACGGACTGCAGTCACAGACGTGAGTTAGGAGAAGTACATGGTTGCTGTTGATAACGGCATAAATTGACAACTAGAGGTTTGAGTAGATGCCCATAATAAATGGACAGTAAGGGGGCAAGATTAAAATAAAGGTATATTATGTGAGGTGATGTGTATTGGAACAGGTCTTGATTTTTAATTGTGTCCTCGGGACGTGTTTTGTGGTTAACATTACATTGAGGTAAGGTTCAGAGTTATAAAATTGGTAGTGTCTGTAATATACAGACACTTGGTTGGTATTTTTGATGCTGTAAATAGAAGCGTAAACTGTTACCATAATGAGTGGTACTGTAGGAGATATAATTATTTTAGACTTTATTACATAAAGTCTCAAATGACATAGGAGGGTAAAGGAGTATGGTTTGGTAAAGGGGGTGTGGGATTTAGCTGAGTGTGGTCTTTGTGTGGAAGAGTTCTACTGCTTCTTTTAAATACCGGTGGCCACCGATTCTTTGTCTTTCTATTGTGTGAGAGTGATTACAGGTTGAAAGTAGAGAGTTGGTAGTGTTGTTGAAGACAATGGGGAGTTGAGTTGGTACCAGAAAGGTACAGCGTTTGAATTCTTAAGCAGATTTCTTATGAAGAGAAGGAGTGGTTATTTCAACCATATGTGTTATGATGTATTGTATATAGTTATAAAGATTCAATTGTTGTTGATATGTAATTAATATAGGTTTTGTTATGAAGAGTTAGAAACGAAGAAATATATAGTGGATAGCTATATAGTTTAGGGACATAGATTGGCTTGCTTAACATAAGGTAGGTTAGGGAGGTTAAGGAACTGTAAGAACTAAAGAAAGAGGAGAAGGAGTGTTTAGTTTAAAAGAGTTACCATACGTGGTATGATATATTGTACAAAGTAGAATCGAAGAAGAAGTATATAGTGGGTTACTAGCTGACAATATAACCGGGAGAAGGGTTAAAGGATATAATACATACTCAAATTTGAGTTGGTTTGGGGAAGATTAGAGGAAATGTGGGAGTTAAGGAAAAAGAGGGAATAGAGTAAGAGAGTTGGGAGTAAAGAATTTTTCCTTTATAGAAAAAATTCTTTAGAAAAACATAGGGAGGTGTAACAGAGGTACGGGTTTTAGTAGTATTTAGGTGGGAAAAAGACTACAGCACGACTGAGCATCGGGATGGAATGGGATGAGAGATGCTCAAGTCGTGACTTAGTTTGTTGTCAAGTTAGTGTACATCAGAATTCAGCCCTAGAAGGCAGGCTGTTGCCACGTTTGTATAATATTCAGAGTCTTTGTCGACCTAAACGTTTAATAAACTGGATTTATGATTTCTACCAGACTTGTAAGCCCTTGTTCATTTACACACTGTGACAGTTACATAGTGATCTATCCATATGGGTCAGTGGTGAGAAATAGACGGAGTGGATGGGGTTTCATTGCGAATGCTAATGGATGTTTCTTGAAAAAGGAGAGTCTGGCATATGAGGCTACGACTTCCAGGATGCGAATGGAAATGCAAGCAATCACATCGGCATACCGTTGGTTAGAGAAAACCACTGAAAGACACATTGTCTTTATCACGGACTCAAGAAATATGCTTAGTTAGGTGGGGAAAGGATTGTTTTCTGTGGAATGGCTCCGCTCGCTTCAGGGGTCACAGATTGTGAGAATTGTATGGATTTTTTGCCCTGGCCATACGAGAGTGTGAGGGGATGAACAGGCTGCTAGACTTGCAGAGAATGCACCTCTTGGTGGTAGATTACCTATGGACATGGGGGTGGGGGTGGTCGTGTGCCTGTGGGACCTGGCGGAGAAGGTGTGTGAACTGACTGAGAACCCGTTTGTGGAAAGGATAAGATTGCTGTGGATTGGCAGCGGTTCTGGTAGAATATTGAAACTGGGAGGGGAGACCAGGTGATCTTTCAATCAGATAGCTGTTAGAACGATTAGTAGTGTGACTCATCGCTGGCTGTTGATCGAGGGGACGGAGCGCGTAAGGGAGTGATGTCAGTTCTTAGCTCAACTCAACTCAAACAACCAATCATACAACCAACCAACAATTCCGCCAAATAACTAACTAATATAGCAACGAAGCAAGAAATCAATCGGCCAACATATTGCACAATACGCTATAACTCATCGCCCCACACTCAGTTATGACGTAACAGACACCCAGTGTTAAAGAAACACACCATGCTATGTGGGTTTAACAATGAAAGGACGCTGGCCTGATTAATAATTTAAACATACCAAGCTTTTATACGTCATATAGAACTTTCTGGACACAACGATGAAAATTACAAAGTTTGTCGAGGCGTATACACCAAACAATAGTAAGCGAAGCACATTAATAGTTTCATTAAAAGTTAAGCCATATGTTATGGCAGTATCCAGAACTGTTGTTGGAACAAAGACCAACAAACAGGTCCCACAGATGATGAGAATCATTTTGTGGACCTTCATGTCTGCCGCAGTTGTCTTGTTACACGGCCGCTGTCTTGTGTGAACAGTGTGAGCCAGTTTTAGCGCAATTGTCGTGCCACAGAAAAAAAAAAAAAACAATTGCCACATTGAAAAATCCCACCGAATTGTTAACCCAAACCTGACTGTAGAAAGTCAGTTTATTAGACACCCATCAGTCACTTTCACTGAAAAGAATCTGGGTAGAAGCATTTGTGTCAAACAGCCTAATTATTTTATATCTGCTTAAATTCGGACTAACTATACCACACCCATGTGTCAGGTCTTAGTCAGATATGACTGAGCTACCGTATGATAAAAGACGACGATACTACCTGCTTCTGTTAGCGCCGAACATTCGGTGGCGTTTACCAAACCCGACACCCCACATTGTGCTAACGGCTTCGGGCGGAAGATCACAATTTAGAGGGTACAAGCATTATCCTGGTGCGAGGAAAGCAATCTAAAGACAAAATTACATGGCAGACCGCGTTGCGCCGTATTTTAACCAATTGGTATGGGAGCCGGTCGTTCAGAAAGCCATAGCACAAAGTTATCCAGAGTCACCAGTGGGAACGCCGCGCCCCGCGAAGGGCAACGACGATTGGTTTTGAACTTCCTGCGTAGTGTTCTTGTTTGGCCACCCCTCTTTTAATTTGCTGCTCTCGCAGTCTGGCCATTGTTGTAGATTCACAGTCATCACTTGGTTCTCGCAAAAGTCTTACTTCTCGTAGAGCATTCAGAATGTCGGCCTGGTCCATGGAGCGTCCGCCCTCCACCTGCGAGCTTGTCAGCCCGCTCATTTCCTTGTACTCCCGCATGCCCTGGCACGAAGATGAAACTAATCTTTGCCAGTCGAGACCGCTCCAAAGGCAGCAACCATTCTCTTTGGATCGACCCCTCCTCTATCCTCTTGATCATGTTCATTGAGTCGCTAAGGAAACAAGCCCTAGTGAATGTCTGTGTCTCGAGCCATGTTATTGCTTTACTTACTGCCATGACTTCCATGGTCAGGCTACTTGTGGTTTCAGTGAAAGCACCAGAGTCCTCCTTCACAATTCTCCCTCCGGCCCGAGCTGTAAAGGCCCGTGAGCTTCTCACATGTCGGACGACCGATCCATCTGTGTAGATGACCGCGTCACCGTCTAGCGAATTCTCGAAAATCAACGCTTGTACTTCAGCCTCAACAGCAGCCGGATTTTCATGTCTGCATTTTCTATCTAGTTGGATGCAAACTGAAAAGGATGTGCAGAAGTCTGTTGGCACTTGCACCCACTCCTCGCCAGGTTCTAAGTCCTCAAGTGAACACACCTGTTGAAGAATGTCTTCGGCTTGACCCATCCACGACCGTCCTCTTTTTAACCTGCTGCCCTTCACCTTCCTAATTTCACTATGCAGTGGATGTTGTGTGTTTGCGTTAATTCTGAGGTAGGCGCGTGCCCTGCAACCTTGTATTCTCTCTTCAATGGTTGGAAAACCAAGAAGGTAGCGCATCGCCCTGCATGCTGTATCTCTTGTACATCCAAGAATAATGCGCATAGCTTCATTCTGTATCCTTTCCATCCTTTCTATCTGCTTATGGCTGAGAGTCAGGATTGCCATTGCATACTCCAAAACAGACATGACCAACCCCTCGTACAGAAGACATAGATGGCGCTGCTCACAGTTTGCTGCCGCCATCACCCGCATCGCTGCCAAACCCCGCTTGGCCTTTGTTATCACCTGGTCTATTAGGTTATGTTGCTGGTTATAAGTCCCTTCAATGGGTGCTCGGGGCTAGGACAAAATCTAAATCGCAGTCTGTAAAACCAATGCACCGGGTATTACTAAAAAGAAAAATAGAAACCTCATGCTACGGTTTGCAATCTGGAACATAAGAACCATGTGTCCAGGATTTTCCACTAACCTGACAAATATTGACGATGTGTGAAAAACGGCTAAGATTGATTCCTAACTCAATCGTCATAATATTGATATTGCTGGCCTGCAGGAGACTCGCTTCACTGAGGAAGGGTCACTCAGGGGAAAAAAATGTATACCATTTTGGAAGGGTAGAGAGCAGGCAGAAAAAAGGCAACATGCTGTGTGCTTTGCAGTGAAGAATTCTCTACTGGGACAGCTGGAGGTAATGCAAGACTTTTATCCGTGCACTTGTCAACCTCTTGTGCTTTTGCCACCATTATCACTGCATATGCACCGACGCTCACTTCCCCTGATGGTATGAAGGATTCGTTCTATGAGGAGTTAGACTCTGTGATCAAGGCAGTTCCAAAATCCCACCACATCAATATGCTCGGTGATTTCAATGCTCGTGTGGGCAAGGACTCGAGTTCATGGCCAGTGTGTCTTGGAAAATATAACATCGGTCGCATGAATGAAAATGGGCAAAGGCTACTGGAGCATTGCACCAGAAATAAACTATGCATTATAAACTCCTTTTAAAAAAAAAATCAAAACAACTTCATAAGGTCACATGTAAACATCCAAGATCCGGCCATTGGCATCAGCTGGACTTCATCATCACTCGGAGATAAAATCTGAACCAAACATCATTAACTCGAAGTTATCACAGTACTGACTGTGATACGGATCATTCTTTGGTTGTTGCAAGGGTTTGAATGAGACCACAGAGAATCTACACAGCTAAACACAAATCTAGCCCCAGGATTAATATTATTAACACCCACGATCCCGATAAGTGCTTTCAGTTCCAACAACAACTTGAAGAAGCTTTCACTGATACACCAGAAAATTGTACATTAAGTGAAACGTGGGGTAAACTTAAGGACACTCTTTATAATACAAGCTAGGTAATATGTGCAAAAGGCTGCCAGGCAGTGTGCAAATGATTATTGGATCACGTTATGTGAGTCCATTCAAACAGCAAGTGATAAGGGAAACATAAGAAGCATGTGTGAAGGAATAAAGGAAGCCTGTGGTCCAATGATCAAAAGAAGTGCACCATTGAAAACCTTGACTGGAGAAATCATCACTGATAAGAAACAGCAGATGGACAGATGGGTAGAGCACTATTTGGAGCTTTACTCGAGTGAGATCAAACTAGCGGATGATGCCCTCAACGCCATAGAGGCATTACCATCTCTTGACGACCTGGAGACACTTCCCACCATAAAATAAGTTAAGTGTGCTATTAATGAACTTGCATCTGGCAAGGCTCCATTTAAGGAGGGGATTCCAATAGAGGTTATCAGCAGTTGGAAAGACAAACTCACTCTACAGATTCATCAGCTAATAGAGCTATGCTGGCAAGAAGGACAAGTCCCACAGGATTTCAAAGATTCAAGCATCATTACACTGTACAAGAACAAGGGCGATCGCAGCGACTGCAACAAATATAGGGGTATCTTACTTCTGTGTATTATTTTGAAAGTATTTGCCAGAATTGTTCTGCACAGACTTAAGTCCCAGCAGATCAAGTCTGCCCTGAATCACAGGTTGGTTTTCGACAGCATTTGTCTACCATTGATATGATATTCTCATTGCGATAAATGCAAGAAAAATGCAGTGAACAGAATCAGCCACTGTTTATTGCCTTCATCGACCTCACAAAGACATTTGATTTGGTCAGTCGTGAGGGACTGTTCAAGGCACTAAAGAAGATTGGCTGCCCACCACCAACTCTTCTGTCCATTGTGGAAACATTCCACACAGGCATAAAGTGTACAATCAAGTTTGATGGTGCTACTTCAAAAGAGTTTGAAATCAAGAGTGGAGTTAAGCAAGTTTGTGTACTATCCCCCACCCTCCTTGGAATATACATATCACTTCTACTGAAATATGCCTTTCCTGTTCAGGATGGTGGTATATTCATTCACTCACGCTCAGATGGCGGCCTCTACTATGCTCAAAGATTGAAGGCCAAGACCATAATTAGGAGGGTACTGATCTGAGAGTTGCTTTTTTGCAGATGATGATGAGGTTACTATCAATTCTGAGGAAGAATTACGTCTACTATCTGCATTCTCCAATGCTTCTTCTGAATTTGGTTTATCAATTAGCAAAAAGAAGACACAGATTATGTCACAAGGTGCACATGGGGTACCATGAATATTTATTGATGACGCCGAACTAGAGATGGTAGACCATTTTACATATCTAGGATCAGTGGTAAATAGCAAATTATCCCTAGATCAGGAAATCAACATCCGAATTGGTAAGGCAGCAACAACAATGAACAGGTTAAGAAACATGAGTCTGGGAGATCAGGAAGCTCATTGCCAAAATAAAAGTCCTTGTCTATCAAGCCTGTGTCCTTAGTACTCTTCTTTATGGCAGTGAAGCCTGGACAACTTACTCACACCATGAGAAACGTTTAAACAGCTTTCATATTTGGTGTCTGCGAAGAATACTTGGCATTAAGTGGCAAGACAAAATCACAAATACTGAAGTATTGAAAAGATCAGGTTGTGTGACGGTGTATTCCATGCTCAGTCTTCGTAGACTTAGATGGATAGGACATGTTAGAAGGATGGATGATGGTAGAATACCAACGGACATCGTTTTTGGTGAATTACAGATAGGTAAGAGATCTCAGGGTCGGCCTCTACTACGATACAAATATGTGTGTAAGCGAGACATGATTGATACAGGCATAGATAATGCACATTGGGAGCAAGTCGCCGCTGAACGTGTTGCTTGGAGGGCAACTATCTACTAAGAAAATTATTGCAGATAAATCACACACCGAGCGTTTGAGACATAAGAAATGACCACGTGTTAACATGCATTCTCTGTGTACGAACATTTACAGAGCAAATTGGCCTTTATCAGTCACATTCGCTACCGGCATGGGTTGTAGTTATTGTGCCTGTTTGAAGCACAAACTATCGTCTGTCAAGACGGCAATATATATATATGGTTTCGCCATCACACAGGAGTCGTGGATCAGCTTTTAGTTTTTCTCTCGACTATACCAAGTGGCCACGCTGACAAACTGGCTGGCTCTGCACCCCCTGTAGATGGCCAGCCCATGGATCGTGCCGATGTTATTAACGTCCTTAAAGATTTGGCGAGAACAGAGGATTTTGACGTCAGTGATTCCACATCGCTGTCTAGGATGAAAGACCTGGGAGTAAGAATCGGCACAGCCAGACGCGAGAGGTACATCGGGAAAACAAAGTGCCTCGTCAACCAACACAGAACTGGCACTATTACTATTAGCCACCGGACGCTGATGCATATGCTGGGGGGGGGGGAGGATCTGAGCACCTATGGACATGTCCGGAGTGCAACGAAGATACCCCAACTGATAACTGATAACTGAAGTGGCCACGCCTTCCAGGTTTTTACTTCTCTGCCTTCCCTTGTTCTTTTCCTATCAGCTATTCCAGTTGTCACCAAGTTCTCCAATTTATTTCTTTTCATAGCGTGTCCAAAAATTGTGACTGTCTTCGCCTAATTTCTCTAATTAATTTACGATGTTCTATTGTTTCTAGTAGGACTTGGTCATTATTTTTTCTGTCTATCCATGGTATTCTTTGCATCAGATGTTTTTCATCTAGTTTACTCATTGTCCACGTTTCACTCTTTGTTCACTTCTATAGATTGATTGATTGTTTTAGGAACAGACATCACAGCATTCGGGACATTCCCATAAGCACTCCGTCCCCATCCTCAGCAGCCAGCGAAGAGTTGCAACACTAATAGTTCCAGTAGCAATCTGATTATATGTTCGTCTCGCCTTTCTTCTGAGCGTCGATCGTCTGCCAGATCCCTTCGTCACACCTCGCTGTCTCATTCTTACCAGACTATGGTGATCCATTTCTATAGAACGTTCAATTAATGTTTTATTGTACCCTTGCCTTCTACAAACCCACATTGTTCTTCTCATATTTCGGGTTGTATACTCTTCCTTACTCTTTACACGATAATTCTTATCAAAATCTTCCTGATGTGTTCGATGTTGATCACATTCCCAAGCTAATGACTTCTTCGGGATTGCAATAAATATAGAATTACATAATTCAGGAGTTATATCTCTAGTATCAAATATTACGTTCAACAGTCTGATGACCTGGTCTATTCCATATTATTCAAAGGCAAGGATCATTTCTGTTGTGATTTTATCTGGACCCATGGTCTTACCAGTTCTCATATGGTTAAGAGCATTCTGAACTTCCATCATCAAAATTGATGGTTCTTCATTATTATTCCAAAAAATAATACTATTCTTCTCTTTAATCATCATAAACGTCTTTCACATAATCTGACCACGCATGTAAAATCTGATCTATTTATTTATATTACGATGTTTGCCATGTTTAGTGTTTCAGACAACCCGATGATGTGTGTGTTCTTTTGTTAGTGATGTCAATAATTCTGCTGTGCATTATTTTGGTATTAAGGGTGTTGTGTTGATTTTGAATTTCCCTGCAATTTTCCTCACGCCATGCTTCTTTTGCCTCTTTGCAGTTTCCTAATTTCCGCATGGATGTCTTTACATTTTGCATGGTTATTCTTTTTTTAATTTCTTCTTATTTCCATGAATTTTAAGATGTCTTCTTCATCCATTCTTACTGTCAGAATCTTGCATTCAGCAATAACACAGGCTCGTAATCACCAACAGATGTGATACAAACACTGTCACAGAATGACTTTACGTGACACACTGCAAATACAATTCAAACACTTTATTCACACTTCTCACTCATCACAACCATTACATGCATCGAGCAATTACAATAGCGATGTCATAATACAATCAATAGATATATAAATGCAATGTATACAACTCACAATCCTACATACCAGGCGCACAGTCTCCTATACTCACACACGCTTTCTATCTATTAGCGTTCATACACACAAGTCATACGAGCACCATTCAATCCGTCTGTCCAGAACAACCGTCCCAACCCGTCTGGCCGCTAACCGCTGTGAGTTCCCGCTAGTCGGGGTTGTGTCCCTGCGTGGACTTCATGTCCCACGCATGCACCGACTGACCATTCCTGTCACAGCGTGGTTAGTGTCGCTCACAGGCGGACCTGGCCGTAATTGCCAGGCGTCGTTGACGACGACGCGGTAAAACTGGTGGGGAGATTATGACATTCTCCCGCCCTCCTTTTCATGAAAGGAGAATTCTTTCATGTAAGCTATATACATTTGGGTTTATTTATTAAACCTCTCAGAATCGACCCAATGTTTGTCATCTGACGTGACACTTTGGTTTATATTGAAATATGTAGATAATTGCAAGATATATACACACTCTCTTCAATGATGCTATCAAGCCACACTACTCAAGTACAATCCACTAGATGGATTCTTACGTTAGTTGTAATATGACACAGCCAGTCCGGTAGCTATCAGCGACTTATGCTATCTCTCAAGCCACGCAACCACCTCTCGACAAATAAACAAAAATTACAAACACGACATGTCAGGCCGCGAGTCCTCTCCCTATAAGATGATTCCACCATTTGACCCCAACCTCATCTGGTCGGAAAGTCTCATGCAGGTCTACAGCTTCGGTAATTACTTCTATGCATAGTTGATGTGTCGCCAATCTGGCAACATGAGGACGGTTTCTATACCTGTTACACATTACCACTAATTTCAATTGTTTCCCTTGGTTGTAATCAGTGAAACAATACAAAATCTATGGGCGACAGTTTCCACATGCTTTCAAAGAAAATAAATTACATTGGTTAATCAAATTCTAAGCGTCATGGTTTGATGCTTATTGACAATAGTGAACCAAATGTCACTATTGAGAACAAATTAATCAACTTATGATGCTCAGATTACATCTATCAAAGTCCTTACATACAATTTGTATATGTAAAATTTCAGCTCACAAAGTTTATATAAAACGTCACTTCTTTGTGAGAATTACAATATAGTCTGCTAGTTTTTAAATTAATTACACACATACCGGAAGTACACAGCTGGTGTGTTAAGATGTAGCTAACACGATGTTCTTCCGTCGGGATGTTATATAAACGAACGGAGTATACAGTTCATAAGAACAGCTGCTGGATTAACTCTTTCTTTCGAAGTATGGATTAAAGTGTTCTGTAGAATTCAGATGTCACTGTCCCTCTCGCACAGATTAAAATAAGTCGGAACACGCTGCTCAGCAGGTACGACGGATACTCGAACAGTTCAAGTAAAGTAAGTCTTGAATTCACGTAGCACTGTTCGTTACAATGTTCATACATATTTAAAATAATATTCCCTTTCGATCACATACTACACAAGTATTCACCACAATTATTACAATAATTATAAGATATATGTACTATATTTACATTGAAACGTTGTCCCTATCACAATTTCTACACAACGTTTCTGAAATAACTTCACTATTCGCCGTGATGCTGAGCGTTATACTAATCTGCAGATTACTTATTGGTCTGCTGTGTGCGCTCAGGCATAATTAGGCTTTCGGATGTGTCGTAAGGACATCTGGAAAGAAGGTCGGCAATCGTATTTTGTGTGCCGCGGATATGCCTGACTTCAAAACTGAAATCTTGTAGTAATAGTGACCATCTTGCTACCCTGTGGTTAGTAGGAGTTCCAGTCGTGATGATTGTCAACGGACTGTTGTCTGTCTCGACTATGAAATGTGTCATGTAGCTGATGACAGCATAGATGAGTTAAAATGATGAGCGAGTTCATCAATAATTAGAATTGGGAAAGTTTTGGAAAGGTGCACAATAAAGCACCTAAAATAAACGAATGCCACGATATACAGTACGTAGCATAACTACTTAACGGTAGTTTTGTGGGATTTCGAGCTTCAGCCTGCGTACACTACAGACGACAAGATTTGTGTGACGGCCTTCGTGAACACAAGGCACAAGTTTACAGTTGTTACCAGCCGACAGTTAGAAGGGTAGCTTGCCATCAACGGCCTATACACGGTGATGTAGTTCCATATCTTATTGAGGGTTCTTGGAGTGACTGCGCCAGAGCATTTATGATACTTTACAACAGATAATACCCAAATGATTTGACATGAGAACACGCGAGGAGGTTAGGGCCATGTTGCTTGTACCTAGACACATCGACACCACCAACATAGGCGAGTTCACGCTCCGTTGCCTAACAGTCCACCCAATTGTGTAGGTTTGATTTGTAAGCTCAAGGCGTGAATGAGAGTAGCATGTGAAAAACTGAAGACTAGATCATCCTCTGCATTCCTTAACGTTTTCTGATGCTTGCCGACAATAAAGGCGTTGTCGTTCTCCTCATATGGTGTGATAGACTTGTTGATGGACTAACGTGAGTTGTGCTGTTCTGGTTGAGTAGGCAGTCAGTAGCCAAACTAAATAAACAACAGCCCATAACATCCAGAAACGTGACAAAATGTTTCCCAAGACGAAATCTGGATAATTTTCTAACAGAGTACACAAGAGCAAGGGCCTCAATTTCAGGCATCGACCAATTTTTTTCTCTTGGTTTTAATTTCCGACTTACATAGTACACTGGGTGGAGAATTTTGTCGTGTTCTTGCAATAGTACTTCACCAATCGCTACGGAGCACGCGTCAGTTCTCAATCTGAAAATAGTGTCCAAATTTGGTAATTTAAGAATCGGGTTACTAGAAAAGTAGGATAACACTTTTGTAAATGCAGGTCTTAGGCATTCGCTGTTTACAATTTTGTTAGCTTTGACTTTCGTTAGTAGGTTAGTGAAACATTCCGTCAGCGTGGCAAAATTTGGTATAAACTGTCTGTAATAATTTAACAGACCTAGGACTCTTCTCAATTCTTTTTTTTTTTTTTTTGTCGGAAGCGACAATTTAAGAATTCTTGACACGATGTTATCGTCAGTCGTGACAAAGCCGTTACAAATTTTATAACCCAAAAATTAAATTTCTTAGTAGGCTATGTCGACTTTCGATGGTTTGACTGTCAGTCCGTGGTGTCTGATGCGGTCAAATGTCTGCTGTAATGTTTTTACATGGCCTGTCATAGTCTTCGTATGTATGCAAATGTCGTCCATGTAGGAAATTATATTAGGTATGTCTGTCAGTAGAAGTCTTGTCATCCGTTCAAATGTCGCCGGGGCATTGACTAACCCGAATGGCAGCTTGCACCATTCGTATAGACCCTAGGGTGTGGCAAATGCTGTCAGATGTATGGTGTCATGATGTACCACTATTTGCCAATACCCTTTCGTCATGTCCAGTTTTGTAAAGTATCTTGAATCTGTCAATTCCGTCAGTATGTCTTCACATTTGCTCATTGGTTCTAAATTCAACTGTGTGATATTGTTAAGTTTACGATAGTCAACACAGAGTCGTATGGTGTTGTCCTTCTTTTTCACAATCACTATCGGTGAACATAAATGTGATTGTGACCGTCTGATGATATGATTCTTCTCTAAGTCTAGAATTTCCTGATGTAATTTGTCTTTGTAGTGTATGGGAATGGAGTATGGTCTGCACTTTATTGGTGAGTTGGATGTCAGAATAATGTGATGATGCACTAAGTCTGTTTGTCCTGGATGGTTGGAGAAAATGCTACTGTAGTCTTGTAACAGTTGACTGCAATTGTCGGTCTCTGTCTGAGTAAGGTTAAGATTTATTTTAATGTCATGCAGATTGTTTGTCGTGTCAAGTGATGGGGTCGGTATTTCGTCGGTCTCGTCATCGTCTGTGTGGTCCACTATCGTTGTGCTTGCTACTGTCTCGTTTTGGTCTTCGTCTCTGTTGTAGTATGGGTTTAAACATGTTGATGTGAAATATTTTGTGTTTGTCTTTTACTGCGATCTCGCAGTCCACAGTCGAGATTTGTCACAGTACTTTAAACTGTCCTTGCCATGAGTCTGTCAGTAAGTGTCTGTCGCTTGGCAAAAGTAGTAGTACATCTTGTCCAGGTGTAAGTGTTATTGTCCTATTTCCTATGTTTGCATACTGTCTGTAAATAGCACCAGATTGTTTCAGTGCTTCTTTAGCTAATACACAAGATTTCATTATCGTATCTCGCAGTGATGTTACATGTTCATATGATGATACTGGTTTATGTACAGTTACACTTTCAGTTAACATAGAATGGTACATAGATAATGGGCCGCGTGGTTTGGCTCCATATACAAGTTCAAATGGTGAGAAACCTGTACTGGAATGAGGTACTTCGCGCTATGTAAATAGTATGACAGGTAAATAAGTATCCCAGTCTTCAGGGTGTTCCTGGGTAACTTTTGATAGCATATGCTTGAGATCACCGTTCATCTTTTCTACAATTCCCGTAGAATGAGGGTGGTATGGGCTATTAAAGCACTGCTTTACCCCTAACATTCTAGTAAAGGCTTGAGTGGCTGCAGCTATGAACTGACTTCCCCGATCTGAGAGAATGGTATCAGGAAACCCTACTCTAGAAAAAATGTGGAAGAAAACTTCCATTACATTCATGGCGGTTATGTTCTTAAGTGGAATCGCCTCAGGCCATCTGCTACAGAGGTCAATTATCGTTAGAATGAACTTATTTCCTCTTGATGTCACATGGTTTAGAGGACCTACAATATCAACAGAGATCTTTTTGAAAGGTCTACTTGCTAGGTCTGTTATTTGTAGTTCAGCTTGCGGGTTTTTACCCTTTTTCACAAGCTTCTGGCAGATGTCACAAGTTCTGCAATATTGCTTGGTGTCACTGCAGAATTTAGGCCAGTAGATCTGGTTAGTAATCTAGATCTAGTTTTCGAATAAGTCATATGCCCTGCAAAGGGTATGTCACGTGCTAGATGTAATGCTTGTTTGCGGTGTTCGGTTGGTAACACCGTTTGCTCAGTGATGCTGGTACCTTTGGTGTAGTACCGTGTAAGGATACCACCTTTGAGGGAAAAATGCCATCTAGCATTCTTTGTTATTCTTGGCTTTTGGCCTATTAACTTAAAATATTTGTGCGAAGATAAATCGGCGTTTTGGGCTGTTATGAAATTTTCCCTCATGGTCTTAGGAGGTAATATAACTGGGCTTAACATTTCCAAAGCCTCGGTATGGTTAATTTGATCTTGCACTTTTGCAGCAGATCTAGTTACTGCATTTGAAATATCAACAACATGACAAGGTGATGTTACATTTAGACCAATACAATCATGTGATGAAGTTAATGAATTTGCAAACATACATTCATTCGAAGATGATAATACATTGTCAATAATATATTCAGTTGAAGATGATATTGCATTATCACCAATACATTCGGCAGAAGATGTTATACTGTCATGTGGCATATCATTTACTTAAGGAAGGTTCCCCGCGATTATGTCATAACATGGGTTGGAAAATGCTGCGCATTTAACCTTTCCTGTGAGAAATGGGGTGTCAATATATGCCCATGCAAGTGGGTATTTCTCGATGTTACCTGAGAAAGTTCTGCATGTAACATGTTTGCCTGTATAATCTGAAGGTAAAATAAAGTATCTCTTCAAACCAATAAGAGTACATCCACTATCTCGTAAAACGGTGGCAGATTTGCCATTTACAAACCCTTGGTGGATGTTAAGTTTACCTTTGGAGTTTATTACCAAATTAGCTACTTCATTGGCAATAGGTATTGAGTGGACGCATGTTAATAAGTCATCTTCATGAAAACGATCACATATGGTACATTTTTCAAGATGAAATACATCAATGGCCTGTGCTGCATTAACAGGATTATTTTCTACTTGTTCCTCATCTGAGGAAGAGCTATCAAACATGGCTGCATTAGCTTTTCTGGTCATTTGTTTACCTTTACAAGCATGACGCCAGTGGCCATATGCCTTGCAAAGGAAGCATTTGGTTAGTCGTTTATAGTTCTTTCTCTCCTTATCTTGCTTATCTATATAGTTTTGCAAGTATGTGAGGTACCCTGGGTGTTTGTCGCACATATCACTTTCATTATGTGGAATATTGCAATATCTGCATTGGTAGTACTTATTAGCAGATTGCTTAAAGGGTTTCTGTTTACTGTAGGGACCTGACTTCGTTCTGTCATAGGTAGCGGCTGCTACAAAGACTGTGTCAGTCAACCCACTAGTAAAACACTGTTTGTTGGCTGTGAAATAAGCCGAACCTCGTTTCTCTATATGTTGCACACTCTCACACTCACATTCTTCCAGAAATTTAGAAAATGGTGGTGGTAGAGATAAAATAATTTTATCTCTAAGAATTAGATCTTTCAACTTATCAAAGCTGTTATTCACTTTGGCTTCTGACAGCTATTTACTAAATCCATCCTGTACTACTGAGATGTAGTCAGAGAAAGTTTGTGTAGGTTTTGGAGCTAATTTACTAAACTGTTCTCTGTAGCCTGCTTCATCTAACAGGAAGTGTTACATAATTTTGGACTTAATATATTGATAATCTTTCCTGAGATCTTTGGGAATGGTCTCTATCACTTTGAGAGGTTCCCCTGAAAGACTTCTCATATATATAATGTTCCATTCAGTCTCTGGGATCTGATAATGCTCCATTATCGTTTCAAAGTTCTGGGTGAAGGCTGCAATGCAGTCGCCCGTGGTGAAATTTTTGACGATCTCTTGGTACTTGTTGTACTGATTCTCTTTTTCTAGTCTTTCTGACTTTCTAGAATCTTTATCTGGTGATGTTTCAGCTTCCAGCTGTTTAATTTTCAGCTGCATTTCGAGTTCTTCCCTCTTACTTTGGGCTAAGATCTCAGCTTTTCTTATTTCGGCCTATGTTTCTGCCTTTTTAGCATCTAATTCTGCCTGTTTAGTTTTGGCCGTTAGTTCTGACTGTTTTATGGCAGCTTCTGATTTTCTAGCCTCAGCCTCTAATTCTGCTCTTCTCAGCTCTCTTTCGGCAACTCTATCTTCACGTTGGACATACTCTGTGTCAGAATCTCTAATGTCTCCAACCGAGATGCAGTAACATCGTTACGACCGCCAGGCGAATAGTTGCCAACCGGGATTCAGGAACATCGTTACGCCCGCCAGGCGAGTACCAGTTACCTGCCCGCAGGTTGCTGGCTGACGTGATAGTCAGCGGTCAGGCAAGGACAAAGCAAGACGCACGCAGTCCTCGTGAAGCCAATCCACAGGGCAAGCGCTGTGCGGGGAAACCGGCAGACAGCTTGGGAACTCGGACAGGATAAGACGTGTGGGTTGAGAAAGGCTTCGTGTCGTTTTGTGCCCGAAAGTCGAGTGCTTGTATATCTTGTGAGATAGAATGTGAAGCTGTGGGTTTTGTCTGTAAGTGTACTGATGTATTGTATATGTATAGTAATGATCATCACATCTGTGTATTGTTGGAAAAGTATTTGCCAGAATTGTTCTGCGCAGACTTCAAGTCCTAGGAGATCAAGTCTACCCCGAATCACAGTGTGGCTTTCGACAGAACCGGTCTACCACTGATATGATATTCTCATTGCGACAAATGCAAGAAAAATGCCGTGAACAGAATCAACCACTGTTTATTGCCTTCATCGACCTCACAAAGGCATTTGATTTGGTCAGTCGTGAGGGTCTGTTCAAGGCACTAAAGAAGATTGGCTGCCCACCAACTCTTCTGTCCATTGTGGAATCGTTCCACACAGGCATGAAGGGTATAATCAAGTTTGATGGTGCAACTTCTGAAGAATTTGAAATCAAGAGTGGAGTTAAGCAAGGTTGTGTACTAGCTCCCACCCTCTTTGGAATATACTTTTCACTTCTACTGAAATATGCATTTCGTGATCAGGATGGTGGTATATACATTCACTCACGCTCAGATGGCGGCCTCTACAATGCTCAGAGATTGAAGGCTAAGACCAAAATTAGGAGGGTACTGATCAGAGAGTTGCTTTTTGCAGATGATGCTGCAGTTACGACCCACTCTGAGGAAGAATTGCAATGTCTACTATCTGCATTCTCCAATGCTTGTTCTGAATTTGGTTTAACAATTAGCAAAAAGAAGACACAGATTATGTCACAAGGTGCACATGGGGTACCATCAATCTTTATTGACGACGCCGAACTAGAGATAGTAGACCATTTTACATATCTAGGATCAGTGGTAAATAGCAAATTATCCCTAGATCAGGAAATCAACATCCGGATTGGTAAGGCAGCAACAACAATGAACAGGTTAAGAAAAAGAGTCTGGGAGAACAGGAAGCTTACTGCCAAAACAACAGTCCTTGTCTATCAAGCCTGTGTCCTTAGTACTCTTCTCTATGGCAGTGAAACCTGGACAACTTACTCACACCAAGAGAACAATTTAAACAGCTTTCATATGCGGTGTTTGCGAAGAATTCTTGGTATTAAGTGGCAAGACAAAATCACAAATACTGAAGTATTGGAAAGATCAGGTTGTGTGACAGTTTATTCCATGCTCAGTCTTCGTAGACTTAGATGGATAGGACATCTTAGGAGGATGGATGATGGTAGAATACCAAAGGATATCTTTTTTGGTGAATTACAGATGGGTAAGAGATCTCAGGGTCGGCCTCTACTGCGATACAAAGATGTGTGTAAGCGGGACATGATTGATACAGGCATTGATAATGCACATTGGGAGCGGGTCGCCGCTGAACGTGTTGCGTGGAGGGCAAATATCAGAAATGGAATAAAGTCAAAGGAGAAAATTATTGCAGAAAAGTCACACACCAAGCGTTTGAGACGTAAGATGGTGCATGATGGTGGAAATGACCACGTGTTCACATGCACCCACTGTGAACGGACATTTACAGCGCAAATTGGCCTTATCAGTCACACTCGCTACCGCCATAGTTAAAAGTTATTATGCCTTTTTAGAGCACAAACTATCGTCTGTCAAGACGGCAAGGTGCCAATGAATGGGGAATGATCATCACATGCCAAACTAGATCGTATTGCATGTGAATTGTAAATAAATCCATCGAACTTAGTGTCATTGTGTGTCAAGTCCAATCATTTTGTACTTGTACTTGTCTCACATATGTTAGGTCCAACGAGCCAGGTTTAAGATCCTGACATGTGTGAACGTGGAAGGCTCGTCCGCTTAGATTGTTTGAACATGGAAGGCTCGTCCTCTTAGATTGTTTGAACTTGTAAACGTGTAAAACATCGGTGATTGTGTAACTTGTCGCCATTTTGACCTTGTCGCCATCTTGTAAACATGATGTCTATGTCCTTACTGAATGTCATCGTGATGTAAGTGATGTACCATCATAGTTATAGATTGTTGAAATATATCTAGCTTGTATTTGTGAAGTTAGTTGTGGAAAGCAGAAAGTTTGAGAAAGAAAGTGACTTGTGATTTGAAAAAAAAAATTGTTGACCGACGACATTACGACCTACAATTACACTCAACGCCATACAAACCTAATCAAAACTTAGTGACAAGCATACACCTCACATAAAGGTAGATTCTAACTTATTTCCTCCCAAAAGAAAGCAGGTTTTCTGTGCCATCTGAAACCGTTGCCCGTAGTTGTCATTTGTCCTTGAAGTAGCGACCCTACAGTTCCTAGCCCTCGTGTGAACCGTTCTCCACCGCATCCAGTACACTTGAGTATATTTTTTGTATATACTTTCGGATGCAAATTTGGGCATAAATTGTAAGTTCAACAAGATTGTAAAGTTTTCACGTTACTAACACCTTGTAACAATTTGTGTGTCTGATAACTCATTGTCATTTAAACATTCCATCATGTCTTCGTTAAATGACTTCATCGAGATGGGTTTAAAGCTAAAGTTAACTGGTGACGAGTTAACAAAGTGGAGCGAAACAAAATATTCTGAACACCTTCTAGTACAAGAAAAAGCTATCGAACGCGATGAAAGAGCGGCTGAAAGAGCTGCGAAAACGAAACAAGCAGAGTTAGATACTGAATTGAGGAAGGCAGAAATAGCAGCTCAAGGTAAACGAGAGGAGCTTGAATTACAACTCAAAATTAAACAGCTTGAAACCGATACTGCCATAGACAAAGAGTCTAAGAAGTCTGAAAGACTGGAAAAAGAAAACCAGTACAAAAAGTATCAAGGTATTGTGAGAAATTATACCTCAGGGGACTGCATTGCAGCGTTCACCCAGAATTTTGAAACCTTAATGGACCACTATAATGTCCCAGTTTCTGAATGGAACATTATTTATATGAGGAGTTTGTCAGGGGAACCTCTGAAAGTCATAGAGACTATCCCCAAAGACCTCAGAAAAGATTACCACTATCTAAAGTTAAAAATTATGGCACATTTTATGCTAGATGAGGCAGGTTACAGAGAACAGTTCAGCAAATTGAGTCCAAAACCTACTCAAACGTTCTCTGATTATGTCTCCGTAGTCCGAGACGTATTTACAAAATGGCTGTCAGCAGCCAAAGTAAATAAAGACTTTAATAAGTTAGAAGACCTCATCATCAGGGATAAAATCATAACATCCCTTCCATCATCATTTTCAAAATTTTTGCTAGAGAATGAATGTACGAGTGTAGAACAGATTGAGAGACGTGGTTCGGCTTACTATTCAGCCAATAAACATTGTTTTGCTAGTGAGGCTACTGATACAAACTTCGTAGCAGCTGCTAACTATGAAAAACCTTGATCAGATCCCTACAATAGGCAAAGAACATATAAGCCTACTTCTGAGAAATACAATCATTGTAGATTTTGCAACATTTCACACCACCATGGCGAAATGTGTGACAAGAATCCAGCATATCTTACATACTCGCGGAATTTCATAAATAGTCAGGATAAGGAACGTAAAACCTTTAAAAAGGTACGAAAATGCTTCCTCTGTAAAGCGTACGGCCATTGGCGTCATGCGTGTAAAGGAAGGCAAATGACCAAGAAAGCAAATGCCGCCTTATTTGACAGTTCATCATCAGATGAAGAACACTCAGAAAAGCACCCTGTGAACTCAGCACAGGCGTTTGACATGTTTAATTCACATAAATGTACTATTTGTAATACCTTTTATGAAGATGGCATTTTAACATGCGGCCACTCCATTCCTATTGCCAATGAGGAAGCTAATTTGGTAATAAATTCCAAAGGCAGAATAAACATCCACCAGGGATATGTGAATGGCAAGCCTGCTACAGTCCTTCGTGACACCGGAAGTTCTCTTATAGGGTTAAAGAGAAAGTTCATAATGCCTACAGACTATACAGGCAGGCACGTAACATGCAGAACATTCTCTGGAAATATCGAAAAGTACCCATTAGCATGGGCATATATTCAGACACCATTCCTCACTGGGAAAGTAAAATGCGCTGCATTAACTAACCCTGTATGTGATATTATCATTGGGAACTTACCAGAGGTGAATGATATGCCTCATGATATTACATCTGTTTGCATTGATGATAACATAACATCATCACCATCACATGTCATCATTGGAAGTATGGTATTACCAAATGAATGTATAGTAGCTAATGGAGCACTAACATCTCATGAAATCATTAACCAAAATGTTTCATCACCATCTGATATCATTGAATGTGTGAACGCAGTAACCAGATCTACTGCTAGAATACAAGATGAAATTAATCAAACTGAGGCTATAGAAATGCTTAGCCCAGTGATACTGCCTCCTAAAACCATGAAGGAGAATTTTGTAACAGCCCAAAAGGCTGATCCTTCATTATCTAAATATTTTAATCTGATCGGCCAAAAGCCAAAGGTAACTAAAAATGCAAGATGGCATTTTGCTCTGAAAAATTGCATCCTCACCAGGTACTATACCAGAGGTAACAGCACCACAGAGCAAACTGTTTTGCCTATTGAATACCGTAAGCAAGCCTTACATCTTGCCCATGATATACCTCTTGCAGGGCATATGGCATACTCCAAGACCAGATCAAGATTACTAACACAGTTTTATTGGCCAAGATTCTGCAATGCCATTAAGCAATATTGTAGAAGTTGTGATATCTGCCAAAAACTAGTGAAGAAAGGTAAACACCCACAGGCCAAATTAAAAATTACCGACTTAGCCAGTCGACCTTTTGAGAAAATATCTGTCGACATAGTGGGCCCTCTGAATCAAGTAACATCCAGAGGGAATAGATTTATCGTTACCATCATTGATTTATGTAGCCGCTGGCCTGAAGCGATTCCTTTAAAGATCATAACTGCCATTGATATTATGGAAATTTTCTTCCATATATTCTCACGAATAGGGTTTCCAGACACTATCCTATCAGATCGGGGAAGCCAATTCATTGCATCATCTACTCAAGCTTTCACCAAAATGTTATGAGTGAAACAATGTTTCAATTCACCATACCATCCTCACTCAACGGGAATCATAGAAAAGTTTAACGGTGATTTGAAGCATATGCTTGCTAAAGTCACGCAAGAATATCCCAAAAACTGGGACGTATATTTGCCTGCTATACTTTTTGCGTATCTCGAAGTCCCACATTCTAGTACTGGGTTCTCTCCTTTTGAACTTATCTATGGTGCCAAACCACTTGGCCCATTGAGTATCTACAATTCAATGTTAACTGAAGCCACCCCTTTGCTTAACCCCATATCATCATACGTATATGTAACATCATTGCGTGAAAGAATCATAAAATCTTGTACTATTGCAAAAGAAGTACTAAAACTATCTGGTGCTACATATAGACCATATGCAGACAAAGGTAACAGGACAATAACGTTGACACCTGGACAGGACGTACTTCTCCTCTTACCTAGTGACCGACACTTATTGACTGACTCTTGGCAAGGACCATTTAAAGTAATAAGACAGATTTCAACGGTAGACTATGAGATTCAAATAAAAGACAAACATAAAATATTCCACATCAATATGCTAAGACCATACTACAACAGAGACAACGAACAAGACGATACTGCCTGTACAGTTATAATAGACCATGAAGATGACGAAGATAGTGACGAAATTCCAACACCTGCATTAGACACGACAAACTGCTTGAAGGAAATCAGAATAAACCCAAATTTAACTCAAGCAGAAACAGACAGCTGCAAACATCTCATACAACAGTATAACACCATCTTCTCCAACAACCCAGGACAAACAGAATCAGTACAACATCACATCACGCTCACTTCAAACACACCAATAAAATTCAGACCTTACACCATTCCATTGCATTACAAAGAAAACTTACATCAAGAGATCATTAGCTTAGAAAAAAACAACATCATTAGACGATCCCAATCACATTTTTCGTCTCCAATGGTCATGGTACGCAAAAAGGACAACACGATAAGACTCTGTGTAGATTATCGAAAATTAAATAAAATAACACTTTTAGATCTGGAACCAATGACCAACTGCGAAGATCTACTGACAGAACTGACAGACTCTAGGTACTTTACGAAGTTAGATATGACGAAAGGTTATTGGCAGATAACGGTACACGAGCAGAGCAGACATCTAACAGTCTTTGCCACACCTTGGGGACTGTACGAATGGTGCAAATTGCCATTTGGCCTAGTCAATGCCCCAGCGACATTCGTACGCATGACACGACTCTTACTTGCTGACATAACAAATATTATCTGTTACATGGACGACATTTGTGTTCACACAAAGACGATGACAGACCACATAAAGACATTACAGCAGACATTTGAACGGATCAGACAGCACGGACTGACGGTGAAGCCTATAAAAGTTGACATAGCCTATCAAGAAATCTCCTTTTTAGGGTATAAAATATCTAATGGCTTTGTCACGACAGACGATAACATCGTGTCTAAAATACTGAAACTCGCACTTCCGACTACCAAGAAACAAGTCAGAAGTGTTTTAGGACTATTACATTTTTATAGGCAGTTCATACCAGATTTTGCTGAACTGACAGAAAAATTTACTAACCTACTAACGAAAAACCAGCCTGAAAAGATTGTAAACAATGAATGCCTAAAATTTGCATTATAGAAAGTGTTATCGTATTTTTCTTAGAATAGTTTAAAGAATCCCATTCTCAAATTGCCAAATTTACATATTCCTTTCAGATTACGCACAGACGCGAGCTCCGTGGCGATTGGGGCAGTTCTGTTACAGGAACATGACAACATTCTACACCCTGTATACTACGTCTCTAGAAAATTGAAACCAAGAGAACGCGCTTGGTCCACACCACAATTGGAAGCCCTTGCTCTAGTGGTGGGTATAACTAAATTGTCCAGATTCCTCCTGTGACGGCATTTTATTGTAGAGTCCGACAAAAGTCCATTAAAATTTATTACTTCAGGAGTCCCGACAAACCAGATGATAGCGCGATGGTCACTTTTGCTGCAAGATTACAGCTTTGAAGTGCGACATATCGCTGGCAGGACCAACACGATTGCTGATCTTTTGTCCCGTTGTCCGAACGACCCAGTAAGCAATAATGTCTGAGTGCAGTGTGGTAGAAAACACTCAGACCAACACAGCCATCAGTGAAGTTTTTTTTTCATGAAAGCTGTGTACATCTATTATGCGATGTGATAGGGTTCATTCCCACTGCAAATATCTTTTCTTATTTTATTATTAGTGTAGTAACCGTCTTGAATAATTGCGTAGTGTGTGTTAGAAAGCGAACAATATTAATTGTATATATTATGAAATAAGAACAGTGCCACATGCGCTCATAACTTACCTCAAGCGAACTATTCAAGTTATCAGTGGTATCTGCGATTGGAACATATCTAGTGATATTTTAATCCGTGAACGAAAGAGTGAACTGAACTGTGACATTTACACCACTGCAGTCAATCGCAATCCAGAAGTTTTCCAGCGAAACAACGAACACATTAACTATCAGAACAATTTCACATTCCGAATTGCTACACCAGAGCGGATCAAGTGTGTGATAAAATTTTTAACGACATTAGCTGTTCGTGTGTACTTCCGGAGAGTTTGTAAATTTAGACCAAAAGTAGCAGACGATAAACAAAAACCTTAAAAATTTATGACGCTTCTAAAATAATTATGAAACACCAATTTCGAATACACGAATTGTGTATTAGTATTTTTCGACTAGTGTAATCTTAGAATCATATCTTGGGTAACTTATTCACGCTATCGACATTTTTTCGCTAGTATGGAAAAGCATCAAGATATGACGCTGAGAAATAGAATAATAATTGTAATAGATTAGATTTGAGATCTTTTGAATTTATGTCCCTTTCATTTAATTGTTGTTACAGTATTACACTATGGGCGGTAAATTGAAATGTATTCGAATATGTGTTGTATAAAAATAGCCATTGTGTTGCCAGATTGTCAACACTCCAAGAGATCATCAACTGGGCATGGTATAGGGTTACCGACGTTGTAGACCAACGGAAGAGCTCCCGGCCAAATGAGGTCGGAGCTCGAGCGTTGAATGCGGCTTATAAAAAGACGTATTACAGTCTTACCTGATGTTTTTTGTTGCAAAAAGCATATTATTTCGTTTTTTAAGAGGTTGCGAGGTAGTTGCATTGGATGCTGATGCTACCGATCTGACTGGGTCAATATTGCAACTTAGGTGATCATCCATCGAGAGGATGAAACTTGGAAAGTGGTAAAGATTGAACACCACATGACTTAACATACAACTTGCATTTCTTATGTATTTCTATGCCAATGTACATGACAACAGAAAGGTCGATTCTGGCATGGTTAAAAGATTAACCCTTTATCTATGTAGAGTATACATGAAATATAAAATCTTTCATGAATAAGCCCCGGGGGAGAGTGTCAGAATCTCTAATGTCTCCAACCGAGATGCAGTAACATCGTTATGCCCGCCAGGCGAATAGTTGCCAACCGGGATTCAGGAACATCGTTACGCCCGCCAGGCGAGTACCAGTTACCTGCCCGCAGGTTGCTGGCTGACGTGATAGTCAGCGGTCAGGCAAGGACAAAGCAAGACGCACGCAGTCCTCGTGAAGCCAATCCACAGGGCAAGCGCTGTGCGGGGAAACCGGCAGACAGCTTGGGAACTCGGACAGGACAAGACGTGTGGGTTGAGAAAGGCTTCGTGTCGTTCTGTGCCCGAAAGTCGAGTGCTTGTATATCTTGTGAGATAGACTGTGAAGCTGTGGGTTTTGTCTGTAAGTGTACTGATGTATTGTATATATATAGTAATGATCATCACATGCCAAACTAGATCGTATTGCATGTGAATTGTAAATAAATCCATTGAACTTAGTGTCATTGTGTGTCAAGTCCAATCATTTTGTACTTGTACTTGTCTCACATATGTTAGGTCCAACGAGCCAGGTTTAAGATCCTGACACTCTGCCTCACTCCATTTCGTTAACTCATCACCAGTTAACTTCATTTTTAAACCAGATTCGATGAAATCGTTTAATGTAGATATGATGAACTATTTCAGATACAATGAATGTACAAACAAATTTTAATTATGGTGTTAGTAAATACAATAATTTGTACAATATTTATCAAATACAGCTTATGCCTAGACTTACACACAAAAGTATATATGAAAAAAAAAGAATACTCAAGTGACTTTGGAGCTCTGGAGTATTTTGGAACACTGTATCAGAGAATGGCTGCCTGATCGTTACTGCCCGGAAAAAATGAACTTTACTTGCTAACGGTTTCGGATGACACAAAAACCTGTTGCTTTTTGGAAGAAGAAAATATTAGGACATGTATGTTTATGTGGTGCATGCGTTGTCAACTAAGTTTTGTAGGTTTGTGTGCTGTCAAGTATGTTTGTTAGTCGTACTGTCGTCCGTTCAACACATTCAACAACTTACTTTCCATGTTGCTTTCTTTCCAAAACTTTCCGCTTACACACACGTTCAATCCTATTTTATAACTAGTTCCAAGATGGACAATACATCCGCATTCGCATTTATTTTATAACTTGAATAACGAAGACACAAACAATAGATTGCACGATTTATTGCCTGGCATATTTCGCTGCATTTCGTCAGACACATACTGCAGAAATCACACAACTTACGTGAATTAACTAGATAAATCCTTCAAACTGAAATATACACATGTTCGCACAGTAATGTCGATTGTCTACCACGGTAATTTTAAACTGACTAACATGTCTTTCTGCTTGCACAAGGACGGCTTACGAGGGTTGATTATTATAGCTTCAGCAAACTTTAACAATCGACTGCTTTGTGTGTTGAACAACACACGGAAGGCACTGTTTCTTTCAACCACGTGACCGCTCTCGAGCACATGTCTCCCGACCGATGAAGCTGGACTGTTCCGGTGTGTCGGCCTGCCTAGGCTACCATCTTCTGTGTGTAGTATATTGTCCAACCAATTCGGAATGTGTTCCGAAACCCTGAAATGTAACTGTCGCTCAGTTCTACCTATGTAGATGGCCTCGCATCTGCATGTAAATTGGTAAATACAATTTGATTTGGCGTACAAAGCTACAGGTTCTTTTACTGCTGGAATGGGGATCGGTGTGTTGCGGTACCAGATGACTAGAGGTGCTGCACAGAAAGTTCGCCCGACTGCTGTGGTGAGCCTGTCCCGCAGACGTTGCATTACGTCATCTCCTCGGAAGGTTAGCTGGATGAATACCTTGAGTTTAGGTACTGTAGTTACTTCAGGTTTCGGTTTGTGCTGTTGGCAGTGGCGCTTTATAAATCCTGTGGAGTACCCATTCAGGTTTAAGGCATTCTTCAGAGTTTCAAATTCCTATGTCAGTGTGTCCGGGGTGCATATACTTCTAGCACGGTCAAACAGGGTCCGTACTAAGCCCCGTTTGTACTGGACAGGTGCGAAGCTCTGAAAATTTAAGTATTGGCCAGTCCATGTTTCTTTGCGGTACACCGATCTTTGAATTGTGCCGTCTGCTCTACGTCTCATTAGGATATCTAGAGACGGCAACGCTTCGTTGTGTTCGTGTTCCATAGATAGAGAGATGTTTTTATGTGTCTCGTTCATTGTGGCCTGGAACGACGTTGCTTGTAGCTCGTCTGTGGTGATAATTAGTATATCGTCCACGTAACGGCGGTAAAAGGCCAAGTTATTGATGTCTGAGAATCTCTTTTCTTCTAAGTGTGCCATGAAGATGTCCGCTAGAATAGGTCCAAGTGGGCTCCCCACGGCCACTCCGTCAATTTGGCGATATGACGTGTTTAGAAAGTTGAATTGTATGTTGGCGGTACATAATTTTAATAGCCTCTCTAGAATAGCTGATGGTATGCCTAGTTTTAGTTGTTTGTCTCTAATGCGTTCACTTATTATATTCACGGTCTCATCTAATGGAACGTTGGTGAATAAAGAGGCAATATCCATGGATGCCATGTGTTTTTTGTTTATGTCCATAGTATCCAATAATTACACCAGTTTGAATGTATCTTTGAGTGTTCTTGGATCGAAGGACTGTCGTACTGGCTTTAAAATTTCAGCTAGCCATCTCGCCATTCGGTGTTGTGCGGAGTTGACCATGGAAAGGATCGGTCTTAGTGGGATGCCGAGCTTGTGAAGCTTGGGTAGACCGTACATCTGAGGAGTCTGGGAGCCACGCGGTGTGAGCGTTTTTGCAGTGGCCGCACTGATGAGTCCCGCATTCACAAGTGACTGGATCTCTTTCCTCATTTTTTGCATCCAGGTCCTCCGACTTGTTGACTATTTGCTTTACTCTGAATTTAGATGCATCTGATAATATTTCATCCATTTTTCTCTGGTAGTCTGACATGTCCATAAGTACTGCACCACTCCCTTTGTCAGGTTTCAATATTACGAGGGTTTTGTTAGCCTTTAACGCTTTTAAGACAGTAAGGTGTTCGTTGGTCAGCGGACATGTCTGTTTAGACGGTGTTGTGCGATACTGGTGTTCTAAATCTACCAGTTTGGCCTTCAGCCACCCGACCGACTCAGCAGAAGTAGGTGATACCTTGTAGACGTGATAAAACAACATTTCAAATTGTGCTTGCGACTCAACACGATTAATGTGTTTGGGCTTTATGCAGAATTTTAATCTGTAAGCAAGGGCCTCCGTTTCAATGTTGTTGAGTACGTACGACGATAAGTTCCTCACATACTTCTCTGGGTTGTCTAGTACTGACGTTGTTATCTTTTCAGTGCGAAAACATCTCTCTATCTATGGAACACGAATACAACGAAGCGTTGCCGTTTCTGGATATCCTAATGAGACGTAGAGCAGACGGCACAATTCAAAGATCGGTGTACCGCAAAGAAACATGGACTGGCCAATACTTAAATTTTCAGAGTTTCGCACCTGTCCAGTACAAACGGGGCTTAGCACGGACCCTGTTTGACCGTGCTAGAAAGATATGCTCCCCGGACACACTGACAGAGGAATTTGAAACTCTGAAGAATGCCTTAAACCTGAATGGGTACTCCACAGGATTTATAAAGCGCCACTGCCAACAGCCCAAACCGAAACCTGAAGTAACTACAGTACCTAAACTCAAGGTATTCATCCAGCTAACCTTCCGAGGAGATGACGTAATGCAACGTCTGCGGGACAGGCTCACCACAGCAGTCGGGCGAACTTTCTGTGCTGCAACTCTAGTCATCAGGTACCGAAACACACCGATCCCCATCCCAGTAGTAAAAGAACCTGTAGCTTTGTACGCCAAATCAAATTGTATTTACCAATTTACATGCAGATGCGAGGCCATCTACATAGGTAGAACTGAGCGACAGTTACATTGCAGGGTTTCGGAACACATTCCGAATTGGTTGGACAAGATACTACACACAGAATATGGTAGTCTAGGCAGGCCGACACACCGGAACAGTCCAGCTTCATCGGTCGGGAGACATGAGCTCGAGAGCGGTCACGTGGTTGAAAGAAACAGTGCCTTCCGTGTGTTGTTCAACACACAAAGCAGTCGATTGTTAAAGTTTGCTGAAGCTATAATAATCAACCCTCGTAAGCCGTCCTTGTGCAAGCAGAAAGACATGTTAGTCAGTTTAAAATTACCGTGGTAGACAATCGACATTACTGTGCGAACATGTGTATATTTCTGTTTGAAGGATTTATCTAGTTAATTCACGTAAGTTGTGTGATTTCTGTAGTATGTACCTGACGAGATGCAGCGAAACATGCCAGGCAATAAATCGTGCAATGTATTGTTTGTGTCTTCGTTATTCAAATTCATCACGGGAAAACAGTGTTTTGTATTTTATAACTGGTTCAAGCTGGACGATGCACCCACGTTCACACCTGTCAGAATCTTGCATTCAGCAATAACACAGGCTCGTAATCACCAACAGATGTGATACAAACACTGTCACAGAATGACTTTACGTGACACACTGCAAATACAATTCAAACACTTTATTCACACTTCTCACTCATCACAACCATTACATGCATCGCGCAATTACAATAGCGATGTCATAATACAATCAATAGGTATATAAATGCAATGTATACAACTCACAATCCTACATACCAGGCGCACAGTCTCCTATACTCACACAGGCGTTCTATCTATTAGCGTTCATACACACAAGTCATACGAGCACCATTCAATCCGTCTGTCCAGAACAACCGTCCCAACCCGTCTGGCCGCTAACCGCTGTGAGTTCCCGCTAGTCGGGGTTGTGTCCCTGCGTGGACTTCATGTCCCACGCATGCACCGACTGACCATTCCTGTCACAGCGTGGTTAGTGTCGCTCACAGGCGGACCTGGCCGTAATTGCCAGCCGTCGTTGACGACGACGTGGTAGAACTGGTGGGGAGATTATGACACTTACGTCCCATCATCTTTATTTTTTGTGGTTGTTATTCTTGCAGTTTGGTTGATTGATTTCTTTAATATTTGCCATTGGTCGCAGAAATCTTAAAATAATATTTCTATATCGGAACACGCATCAAATCTGTTCTTTACCTCTGCGTGGAATTTATCCTTTATCTCCTAATTCTTCAGTGCCCTTAAATAACATTGTGTTTGTATTGGTGTATATTTGACTTTCTTTAATTTTATATGCATATTGCTTGTGATTAATCTATAGCCGGTGTAGCAGTCTTAGGTGATACAGTTTTTGCAACTTTTAAGGCATATCGAAATCATATGTTGATGAGAATGAAATCAAGCTGATTTCTGATCTCATGTTCTCTCTCTCTCTCTCTCTCTCTCTCTCTCTCTCTCTCTCTCTCTCTCTCTCTCTCTCTCTCTCTCTCTCTCTCTCTCTCTCTCTCTCTCTTATCAGCGGGTACATAACCTAATTAGTACCATCACTGAGTATATTACCGAATTAGTACTATAATTGAGTACATTACCTAATTAGTAATATCGTTGAGTACATTACCTGATAAGTGCTAACACTAAGCACATTACCTGATCAGTACTATCTTTAAGTCAAAGCGCAAGTGATAAGAGAAACATCAGAAGCATGTATGAAGGAATAAAGAAAGCCTGTGGTCCAGTGATCAAAAGAAGTGCACCACTGAAAACCTTGACTGGAGAAATCATCACTGATAAGAAACAGCAGATGGATAGATGGGTCGAGCACTATTTAGAGCTTTACTCAAGTGAGACCAAGCTAGCGGATGATGCCCTCAACGCAATAGAGGCCCTGCCAACTCTTGACCACCTGGACACACTTCCCACTATAGCAGAAGTTAAGTGTGCTATAAATGAGCTTGCATCTGGCAAGGCTCCAGGTAAGGATGGGATTCCAATAGAGGTAATCAGGAGTGGGCAAGACACACGCATTCTACAGATCCACCAGCTAATAGAGCTATGCTGGCGAGAAGGACAAGTCCCACAGGATTTCAAAGATTGAAACATCATAACGCTGTACAAGAACAAGGGCGATCGGAGCGACTGTAACAACTATAGGGGTATCTCACTTCTGTGTATTGTTGGGAAAGTATTTGCCAGAATTGTCCTGCGCAGACTTCAAGTCCTGGGAGACCAAGTCTACCCCGAATCACAGTGCGGCTTCCGTCAGAACCGGTCTACCATTGATATGATATTCTCATTGCGACAGATGCAAGAAAAATGCCGGGAACAAAATCAGCCACTGTTTATTGCCTTCATCGACCTCACAAAGGCATTCGATTTGGTCAGTCGATGAGGGTCTGTTCAAAGCACTCAAGAAGATTGGCTGCCCACCAACTCTTCTGTCCATTGTTGAATCGTTCCACACAGGCATGAAGGGTATAATCAAGTTTGATGGCTCCACTTCAGAAGAGTTTGAAATCAAGAGTGGAGTTAAGCAAGGTTTTGTATTATCCCCCACTCTCTTTGGGATATACTTTTCACTTCTACTGAAATATGCCTTTCGTGATCAGGATGACGGTATATACATTCAATCACGCTCAGATGGTGGCCTCTATAATGCTCAGAGATTGAAGGCCAAGACCAAAATTAGGAGGGTACTAATCAGAGAGTTGCTTTTTGCGGATGATGCTGCGATTACGACCCACTCTGAGGAAGAATTACAACATCTACTATCTGCATTCTCCAATGCTTGTTCTGAATTTGGTTTAACAATTAACAAAAAGAAGACACAGATTATGTCACAAGGTGCACATGGTGTGCCATCAATCTTTATTGACGACGCCGAACTGGAGATAGTAGACCATTTTACATATCTAGGATCAGAGGTAAATAGCAAATTATCCCTCGATCAGGAAATCAACATCAGGATTGGCAAGGCAGCAACAACAATGAACATGTTAGCAAAAAGAGTCTGGGAGAACAGGAAGCTTACTGCCAAAACAAAAGTCCTCGTCTACCAAGCCTGTGTCCTTAGTACTCTTCTTTATGGCAGTGAAACCTGGACAACTTACTCACGCCAAGAGAAACGTTTAAACAGCTTTCATATGCGGTGTCTGCGAAGAATACTTGGTATTAAGTGGCAAGACAAAATCACAAATACTGAAGTATTGGAAAGATCATGTTTTGTGACGGTGTATTCCATGCTCAGTCTTCGTAGACTTAGATGGATAGGACATGTTAGGAGGATGGATGATGGTAGAATACCAAAGGACATCTTTTTTGGTGAATTACAGACGGGTCGGCCTCTACTACGATACAAATATGTGTGTAAGCGGGACATGATTGATACAGGCATAGATAATGCACATTGGGAGCAAGTCGCCGCTGAACGTGTTGCATGGAGGGCAAACATCAGAAATTGAATAAAGACAAAAGAGAAAATGATTGCAGATAAAGCACACACAGAGCGTGAGAGACGTAAGATGGTGCACAATGGTGGAAATGACCATGTTTTCACATGCATCTACTGTTAGCAAACATTTGCAGCAAGAATTGGCCTTACCAGCCACACTCGCCACCGCCATGGTTCGTAGTTCTTAAGCCTTTTTGAAGCACAATGAACCAAACTATCGTCTGTCAAGACGGAAAGGTGCCAATTAATGACGAAAATAGATAGCCATAAGGGCCGAATGTAAAACAAGCCTGTGTGCCTAATCAAACAACCAAACAACATTCAACTAAACAACCAAAAAGTCATCTAAAGAATCAACCAAACAATCAATTAACCTACAGACCAAACAATTAACCAGACATCCAACAATAACAACCAAATAAATAAATCAATTAAATAACCAGCCAAACAACCAATCAACCAACCCACTAACTATACAATCAATCAAACAACGAACCTAACTAACCAAACAACCAACCAAGACAACCACACAACCAAACAATCAATCAAACAACGAACCTAACTAACCAAACAACCAACCCACTAACTATACAATCAATCAAACAACGAACCTAACTAACCAAACAACCAACCAAGACAACCACACAACCAAACAATCAACTAAACAACCAACAACCCATCCAACCAATAAACTATTCAACCAATCAACAAATAAACAAACCAAACAATCAATCACACCAACCAATCAAATTACAAATCACAGAACCAACCATTGAAACAACCTATCAAACAAACAAAATACATCAACCAACCAAACAAACGAATCGAACAACCAATCAAACATCCAGACAATCAAATAAGCAATCAATTCCCCCCCCCCCCCCCCCCCAAAAAAAAAAAAAAAAAAAATAAATAAAAAAAACAAAAACAGACAACATAACAAACAAACAAGCAACCAAACAAACAACAAAACAACCAGCCAACCAAATAATCAACCACTTAACCAACCAAACAATAAAACAAATAGTGAACCAAATCAAAAACCAACCAATCAATACAATTAACCAAATAACCAAACAGGCAACAAAACAATCAATATAAAAAGCAATCAAACAATGGACCAAACAAACAGTAAACCAACCAAAACACACACACACACACACACACATATACACACGCACACACACACACACACAAAACAAATAACCAAACAATAAATCAACGAATCAATCAATCAATCAATCATGTGCCATGCCGGAAAGCGAGGGCGGTCATGACTCGCCATTTCACTCGATCACCAGAGTCGTGGATCAGCTCAGTGTTCCTGTCTCGTCATGCCACGTGGCCAAGTCATCCAGGTATTTTCCTCTCGGTCTTCCTCTTGGTCTGTTCCTCTCGATCTTGCCAGTTGTCAATAAGTTCTCCAATCCATTTCTTCTCATAACATGTCCAAAAAATTTTCACTGTATTCATCTAATTTCTCTAATCAGTCTACGATTTTCATTTGTCTCCTGTAGTACATGGTCATTGGTTTTTCTATCTGTCCATGGTACTCTTTGCATTTTCCTCAGAAATCACATTTCTGTAGCCATCAAATGTTTTTCAGCTTGACTGCATATTGTCCAAGTTTCACATCCATACAAAAAGAACAGGCTCTATCTACACTCTCAACACTCTTTTTTTCGTTTCAGTTGACATCTTTTTATTGGTTATATATTTTTCATCTTGCTAAAGGCTACTTTCGCCATGGCGAATCTTGTTCTAATCTCTTCAAGGCATCTCCCATCAGATGTTATGACTGTTCCGAGATTATAGTATCGATTCACTTGTTAAAGAATATTCCCATTTACTTGTATATTACATTGTGGTACTTCGTTCTTCCTTGTGACGACCATAACCTGTGTCTTCTTACAATTTAATTCCAACCCCAGCTGCTCACTGTAGAACAACCGCGTCTACTAATTGTTGCAGATCCTGTGCATTGTCTGCAATCAATACTGTATCATCTGCATATCTGATGTTATTGATGTTTCTTCCTCCAATGCTGTTTCCATTTATATCTTCTACATTTCTGAAAATATTTTCACTGTACATGGAAAAAAGATCTGGAGACATTACACATCCCTGCCTAACACCTCTCTTAAAAGGTTGATATTGTCCCACTTCATTATCAATCCTTATGGCAGCTTGTTGTTTCCAATATATGATTTTTATAAGTCTAATGTCTTTCCCATCAATTTGTAGATCTGCAAGCATATCCACCATGCTGACATGTCTAACTCTATCAAAAGCCTTTGTGTAGTCAATAAAGCAAAGATGTACATCCTTGTTTACTTCTATAGCACGTTCAATAACTGTTTGCAGCATATACACAGCATTTACTGTACCCTTTCCTTCCACAAACCCGCATTGTTCTTCCCTTATTTCAGGTTGTATCTTCTTCCTCAATCTTTGCATGATAATTCGTAACAAAATCTTTGTGATGTGACTTATTATACTAATTGTTCTATGTTGATCACATTCCAAGGTTCCTGATTTCTTTGGGATTGCAATAAATACAGAATTACATAATTCATAAATCAACCAACCAAAACACTAAAAAAACATCCTAAGAAACAACAAACCAATAAACGATACAGCCAACCCAACAAAGAAAGAGCAAGCAACCAACTAAACAATGCAACCAATCTAACAACCAAACAAACAATCAAAGAAACAACCAACCAACTAAGCAGTCAACTAAACAACAAGCCAAACAACCAACAAACCAAACAATCATTTTTATAACTAGCCAACCAACAATCAGACAAAAAACCAACCAACACATCAAAGAACCAACCAACAACTAAGTAATCAACCAACAAACCACCCAAACAATCAACAAAACTACAAAATAAAAAACTTAAACATCAATCAGACAACTAACCACACTTACAAAACAAATAATCAATCCAAAAAAAAAAAAAAATCAACCAACCAACAAGCCAAACAACCAACCAATAAATCAAATCAACCAACTAACCAAAACAAATCATTCAACCAACCATCAACCAATCAACCAACCAACCAAACAACCTCCGAAATCAACCAAACATCCAACCAAACAACACAACAATCAACCAAACAACCAATAAAACAACCTATCCAAGAACAAACATATCATCCAACCAAATACACCATTCAAACAAACAACCAAAAGAACAAACTAACAAACAAAAATCCAAGCAACCAATCAAACAAATGCAAAACAACACAACCAACCAAACAACCCCTCAACCAACCAAGCAACCAATTAATCAAACAAACAGTCAATAAAACAATCAACCAAACCAACAACCAATCACCAATAAGAGCAACCAAATAACTAAACAAATAATTAACCATACAATGAATCAAATAACTAACCAAACAATCAATCAAACAATCAAACAAATAACAAACCAAGCAATCAATAAAACAAACAACTAAATAAAACAATCAGCCAAACAACCAGACAATAAAAAAGCCAATCAACTAACCAAAAAAAATCATTCAAAGAATGAACCAACCAAATAAACAACCAAAGAACAAAAAAAAAAAAAAAAAAAAATCAGACAAACAAACAACCAAACAGCAGACCACACAATACGATTAACCAAAAAAAAAAAAACAACCATCCAACACATTAAATCAAACAACCAAACAACCAAACAACCAAGCAACGTTTTACACAACGCTCTATAACACATAGTCCCGCAGTCAGTGATGACGTAAAAGACATCCAGTGACAAAGATACACACCATATTATATGATGTAATCACGAATGGGCCGGCTTCGTGGCTTAGAGGTTATGACCTTTCTCCGTAATCTCGTAGGTAACGTGATGACGGTGAAAATCAGCAGTGGTTTGAATCACATCGGTAACTTATGGGGTATGTGAGCCGGCCGCTCAGAAAGCAATGGCAAACTACTGAGCGTAATCTTGCCAAGAAATCAACATACAGCTGAAAGATGCTGGTGTTGACAGCGATGTCATGTAAAGGATATGCACACACAAACAAATCACGAATGGACTCTACCTTCAACATATCAGGCTTTTATACGTAGTATAGAACTTTCTGGACACAGCGATGTAAATTACAAAGTTTGTCGAGGCATATAGACCATACAATATTCTGCGAAATATTTGCAAATATGGATTTATTATTAAGTCCTTGTCTATGACAGTATCCAGAATTGTTGTTGGAACAAAGACCAACAAACAGGTCCCACAGATGATGAGAATCATTTTGTGGACCTTTATGTCTGCCGCAGTAGTCTTGTTAGACAGCCGCTGTCTTGTGTGTACAGTGTGTGCCAGTTTTAGCGCTGTTGTCGTGCCACAGACAAACACAATTGCCATGTTGACAGATCCCAGCAAATTGTTCAACCAAACCTGGCTGTAGTAAGTCAATCTATTAGACACCCACCAGTCACTTTCACTTAAAATATTCTGGGTAATATTTTTTGTGTCGAAAAGCCTGATTATCGTATATCTGCCAAAGCTCGGACTAACTATACCACAAACGTAAACCACAATAAAGATAACAATAAGTTTGACTCGAAATGGTGTAAAAATTCTGGCCACTTTGAAAGGGAAGAAGACTGCGACGAAACGTTCGATGGCAATGGCGCTGGTGATGGTAATACTGACGATGGTACAAATATCATCTATCCAGTGGATCGAGTAGAAATAGAGCATACGGTCCAGGTGTTTAGAAGACTGAATGTCTATTAATAATACGATGAATGGACTCTGTCTGAAATATTGAGGAATAAAAGCTGTGTTAATACATTAAGCTAGTTTGTGTTAGCGACATGTATGGTAGCTAATTTCCCAGAATCTGGGTTTGAGCTCACATAGATCTTTCTTCACCTCCACGTTAAATATCATCTGCACGTAGTGTCTAAGTTGCATATAAAGTTGAGAATATCGTGTAGGCTTCTTTTTTTTTTACTTACCTTAGTTATCTGTGGTCTTTTCAGTAAGTCTAATTGATTAGCTATCTTCTTCTTCTTCAGCATTCCGAGCCATTGAGGTTCTTTGCTGCAGATACAAGCCGTCTCCATTCGTCTCTCTGGTTGACCTTCTCTTGCCAGTCGTTGATTCCAAGTGCTTGTAGGTCTGTATGTATATTATCTCTCCACCGTCTTCTTGGTCTACCTCAGGGTTCACGGTCATTTATTTCTTGAGTGTAAGCGAGCTTTGTTTCCCTATTATCTTACATTCTTTCTATATGCCCCAGCCATTGCAGTCTAATAGCCTTCATGATACCAGTGATTAGCGGGGACTTAAACAGATCATAAATGTCTTTGTTGCTTCTTTTTTTTTTTTAACTCTCCACTTTGTGTATCAATAATGGGCCCAAAGATGCTTCTTAAAACTTTGTTCTCAACGGTTTGTAACAAGGCTTCATCTCCTTTTGTTGTACTCCAGGTTTCAATACCATACAGTACAACTGGTCTAATCAGTGTTTTGTATATTGTGATCTTGGTGTTACGACATAGCGCATTTGATTTTAGCAAATGTTGCAGTGCATAGTATATCTTATTTCCAGAGTTGATCCTAGCTTGTATTTCTTCCCTTATTATGTTGGAGCAGTTGAAGATTATACCCAGTTATTCGTATGTTTCCGTTCTGTTAATGGTCATATTATCTATTTGTATGTGGCCAGAGTTTTTAGCCGTTCCTTCTCTTGAAATTACCATATATTCTGTCTTATCTTGGTTGATAATCAGCCCCATTTGTTGAGCTTTTTCCTTTAAGTGAGTCAATATTTCCAATTTCTTTTGTTCATTTCCCCCTACAATATCTATATCATCTGCATAACCAAGCAGTTTGGATGTTCCTCCAATAACACATTCCTCCTTTACCTTCCTTAGAACTTTCTCTAGATTCCAGATTGAGAAGGAGCGGCGATAGTGCATCACCCTGTTTCAAGCCAGATGTTATTTGGAAAGGGTCTGATTTCCTGCCTTTATATGTTACTATATTATAAGTATCTTCCATGCATAGTCTGGTCATGTTGATTAACTTCCTTGGTATTCCAAATTTCTGCATAGCATTCCATAGACTATTCCTATGGACACTATCATACGCCTTTTCAAAATACACAAAAATGTTATGGAGATCTCTTTTATATTCCCAACTGTTCTCGGCTATTTGTCGTAAGATAAATATCTGATCTATTGTAGATCTGTTTTGTCTTAAACCCACCTGGTAGTCACCTAATATGTCTTCTGAATATGTTTTTAGTCTATTTAGTAATACCGCGGATAGTATTTTATAGCTTATGGACAGGAGTGATATTCCTCTATAATTTTCACATTGGAACTTGTCTCCTTTCTTAAAGATAGGTATCAATAACGACTCTTTCCAGTCATGGGGTAATTCTTCTGTCCTCCATATTTGTATTATTAGTTCCTATAGCTTTAGATGTAATGCATGTCCGCCTGCCTTTATACATTCAGCAGCAATTCCATCAGCCCCAGTTGCCTTATTGTTTTTAAGTCGTGTTACTGCATATATGGTATCTTCAAAAGCAGGTTCTTCAATTTGTGGTTCACACGTTAGAACCGCCTCCTTTGGGAAAGTATTACTTGGAGCTTCCAATTTAGTAATTCAATAAAATATTATTTCCATATGTTACACATTTCCTCATTGGTATTTATCATATTCCCATTTTTGTCTTTTAAACCACATGTGTTGTGTTGGTACCCTCGTTTCATTGACTTCAGTTCTTTAAAAAAACTTTCTGGATTCGTTTTTCTGGTGATTAATTTCCATATCTTTGATTATATTGCTCATATATTCTCGCTTCTGCTGCCGAACTATTTTTGAAGCCTCTTTACATTCAGTTCTATATTGCTCTTCATTTTGGATATTGTTGATGTCATTTAACCACAACTGTCTGCCATTCTTTTTCCTAATGACTGCTTCTTCACATTTTTGATTGAACCATCTGATCTTTCTATGCGTGATTAACACATCGAGACATTCTTCTGCAGTAGTTTGAATTGTATTCTTGATGTTCAACCAAGTTTGGTCAACGCTTTCCTCCAACGGGTTTTGTAGAACTTCAAGTTTACATTTTATTTCATCTGCAAATTTCTCTTTGACTGTACTTTTTTAAATAGTTTTTCTCTGTTATTTTTTTTTTATTAGCTATATATATATATATATATATATATATATATATATATATATATATATATATATATATATATATATATATATATATATATATATATATATATATATATATATATATATATATATTAGACGACCTGGCCTGGCTTCGCCCAGCCCCTGGGGGGAGCGTCTCAGTAGTCATTAAACATTCAAATAAATTTCTCTAAGCGCACAGAGTACGCGTTCGGCCATTGCTCCCGTTCCCGTTCACGTTCCCGTTGCGGGAGTGAGAAAAGCATCTGTACAACAGATGAACGTGCTTGAGCATCACGTACTCAAACGGTTTCCAGTCTTGCTTGCCGTTGCTCGCCTGTTTCAGAAGACGATATATATATATATATATATATATATATATATATATATATATATATATATATACTAAAATAGTAGTAGATATGGAAATATGATATATGGCCAAAATATTGGAAGAGAACTATCTTTATTCCAATAACTAAAAAGGGCAACCTGAAACTACTGAACGTAAACTTGCCAAGATATCACGAACACCCAATAAATGCTGGGTTGACAGCGGCGTACTTCAAAGGATATGCAACTAACTTTCTTTCCAAAATTTATTGTGATGTTGAAGAGAAATAAAAAAAAAAAAATGAGTTAGAAAATTTTCACATATCTAAAATAGATGTATTATTTTTATGAAAACTTTGAAGATGCCTTAAAGTTTTTATCACTTTGATTATAACGCATATGACTGTAGATAACTTCTTTAAACATTTTATAAAACTTTAAGAAAAATACAACAATTATTTAAATTACATAATATTGCATTGCTACTAAAAGTAATGTCCCGTGATATAACTTTAGTCTCCTTGCAATATTTTAATTATACGTCTTTCCATTTAATGTTATTTTATTACGTACAAAACTGTTTTTAAACTAACTATATCAGTTGGATTCGCGGGAGTGAGAACAACATCTGTAAAAAATGTCATTTCAATCGGATGGATCGTTTGGGATCGCATAAAGGACACACAAACAAACATTCTCATATATATATATATATATATATATATATATATATATATATATATATATATATATATATATATATATATATATATGTGTGTGTGTGTGTGTGTGTGTGTGTGTGTGTGTGTGTGTGTGTGTGTGTGTGTGTTTTGCATATCCTTTACAGGACATCGCTGTCAAAATCAGCATCTTTCAGCTGATTGTTGATTTCTTGGCAAGATTACGCTCAGTAGTTTGCCATTGCTTTCTGAGCGGCCGGCTCACATACCCCGTAAGTTACCGACGCGATTCGAACCACTGCTGATTCTCACCGTTGTCACGTTACTTACGAGAGTATACGAGATTACGGAGAAATGTCGCTAACCTCTAGGCCAGGAAGCCGGCTATATATATATATATATATATATATATATATATATATATATATATATATATATATATATATATATATATATATATATATATATATTCTGTTAAAAATCATAATGGGAAGACTTTGTAAGAAAATGGAAAAAGAAATTAATGTGGTTCAAGCTGGATTTAGACAAGGAAGAGGAACAAGAGATCAAATACTCAACATGCGTTTAATAATATAGAAGTGCAGAGAATTTAATATAAACCTATGTTCATGTTTTGTGGATTATTCAAAGGCATTTGAATGTGCACAACATCAGGAACTTTGGGGAAATCATGAGGAACATTGGCTTTCTGTCACATGTAATACAACCTAAGCCTTGGTTGGCAACTGGTCTAGGATCGAAGCTTCGACAGGCGGACAGTTAAAGCATTGCTTTGCTGATCCGGCAGCTTCTGCAGCTTGTTGTTCCAGATGTATTGATGTTACAAATCCTCTGGGGTGAGCCAGGCAGGTCAAGAGAGGGTTCATGCTGCGTGGACAAGATGTTGTCTCTACATGTCTCAGCCCAGGCTTTGTGCTATGGAAAGGTTTAACTCCATCTCTTGTCTTAACCGGTCTTGGAATCAAAGCGAGAGGTAGCAGTTACGGATTATAAGTCCTTGTCAATTGGCATGGACAGGGGCGCCACGGGTTGCCTCTGATGGTGGAGACACCTACAGGATTCACTGATTAGCTACCGCCCACTACAAGCTGGGCAGCCCCCGGCTAATTGGGTGCTGATCCGCCTAAGCGTGCCTGCTTCAATGGGATCTTGGGGCTTTCTGGAAAAAAATCTGAATCGCAAGCTGTAAAACCACTGTACCTGGCACTAAACAGACAAATAGAAACCTCATGCTACGGCTTGCAACATGGAACATAAGAACCATGTCCGGGATTTCCCACTGACCTGACGAATGTTGAAGATGTTTGAAACACGGCTGTGATTCATGCTGAACTCAATCGTCTTAACACTGATATAGCTGGACTTCAGAAGTCTCACCTCGCTCAGTAAGGGTCACTTAGGGAAAACTATTACAGCTGTGTTTGGAAAGATAGACGGCAGGAAGAAACAAGATCACAGATTGGGCTTTGCAGTGAAGAATTCACTACTAGGAATAATTGAAATTCCAACTGGCGGAAATAAAGTATTATTATCCCTGCGCTTGGCAACCTCTTGTGGTTTTGCCACAATTATCATTGCATACGCACCGACACTCACTTCCTCTGATGATGTGAAGGATTCATTCTATGAGGAGTTAGACTCTGTGATCAAGGCAGTACCAAATTCTGACTACGTGTATATTCTCGGTCATTTTAATGCTTGTGTGGGAAATGACTCAAGTTTATGGCCAGTGTGCCTTTGAAAATACAACAACGGTCACATGAATGACAATGGGCAACGGCTGCTGGAGCATTGCACCAAAAAAGGCCTATGTCATTTTTTTTTTTGCATATCCCTTACATTACGTTGCAGTCAACATAAGTATTTTTTAGCTGCTATTGATGTACTAGGCAAGATTACGCTCAGTAGTTTGCCATTGCTTTCTGAGCGACCGGCTCACAAACCCCTAAGTTACCAACGCGGCGAGAACCGCTACCGATTCTCGCACAGGTTACGTTACTCACGAGAATATGCGGGATTACGGTGAAAGACGACTATGTCTTTCAAACTACAATTTTTTTTTTTAAAATAGCGGCATAAGGTCGCTTGGAAAAACCTAAGATCTAGTAATTGGGCTGGATTTCATCATCACACGGAGACAACACTTGAGTCAAACATCAAGTTTAACTCGAAGTTACCACGGTGCTGACTGTGATATTGATATTTCTTTAGTTGTGGCAAGTATTCAAATGAAACCAATGAAAATCTACATGGCTAAACACAAATCTGGCCCCAGGATTAATATTATTAACACCCACGATCCTGATAAGTGCGTTGAGTCTCAACAGCAGCTTAAAGACGCTTTCACAGACACATCAGAAAATTGTACAAGTGATAAGTGGGGTATACTTATGGACGCCATTTATAAAGCAGCGGTGGGGTTTATAGCACTGTGAATCATAAGAGACAGGATTGGTTTGCAGCAGACAGCCAGACACTGCAGCCCGTGATTGATAAAAAGAAGGTAGTTCTCCTAAGAAACAAGGAACGAACAACGCGAAACACTTTCAGTGGGCTGAAGCAAGCTAGGAAGGATGTGCAAACGGTTGCCAAGCAGTGTGAAAGCGACTATTGATCAAGTTATGCGAGTACATTCGACATGCAAGTGAATAGGGAAACATCAGAAGCATGTATGAAATGATAAAGAAAGCATGTGGTCCAGTAATCAAAAGAAGTGTACCATTGAAAACTTTGACTGGAGAAATCATCACTGATAAGAAACAGCAGATGGATAGATGGGTGGAGTGCCATACCGCGATTCTGTTACTTAACATGAAGTAATCAACGGTAAGTCAATGTTTAATTTCACGACTCAAAGGATCAACAGCAAACTATAAATGAACTGGAGCCGGAACGAGGAATGAATGATAAGGTAGACTCTTGCTGAGCATCAGAAATAGTCGCTGCTTTATTTTCACAGCTGACACAAGGTTATGGTAGTAACATCGATATTTCTCTAAAGGGCCTGTGCTGCCAAGCCGGCGATAGAGTTAATTAATAAATATCTAAGATATTAACATACGAATCCTATTTCGTTCTCAATCATTCGTCGCTTTCATTCTTCCTTTCGTCTGTCCATCATTTGTGACGCTGTTCGATCAGTCTATCTAGGTTATCTCTGCCCACATAGTTTTCAGTCGACGGCGACATTCCTTGACATTATCGGTGTTTTATCCTTTTATCTGTCCGTGTCATCCATCCACTGATCTTCTATCAAACAACTGTTATCCACTTTTTCCTTGTAACAATTGATTCGCCAGTTCGAATGTTTAAACACAACCTGCCATTGCAAACTCCAGCAAAAGACTCCCGTTGTCTGGTGACGTCAGAATGACGTTTTTCTCTGTTGACACCTAGTTTCTTAGTTTCTTAGTTTCTCTGTGCGCTTTCGCTTGTAAGATATACATCTACTTTTGTTGACGTCAATTGCGGGTACTTTGCCCTATGGCATTATGCACCCCTCCGCTATAAAGTGATGCAATCATTTTCTAGATCGTGATCAATAAATCTGACAATAGCAGTGCAGACGAAATACGTTATAAGCTATGCTAAGTACGACAGTATGCCCCTCCCTATGTATCCTACAAAAAAAAATTATTATACGACGGGCACGCTCCCCTGGCTACTATCATGCGGTAGATGTCGTGTAGACAACCCATGAGGAGGCTGTACTAAATAAAATAAAATGTGTTGCGTATCCCTTACGGGACGTTGCAGTCAACACCAGCATTTTCAGCTGCTGTTGATGTACTAGGCAAGTGTTACGTTCAGTAGTTTGCCATTGCTTTCTGAACGACCGGCCTCTATACCTTTTTCGAAAAAACCAGCACCGCCGTGTTTCGAACCCGGGTATACGGGCTCACAAACCGCGTTCGCAAGCCCTTCAGCCACAGAGACCGACGAAACTAACTATAACAAATTATTCCCTCAGTTGTCCATACAGACAAGAGTCCTAACTCTAGTTAAAAAACTGGAGAAAGGGGACGTGTATGATTCATAGGTACCAGGCCGTCAGTGCTATTGACTGCTCTATAACTCTCGCTGTAATATCTATTACTTGCTATGATCTTTTCGTATTGCATATATAGGTGAGGTCATTTGCCGCAATTGTAGCCGTAGTGGAAATCTATCCTAATTGTAGATCTATAGTGCATCTGTTGACCCTCAACAATTTACTGGCAAATAATGGCGAACTTATCATGTAGCGTAATCTTTGTCCGTGAGCTAACAGCGATCAGAATATTAAATTATTTATAATACTCTTAATCAATAAATTATAACACAACTAAAATTTAATTTAATTATGTGAACCAACTAAATTAATCTAATCCAGATTCAATAATAAATATATTATAGTTCATAGTCTGCCATCTCACTATACTAACAATTAATTATCACACTAAATAAGTGTTTATATTTTTCTTGCTAACCACACTAAAATAGTTAACATAACTACCACAATATCCACGTGTAGTTCAGTCTTATTACCTTATTAATCACATCATAGTGATCTATGTATGAATAAATCTATAAGCACATTATCTAAACTATCAAAGTTCAACATAAAATGTCACCGAATCGTCCTCAAAGCGAACAATTCAACGTCCAGATCAGATAGTAGGAAATAGTATAATCATCGCCTCGACCCAATGAACACGATGACAGGCTTCCTAATGTGTCTGCCAATAAATGAAAATTGACAACATATGTATACAACCGAATAATACTGTACAAAATAATTTGTTGTTTGCTATGCAAATTGCTATCCAATTAGGTGCATCTGTGACATCATCTATTGGCCTAAATAATATATAAACTAACGTAGACAAACATTCAGAAAAGAACTACTGAGAAGAATATGTAAAAATCTAAAGACGACTAAGAAGATCTGCCAAATTATTATCATTGCCCGGAATATGACTGATATCGAATTCATAATCTTGTAAGAGAAGTGAATTCTTTAAGAATATGTACCGAAGTATACCAGAATTATAAACAGAATATTCGGATTCAGCAAAATGTTCTACCGAGTAAATATCCATATAATATATCAACGCTCTCTATTACTGATAAAGTTAACAATAGGTGTCTGAAGAATAGAGAATTGGAAGTACTTTTATAAAAGCCTAGTTTAAATATCGTGAAACAATTCGGAAAAAGTTTGGCTTCATATCAGCGAAATTAGAACAATTAATTTTTAAAGACCCTAATGTGTCTGTAGTGAAAAATATACTGATATAATAAATAACGTTTTCATTCTTTCTTTCACTCATTCTTTTCATCTTTATTCGTTTTTTCTTCCTTTCAAACTTATGGGGTCTCTTTTCTGTATGTATGCCAATATCTGTACATTTCAACTTTGTTGACTTGAACAATGGTTCAAGTTTTCACTCGAGTGTATAATTTGTAATGCATACTCTGTAAAGAGGTATGTTTGTTGAATTTGTACCAGAAGTAAGAAAAATAAATAGAGTAAGCAAAGATAAGTGTAGTTTGTTTCATTTAATATTCTTTGCTTTCATTCATCGAGTAGATAAACTTTTTATTGGCTTGTGAGCAAATATTATTGACTTGCGAGAGAATCTTTGTTAAATGCATTTTGATTTGTGTGCACACGTTTGTAATATTTTTCTTGACCTGTGCATACATGTTTTTAATGGCACCATCATTGTGAAATATAGTTGCTTTACTTACAAACACTATTTGTAAAATAAACATGGCTACGACTTTCCACAGCCATTGTATCACGGGTTGTATATATATATAGTCTGTAAAGAGTGAGTTTAAATTTTATTCTCTTTTTGTGTGTAACGCCGTTTATGTTAACAATTGATGTAATTTGTTTCAATTGCGTATTTTCTTCTTCTCTCGTAATGTGAACTTGGGTTCTTGTGAGTGCTTTATCAGGATTGTGTTCGATGGTCACTTCTTGAACGTAATCTTTGACATTGGGGGTATTACCAATTATCAACCCAGCACGCGGTTTTGGTAACACTGCTGCACATACTCTACCTTCATGGTGTCGTGTCCTCCTTTAAAGTGTCGTCCCTGGAGTGAAGAGAGTCAACACCCACATTATAATATTTTTTTCCTATCAATATCTTGGAGAATCCACCAGCTTCCGTCCAACACACTCCATCAGCCCGTGGACACCTTTTCCTATCACTCTCTCACTGTTGTACTATGCCCCCCTCTCATACTTCCCCAACGCAACATATTCAACAACTCTTGCATCTAAAAATCAATAAAGATTAATTTATTAAAAGAAAAGTGTAACGTATATGAGACGTGTATGCGAAGAAAATGTGTGTCGTGTATTACAACATAAATGTATATGTCAGCCCTCAAAGTTCAGGATCATAGTGTACACATCATGGCAAGGATTACACGACATCACACGAGTCAGTACAATAGACCTCACCGAAGTCGTATCCTTCTCTCCAGACATGTCCTCCTCCAGGAGCTCTGATGACCATGAGATCTGAATCCCATGTAAATATATAATCCGTGGAAAATACTATTATTGTTCCTGACACAACGGTTCCTATTAGTTCTGTATTTTCACTCTTAAACAGTCAAGGTATCTAGACAAAAATGGCTTGCTTTATTCACTAGATATAGTCTGAAAGTTCTGATTTCCTTGATACGTGGAACAACTACACTTCAATGTTTGGTTTAATCTAATGTGAACATCAGTTCCTACTGATCTAGTTCCACATGGGCTGAACATCCATCACTTCAGGTGTGTTAACGATTAGTATTCACTCATGTAGGATACATATACCATTAGGCTCCACCGAGCAATGTGTATTAACTTCTTCCGTTGCGAAAGTTGCTGGCCCATCTCTCTACATCATAATTTATCCGGGATCGGATATTTATTGGTTCCGGGTTCTTCATTCCAACCAGAGGAACCTTAGGCAAAACCACCTCATTCCGGGATGGCTACTACACTTTGCCATAACGACACATGCTAGTTAATATTCAATTAATCTAACACTGTAGAGCTCTCCCACAAACACGTCCATCATAATCCACGGTTTTGATCAACTCCCCATCTCCAATCATGGTTTATGGCAAAACCTAAAATTGGTCACGTGACGGTATTGATGTCCTGCAGGTGTTATTTGGGCATATTATCCACTGTCAAGAATCCATTCCCCCTGGCCTAGTCACCGTCAAAGCTGTCATCACTTGTTTTGACCTCCCCAACAAGCCAGCGAGTTACTGTATGATCCCAACAACAGTTTCCACAACAAACTGCCAATCTGCAGTCGAGGGGTGACAATCCCAGCCATCCTTCCGTTTTATGTCGGGAAATTCTACATGACAGACGGACTGTTTACTTCCGAGCTGAGTACTTCCGCTTTCAATCCGACCTGTTGATAAACTGTCAGAGCGATGCAGGGATCCGTCTCCCTCACCACCGAGTGTTCCCAATCCGTCGACCAGATGTACACGTGCAGCTACAAATATTGTCCTGGGATTTTGACATCCGATTTGTTTTTTCTGTTAGTTAAAATAGTTGTCGCTGGCGGATAGTCCGTTTAATCAGAAATCCTCTATAATAATCACTGGTTAAACGCAAGGTTTTATTTTGTGACATAGGCCCCCTCTTAAGAGAGTAGTCCATCTCACTCTTCTCCACCGTGAGTTTAATCCAGATGATTCATTCTTCTTCTTCAGGAGCTGGGTGTCTTGACAAGAAATCCGCTCCAACATTTTCCTTTCCAGGAATGTACTCCACTGTGAAGTTATAGGGTTGAAGTAACAACGACCACCGCATCAAACGGGCGTTGAGCTTCTGAGAAGTAGCCACGAACATCGGGGGCTGATGATCCGACTGGACTCGAAACTTAACTCCATACAAATATGGCTGGAATTTTTGCACTGCCCATACGAGGGACAAGCACTCTCTCTCGACGGTTGAATAATTCCTCTCCGCCTGTAGAAGTTTCTTACTTGCGTATGCTACAGGTTTCAAAACCGAAGCATCGTCTTTTCCTTCCTGTAACAGAGCTGCCCCAATCCCAATCGCACTCGCATCCGTTCGCAACACAAATGGTTTGGAAAGGTCAGGGAGCTGTAATACAGGTTTGCTGACCAAGGCCTCCTTTAACTGACTATAGGCATTCTCACATTCTGGTGTCCAAATGATTTGGTCCGGGAATCCCTTTTTCAAGGTTTCCATCAACGGAGCTCCCAGTTCAGTGAAATGTGGGATAAATTTGTGGTAGAACTCACACAACGAGAGAAAATATCGCACATCCTTCTTCGTTTTTGGCCTTGGTGCATTTCTGATTTTCTCCAGGTTCTTCTCTTATGGGACAATGTGTCCTGGAGTGATGGTGTGACCTAGAAATTCCAGAGTCTGGTAACCAATCATGCACTTGGTTGGACGAGCGGTAAGCCCTGCTTCCTTGAGCCTATTAAACACTCTCTCCAAGGATTGTAAGTGGTCATCCAAGCTGTCACTGGAAATCAGAATATCATCCATGAATGAGATGATAGACGGATCCTGTAAAGGATCAAGTAAAGTCCTCATCATGCGTGTAAACACACTAGGTGCATTGCTGAGTCCAAAGGGCATGACCTTGAATTCGTAGTGTCCACTGGGTGTACTGAAAGCCAACAGTGGTCGAATCTCCGGTTTTACTGGTATCTGGATAGTACCCCCGACTCAGATCCACCTTTGAAAAGTACCGAGCCTTATGGAGCCTAGCGAATAACTGAGTTGGATTCGGCAAAGGTTCCACCTGAAACTGTGTATGACTGTTCAGAAGTCGGTAATCTATACACAACCGGTGTTCTCCACTTGGTTTCCGTAACAAAACTACCCCTGCATTGTATGGGGATGTGGATGGTGCAATAACGTCATCCTCCAGCAGTTTCTGTATTTCCTCCTCCAGGGCCTTTTCTTTAGAGAATGGCACTGGGTAAACCTTTTGACGAACAGGTTCCTGCGTGGTCAAAGTCATCTCGAACTCCACCAACCTCGTTCGTCCTGGTTTATCAGTCAGTATCTCCTTATGAGACTTGAGAACCTGGGTTATCCTTTCCCTCTCCTGGGAGGTCAGATCAGGGTTCACTTGTACATCCTTGTAGGTTTCCTGGTGTACTAAGGGATATTCCCTGCCCTCGCTGGTTCCCACTTCAGTCTCCACTGCAACTGCCATTGCCATGAGGTGAGCTGCCTTGTCTCCGGGTCTCCCTTCGTATTTCCGCAAGAGGTTGATATGGAAAATCTTCGACTTTCCCCGGATCCGGATCTGATAGTTGGTTCTGGATATCACCCTTTCCACGGGAAATGGTCCTTGTCAACCTATCTCCAGTTTGTTGTTTCCCGTTGGGAGTAGCAACAAGACTTTATCTCCCACCTCTAGAGATCTTTCTTTAGACCTACGGTTGTAGTAAGCCGCATGTCTTTTTCTGGCCTTTTTCAAGTTTTGATTTGCCAGAGTCCATCCTTTGTGGAGTTTTTCTTTCAGTTCCTCCACGTATTTATAGGATGAGATCACTTCTTCTGACGTCCCCTCTTCAGTCCAACTCCTCAACATGGCTTCCAACGGTCCTTTGATTGGACGACCAAACAGCAACGTAGCGGGTGGTAGTCCTGTTGAGCCATGAGGAACTTCCCGATAGGCAAAAAGGGCTGCTGGGATATATTCATCCCACCTATCAGGTTTTTCCTGCGCTAGTTTCCTGAGCATTGTCATCAACGTGCCGTTGAAATGCTCTACTTGTTCATTGGCTTGAGGGTGGGAAGGGCTGGTATGTATGTGGTTAGAGTGAAACACCCTAAATACCCCCTCCATGAGTTTTCCACAAAACTGAGACCCATTGTCCGAAAGAATTTGATCGGGAAAGCCTAATCTGGTAAAGGCCTCCATCAGTGCGTCCGCCACTCGTTTCGAGTCAATCGTGGTCAACGGTATGGCTTCACCCCACATTGTACAGCAATCCACCATTGTGAGTATATACATGTTCCTCTTCCTAGACCTGGGAAGTGGACCCACGGTATCGATGGCTACCCTCTCGAAAGGAGAGTTCATGATGGGCATCTCACCTAACACCACCGGTGCTGTCCAGTGTTTCGGTGCCACCCTCTGGCACTCAGGGCATGACTTCACATACCGACGCACATCATCTGTCATTCCCGGCCAATAGTAATGGCAGGAAATCCGCTGCATGGTGGCGGCAATACCCATGTGTCCACTAAAGGAGATGGTATGCCCCATATGAAGAATCTGGGACCGGTGAGCCTTCGGGACTACCAACTGACCGTATAGGTTGTCTCCCTTTCCTGCTCTCCTGTAGAGTATCCTATTCTTCATGTAGTACTGCCCCCGTCCTGGTGGATCAGCACTTTTCTGCAGCTTTCTGTAGCAAGGACGTAAAGTATCATCCTCACTCTGGGCAGTTCGTAGCTCCCCCGGCATTGGGTTAGTCACAATTGCGTCTGCCTCTTCCGTTTTCGTCTGAGAGCGAGTCTGCATTGCTCCCATATGGATTGGCTCCCTGGGCATTCCCAGAAAGACATACCGGCAACCTAGGATTACTGGAAAAATGGGATCGGTCAATACAGCGGCCTTGATGATTCCGGTGACGTACCTTGACCGAATCTCCACATTAGCAATGGGCAACTTCATGGCTACAGCACTCTTCTGTGCAGGCTGTATATACAAGGTCTCACCTGTGAATTGTTCTGGATGTACCAGATCCGCAGAAATCACGGCCTCCCCGTCCAGTCCTGTGTCGTATAAACACTCCACTTGACGACCGTTAACCTCTACCAATTCCACTACAGGTCGTTTTTCCTGGTCTGGAGTCTCTTCCTCGGCCTCGACCTGTTCGGTGGGCTCCACCTTAGGTTTCCCTGGGCACACGACGAATTGAGTGTCTCCTGACATTCCCCTGCAGTCAATAGCATTGTGCGTGTTTGACTTGCATTGGTTGCACCATTTCCCTGTCCTAGATTTTCTAGTGCCGGACTTGAGTGAGCTCTCCTGGTGGCGAGCTTCCTTGTTGACCTTGGCATTTTCCGTGACAACCTCCTTGGAAGTCACTTGACATACTGCGAAGTGAGGGTTCTTAGCCTTTGATTTGCAGTCCCTCGTATTGTGAGAGGGTGACTTACAAATTGAACACCACTTCTCCGACCACGGTCGTTTTGGTGTAGAGCTTGAAGTGCTCTTGCTTCCCTCCTTCTTCTTCTCTGAACTATCCTCTGATTTTTGCACATAAGGTTCCCACTTTTTGGTTCCTGAGATTTTGGCTTTCTTCTTGTCATGTTTCTCTTGACTTTTGGAGTTGTTGGAAAGGTTTTCCCCTGCCTCCCCATGTACCTCGACGAACCGTTCTGCTAATTTTGTCACGAGGTCAATACGTTCCGCTCCTTGTTCTCCCAGGAACGTCCTGAGAGGTTTAGACATTTGCTTCTTCAGCTGGTCGACCACCATGAGTTCTTCCAGACTCTCATAGTCATGTGCGAACCCAGCCAAATCCATCCACTTATGGAGATAAGATTTTAGACGCAAACTGTAGGCGGCAAACAACTCCCCCGGTTCTCGTTTCGCTGCTCGAAATTTTTGCCGGTAGGTATGTGACATAACCTCGAATCGTTTCAGCAGAGCCGTCTTTAACTCGTCATAATTGTTCTTATGTCCTGGTGGCATGCGAGAATAAACCTCGTAGCCGGTCCCGCGTAATCCCTGGGATAGCTTGAGATTCCATTTGTTACGCTCCAGACCCATAGCAACTGACATAGCCTCGAAGCGTTGAAGGTACTGGTCAATCTTCTCTTTGTCCTCCTCGTAGACCGCTAAAGGAAACTTCATAGCATGGTACCCATGTCCACCTACTGGTTTTGAGCCTGGGATGGAGGAACCTCCAACTGCTCCCTCAGTTTCTCCATTAGATTGACTCTTCAACTCGAGTTCCCTCATCCGGTACTCGTGCTCCCTTTTCTGAGCTTCTTGTTCAGCTTCCAGTTTCCTAGCTGCTTGTTCAGCTTCAAATTTCTTAGCTGCTTGCTCAGCTTCCAATTTCTTAGCTGCTTGCTCAGCTTCAAATTTCTTAGCTGCTTGCTCAGCTTCCAATTTCCTAGCTTCTTGTTCCAACTCCATCCTTCTCAATTCCAACTCGGCCTTTCGATCTTCCCGTTCTGCTTGACGATACTCTCTCTCCACTTCCTGTATGTAATCCGTTAGAGCAGAACCCGACAATCCCATGTCTTCCCCCTTTGCCCTTAATTCAGCTGTGCTTAGTTTAGGGGTGGCCATTTTACAGAGAGGTAAGCTAGTAGGTCGAGTACAATATAACTGCAAATTACTATACAGATATATGAACAAGTACTATAAATCTAGATATTACCACACACAGCACATTCACTCAGTGAAAAGAGTAGAATCAGGACCACAGACCTATGCAGACGTGTGAAGTGTGAACAGGTAAGATATTAGTCCTAACCCCTATCCACATTCACTCTAGCTGGATTCTCCAATATGATATCTCCCTCTTATAACTAAGGATCCCGTGTCAAAAGACCCCGTTGTCAGAAGATCCCACTGTTAAAGGATCCCACTTGCAGGAGATCTCGCTGTCCAAGGAATCCGTTTACGGGAGATCCCGCTGTCCAAAGATCACGTTTACGAGAGATCCCGCTGTCCAGGGATTCCGTTTACGAGAGATCCCGCTGTCCAAAGATCACTTTTACGAGCGATCCCGCTGTCCAAAGATCCCGTTATCGAGCCCCCAATAATGTCGTGTCCTCCTTTAAAGTGTCGTCCCTGGAGTGAAGAGAGTCAACACCCACATTATAATATTTTTTTCCCTTTATCAATATCTTGAAGAATCCACCAGCTTCCGTCCAACACACTCCATCAGCCCGTGGACACCTTTCCCTATCACTCTCTCACTGTCGTACTATGCCCCCCTCTCATACTTCCCCAACGCAACATATTCAACAACTCTTACTTCTAAAAATCAATAAAGATTAATTTATTAAAAGAAAAGTGTAACGTATATGAGACGTGTATGCGAAGAAAATGTGTGTCGTGTATTATAACATAAATGTATATGTCAGCCCTCAAAGTTCAGGATCATAGTGTACACATCATGGCAAGGATTACACGACATCACACGAGTCAGTACAATAGACCTCACCGAAGTCGTATCCTTCTCTCCAGACATGTCCTCCTCCAGAAGCTTTGATGACCATGAGATCTGAATCCCATGTAAATATATAATCCGTGGAAAATACTATTATTGTTCCTAACACAACGGTTCCTATTAGTTCTGTATTTTCACTCTTAAACAGTCAAGGTATCTAGACAAAAATGGCTTGCTTTATTCACTAGATATAGTCTGAAAGTTCTGATTTCCTTGATACGTGGAACAACTACACTTCAATGTTTGGTTTAATCTAATGTGAACATCAGTTCCTACTGATCTAGTTCCACATGGGCTGAACATCCATCACTTCAGGTGTGTTAACGATTGGTATTCACTCATGTAGGATACATATACCATTAGGCTCCACCGAGCAATGTGTATTAACTTCTTCCGTTGCGAAAGTTGCTGGCCCATCTCTCTACATCATAATTTATCCGGGATCGGATATTTATTGGTTCCGGGTTCTTCATTCCAACCAGAAGAACCTTAGGCAAAACCGCCTCATTCCGGGATGGCTACTACACTTTGCCATAACGACACATGCTAGTTAATATTCATTTAATCTAACACTGTAGAGCTCTCCCACAAACACGTCCATCATAATCCACGGTTTTGGTCAACTCCCCATCTCCAATCATGGTTTATGGCAAAACCTAAAATTGGTCACGTGACTGTAATGATGTTCTGCAGGTGTTATTTGGGCATATCATCCACTGTCAAGAATCCATTCCCCCTGGCCTAGTCACCGTCAAAGCTGTCATCACTTGTTTTGACCTCCCCAACAAGCCAGCGAGTTACTGTATGATCCCAACAACAGTTTCCACAACAAACTGCCAATCTGCTGTCGAGGGGTGACAATCCCAGCCATCCTTCCGTTTTATGTCGGGAAATTCTACATGACAGACGGACTGTTTACTTCCGAGCTGAGTACTTCCGCTTTCAATCCGACCTGTTGATAAACTGTCAGAGCGATGCAGGGATCCGTCTCCCTCACCACCGAGTGTTCCCAATCCGTCGACCAGATGTACACGTGCAGCTACAAATATTGTCCTGGGATTTTGACATCCGATTTGTTTTTTCTGTTAGTTAAAATAGTTGTCGCTGGCGGATAGTCCGTTTAATCAGAAATCCTCTATAATAATCACTGGTTAAACGCAAGGTTTTATTTTGTGACACATGGTATGGGTATTTTATGCTGACCCATGCTGTCTTGTATGTTTCTATTGTACATCCAAATGTTCTGCAACAATTGTTATCATGTGTAAAGTCATTTTTGTTTACTAGTTTGTGACTAACTCCTGTGTCTCTAAAACAGGTTGTTGGTGAACCATTAACCCACGCTTGGTGGATCACATGAGTACCTTTATGAGTGAATACTGCATTAGCTTCATGTATATGTCTCTTGTGAGCTGATATAAGATTCTCATCATCATCATGACCTTCCTTACCTGTTCTGTTAGCCAATGTGTGTTCTGAATTTGCTTGAACAATTAGCAAAAAAAGAAGACAAAGATTATGTCACGAGGCCCACACGGGGGACCACCATTCTTTATTGACGACGCCGAACTTGAGATAGTAGAACATTTTGTATATCTAGGATCAGAGGTAAACAGCAAATTATCCCTAGATCAGGATTGGTAAGGCGGCAACAACAATGAACAGGTTAACAAAAAGAGTCTGGGAGAACAGGAAGCTTACTGCCAAAACACAAGCCCTGGTCTATCAAGCCTGTGTCCTTAGTACTCTTCTTTATGGCAGTGAAGCCTGGTCAACTTATTCACACCAAGAGACATCTAACCAGCTTCCATATGCGGTGTCTGCGAAGAATACTTGGTATTAAGTCGCAAGTTAAAAATCACACATACTGAAATATTGGAAAAATCAGGTTGTGTGACGGTTTGTTCTATGCAAAGTCTTCGTAGACTTAGATGGATAGGACAAGTTAGGAGGATGGATGATGGTAGAATACCAAAGGATATCTTTTTTGGTGAATTACAGACGGGTAGGAGATCTCAGGGCCGGCCTCTACTACAACACAAAGATGTGTGTAAGCGGGACATGATTGATACAGGCATTGATAATGCATAGTACGTCAAATCCGCACTGAACATGTTGCATGGAGGGCAAAGCTCAGAAATGGAATCAAGTTAACGGAGAAAATGATTGCAGATAGGCCACTAACTGAGCGTTTGAGACGTATGCTGGTGCGTGATAGTGGAAATGACCATGAGTTCACATGCAACCATTGTGGACATCCAAATACAGCGCGAATCTGTCTGATCAGTCACATTCGCTACCGTCATTGGATTTTATGTCTGTCCATGGTATTCTTTGCAATTTCCTCAGAATCCACATTTGCACAGTTACGAGAGAGAGAGAGAGAGAGAGAGAGAGAGAGAGAGAGAGAGAGAGAGAGAGAGAGAGAGAGAGAGAGAGAGAGGGAGACTACATTACCTAACTAGTAATAAATATCATTAAGTAGATTACCTAATTAGGGCTATCGTTGAGTACATTACCTAATTATTGCTATTTCTGAATACATTACCTGATAAGTGCTATCACAGAGCACATTGACTGATTAGCACTATCTTTGGGTACATTACCTGGTTATCATTGGATATCATTGATCACATTACATAGCTAGCACAATCTGTTAGTACATAAATTATGAGTGCTAGCACTGAGTACAGTACCTGATTATTGATACCAGTGAGTACATGAAGTCGAAGAAGGAGAGAGCAATGAGCATCACGTTGGTGCTGTCTTTGGCTATTCCGTGTTTTCTCAGCACCACGATGGTGATTGTATTTCCAGCTAGGCCTACCACAGACAGCAGGTTTATAACCCCAATATGACCAATCAGAAGGACAACCAGAGAGATCAACTTCCAGTTGTCTGAGTTACTCTGTCCTGTCGCAGCCGTGCCAGTGAAGTTCGTATAATTGTCTCTTCCATCCATGACTTAATTGAGTGTTAAAGTCTAGACAGCTGTAGCACATATGTTTTCTAACGAAACTCCTCTATATTGAATAAATCTGGCGTCTATTTTTATCTTCGAAATAAAACAATAATTTTGGTGTTTTACATCCGTGGCCAATTACGGACGCAATTCGTAATCCCGCATACCACGTTCTAAACACAACTGTGGGTGATTTGGCTGCGTTGATTTTCATACAATGGTATGAGTGCCTCTTGTTTGAAAAGCAATGGAAAACTACTGAACGTAAACTTGCCAGGAAATCTAAACAGCTAAAAAAAATTATGCGGTTGACTTCGAAGTCCTGTAAAGATTATGCAGCTAACTGTTAGATTGAAGGATCATCATGCCTAGTAAATGGCACCAATTCGTATATCACAACTTCACAACAACCGTCCGCCATGTTTGATAGATAGCCACGTCTCTATGGAAACAACGGCCAGCGATCACATGACTTCTTAACCTCAGAGTCTAAGGGCGTTACAGACGAGATGGTCGACTTCGCTGCACCGGGTTTTATCCCACGTGACTCGTTCTCTGTCCGCATTGTTTGTTTCCAGCTTTCATCTGACAATGTTTGTTTTCCCTCTTTGTGAATGTAACAATCACAATAGATTCCTGATGTACGACAGATAGATGGCCGGAAGGGCCGACTGTAAAACGGGCCTGGGTTCCCAGTTTGTGACCCTTTGAGGGAAAAAAACAGTTCATTTGTTCGTTCTTCAGACAGCCTGCCGAAAGCGTGGCACAGGGCATGAACTCTGTTCATGCTCCGGCGACGACCCTCAAGTGTCTCGGAGAAAACTGCACTGGTGAACCGATTGTTGGAGTCCGTAATCGAACCCAGAACCTTCGGAGCGCGAGGCAGGCGGTTTAACCACTTAGCCACGGAGACTCCCAATACCCCAGAGTATGTGTTCTCTAAACTAATTATTGTGTGGAATAGACAATAGTCATCTTCTGTTGTTGTTTACATTTGTTTCTCTGTATATAAATAATAATAAAAATGATGATGATGATAATAATAATAATAATAATATTAATAATAATAATAATAATAATAATAATAATAATAATAATAAGAGCAAACACAAATTAGTTGCATATCCTTTACAAGACGTCGCAGTCAACATCAGCATTTTTATTGTTTGCTGTTGTGGTTTCTTTGCAAGTTTACTTTCAGTAGTTTGCCATTGCTTTCTGAACTACTGGAACACATAACATTTCGTAAAAAACCAACACAAGACGGTTTGTTGCAGCATCGTCTGCAGCTGTGTTTTGAACACCGGTAAGCGGTATTACAAACTGCGTCTGTAACTCCATCGCCACGAAACGGGCATAACAAAAGCAAAGATCATGATAATAATACTTATGACAACAATGATAATTTTAACAATGATAATGAAGATGATGATGATGATGATGATGATGATGATGATAATAATAATGATGATAATGATGATGATAATAATAATAAGATGATTATCCTTTACAGGACGTCGCAGTCAACCCCAGCATATTTCGTTGTCTGTGATCTATCGGCAAGTTTACGTTCAGTAGTTTGTCATTGCTTTGTAAACGTCCGTCACCCATACAATTTTATAAAAACACCTGACGCAAGTCAGTCTTCTGCCAAATTGTCCTCAGCTGTGGTTCGAGCGCGGTATGCGAGATTACGCACTGCGTACGTAACCTTTCGCCAGGGGACCGGCATTAATATAAATAATAATAATAATAATAATAATAATAATAATAATAATAATAATAATAATAATAATAATAATAATAATAATAATAAAGAAATGATAATGGAAGTAAAATAACAACAAAAATAACGATGATGATGATAAGGATATTAATATATATATATATATATATATATATATATATATATATATAATGCATTGTCTGTCTGTCTGTGGGTCCATATGTTATTTATGCGTTCGCGAACGGTCCATCCGATTGAGATGAAATTTTCTACACGTATTCTTCTCATTCCCGTGCAGCTAACTGTCATAGTTTGTTAGTTTACAAACAGCTATTTACGTAATAAAATGTAATTTTGTAATTTATATAATAATTTATATATAACGAGGGAACTTAACCTAAGAAAAGTTATATCAAGGGACATAACTTTTAGTAGCATTGCTATATAATTACAATTAAAATAGTTGTTGCATATTTCTCAAATATGTGTAACTTTTCTCTACAGTTATCTACGGGGATATGCGTTATAATATATAATGATAAAATCTTTAAGGCATTTTCAAAGTTTTCTTAAAAATAATGCATCTATTTAAATAGTGAAAATTTTCTAACTCATCTTTTTATGTTTAAAGAAGTTATTTACAGTCATGTAGGTGATTTAAAACAGTTTTCATTAAAAATAATGGATCTATTTTAGATACGTTAGAATTTTATTTCTGTACTAATTTGGGAGAGAAACTTTTGAATTAATCGCAGGATTTGTTTTCCCCGTTCGCTTGGCCGGGAGAAGGTCAGTACATAATTCGCACTTGCATAATATGTGTATATGCTTTATTTTGTTTTTGTTTAAAAAATACTTTCAAACACAATTCGCACTTGCATGAAATGTGTATATGCTTTACTTTCTTTTTTGTTTTAAACAAAAAGTTGGCCGCCTGTGCGGTCAACATCGGGTTTTTCATTCAATGTTGTGGGTGTGAAAGAGAACACATGGTGTGTTGAAGGACATTTTTTTTTTTCATGCTTTATGCATACTACTAGCCATACTATGTAAATATGTCATTTGATGTTTGAACGCCCTGTTAATCAGACCTAAACAAATACCATACACGCAGCACGCCTGTTAAAATACTAAAAGGACATTGTTTTTGTATACAATTAACGTTTTTAGTGCAACAATAGTTGGCCGCGTGTGCGTTGTGAAAGAAAACACATGGTGTGTGGAAGGACATTCTTAAGTAAGATTTTTTTTTTTTTGTTATATGAATTTAATGAGACGCTCCCCGCCAGGAGCTGGGCGAAGCCGGGCCGGGTCAGACAGACAAACAGACAGACAGACAGACAGACAGACAGACAGACAGACAGACAGACAGACAGACAGACAGACGGGAACGGAAACTATATGACAACTTATATGAATTAAATGAGATGCTCAACACCAGGTTCTGGGCGAAGCCGGGTCGGGTCAGACAGACAGACAGACAGACAGACAGACAGACAGGCAGGCAGGCAGGCAGGCAGGCAGGCAGGCAGATAGATAGATAGATAGATAGATAGATAGATAGATAGATAGATAGATAGATAGATAGATAGATAGATAGATAGATAGATAGATAGATAGATAGATAGATAGATAGATCCCCCCATGAGCTGGGCGAAGCCGGGCCGGGTCAGCTAGTCTGTATCTATAAAACAGACTGTATGTGTGTGGTTGGCTATGTATTGGATCCGTTCGATAACGGTACATCCGATTGAGATGAAATTTTCTACACGTCTTCCTTTCATTTCTGTGCAACCGATTGTAATAGTTTCTTAGTGTAAAATCGGCTAATTACTTAATAACATTTAATATTTCATTTTTCATTATATAATTTTTATATAGCAGGGGGACGTCACTCTAGAAAAGTTATTTCAAGGGGCATAACTTTTAATAACATTTCTATATATTTTATAATCATATTGTTGGACTTACTTGCACTATTGTTAAACTCTTTCTCTATAGTTATTTACAGGCATATGAGTTATAATAAATGATATAATCTTTAAGGAATTTTCAAAGTTTTCATAAAAATAATGCATAATGCATAACATTGTAACCCATCTTTTTATGCTTAAAGAAGTTATCTACAGTCATGCAGGTGATTGAAAACAGTTTTCATTAAAAATAATGGATGGTGTGTGGAAGGACATTCTTTTAAGTTACTGTGCGCCAGGAGCTGGGCGAAACCACACCGGGTCAGATAGACAGACAGACAGATAGTCGGAAACGGGAGCTTATTTGACTACTTATATGAATTAAATGAGATGCTCCCCACCAGAGACTGGGTGAAGCCTGGCCGGCTCAGACAGACAGACAGATAGACAAACAGACAGACAGACAGATAATCGGGAACGGGAGCTTATATGACTACGTATATGAATTAAATGAGATGCTCCCCACCAGGGACTGGGTGAAGCCGGGCCGGGTCAGACAGACAGACAGACAGACAGACAGACAGATAGTCGGGAACGGGAGCTTATATGACTACGTATATGAATTAAATGAGATGCTCCCCACCAGGGACTGGGTGAAGCCGGGCCGGGTTAGACAGACAGATAGACAGACAGACAGATAGTCGGGAACGGGAGCTTATATGACTACTTATATGCATTAAATGAGATGCTCCCCACCAGGGACTGGGTGAAGCCGGGCCGGGTCAGCCAGACAGACAGACAGACAAACAAACAAGCAGACAGACAGACAGACAGACAGACTGATAGATAGATAGATAGATAGATCACCTCCTAGGCGAAGCCGGGCCGGGTCAGCTAGTTACTAATAAAAATAACATTGATAATAATAATGTTAATAATAATAATAATATTAATAATAATAATAATAATAATAATAATAATAATAATAATAATAATAATAATAATAATAATAATAATAATCATAATAATAATAATAATAATAATAATAACTGTGAATCATGTCGAAAGCACGACTGATGAAGTAATTTGAGGTATTCAACTGATATGTTACAATAACAACAAAGTCTCAGAAAACCGAACATTATCAAAATAAGACAATACAGAAATGCGACCAGATCTGGAGATTGATGAGCACTGGCCCGTCAACACTGTCATGTCTGGGGAACTGAAATAGTGTGGTCACAACAACGTCATAGTGGCTGGGGGAGGACAGTGATGGGGGGGGGGGGGGTTCCTGGGAGAGCAGGCTGGGGTATACTAGCTGAAGTAAGAGGACACAGGACAATAAAGACACTTTTGGCACGAAAAATGGCAAAGGATCGATAATCTTCTCAGCGGGGGTTGATGATGGCGACGTCCTGCAATGGATCTGCTACATGAAGGTGACGAGTGATGGGCTGATGGCAGTGTGCAATGTTTGTGTTTTAACGCTTGTATTTAACGTTGTAGAGTTTCAACATGCTAGTGGCCGGAGTTAAATTTGTGTGTACGAGAGTTTGTTGTTGTTGTCGTCATTGTTTTTATTGTTTTATTATTATAATTGTTAAATTTGTGTTATTTTATTACTATTATTATACCCGCGTTTGAAACACAGCTGCGCGAGATTTGGCAGCAGACCGCGTTGCGTTGGTTTTGCGTTAGTATCGGTGCCGGTCCTTCAGAAAGCAATGGCAAACTACTCAACGTAAAATTGCCAAGAGATCACAGCGGCAGTATTGCTGGTGATGACCACGATGTCCTGTGAAAAGAATACGCACACAAAAAAAAAAACATCGACACCTTACAAACGGAATCCCGATATATGAAGGCCATAAGCGGGCACTCTCCCGCTGTTTATGATTAACCTCGACACCGCAAGGTACAAGAGGAATAAGGTGAGACGAGACGAGACGTGTATTATTATTTTTATTAATATTGTTGTTGATATTGTTGCTGTTGTTGTGGATTCCAAACGCTCACTGTAGTATGCCTCCTAACTGAGAGAAGCGGTTAAAATACTAAAGGGATCTGCTCTCTGAAAATAAAGTTTATTCGATCAGTACTAGACAGCTTTTCGCATTGTGGCTGCGTTCTCTTCTGATCATTTATCTTCAACAGTAAATTCTTTTCTACTCAAAATCTATTTGTATGCTTCTTTAGTATCATTTACACATATCACTTTTCCTCGTATAATATAACGTGTTTTAATATACGCAATAATATACATAGTTCTGATAAAATATGCTTTTACTTCAGTGAATCTCTCTCACTAATGAAGTTTGTGCTATTAAATTTAATCTATTTTAAAACATCAAACCTCAACGAGTGTCAAAGGAGATTAGGCTATATGTTACATCATTAAACAGTACACAAGTACTGTACTAATATTGAGAAAGTGGCCATTTAATAATTTAGACTTGTCAATGTGATCCTTTTATATACACGATATGGGTCTCGGTTATAGTCTGTTTCAAACTTCACACGAAACGGAGACATTTTGGTATGGCCAGAGATTAATCCTTGACTTTGTTTGAATTTATGCGGTCGTGACAAGGACTTTCTGTAAGTACCAAGTAATTGTTTGACCTTCTAGAAGAGCAAGCACCTTCACCTTTGATCTTTAAAAAATAGTCTGTTTCAATCTTGACAATAAATACTGACATCTTGGCATGGCCAGAGATTAATCCCTGATCTTGTCTGAGTTCATGCTTTCGCGAAACAATTTATTTTTAAGTGCCCAATAACTTTGTGAGTTTCTAACAGGACGATACCTTGACCTTTGATATTCATAATATAGTCTATTTCAAACTTCACAACAACCCTTGACATTCTAGGGTAACCACAGATAAATCACTGCTGTTACTTGAGTAAACTCTTGCAACAACAACAACAACACACACACACAAAACCTCCTGTGAGTATCCTGTCGTTTGATAATTTTCTAGTGAAGTAAAATATTCTCTTTTCATCTTCACAACCTCAAACCTACACATATGCTTCTGCTGAAATGTTCTTTTGAAGTCATCCTTTCAACGTCCACTCCATTCCCGTAGTTCTCGTTGAACCCTTTCAACAAGTATTTACCTTTTGTTTAACATTGAAAGGTACAGTTATTTCCTTACCGACGGTCTCAGTAGAAAAGTACTTGAGAAATGAATGCCTGTGTTTTGATTTACACTTGTACAAGACAACAGAAAAGCAGTAGATATGAAGGGCGTAGATCAGAAGTGCGCTAGTCTAACGAGTGCTCAGTTCGGCACAAGAGAGTTCAATGGTCTCCGATATGGTAATTAGATCGGGGATTTCCCGTACACGTTAAGCGGGCAAGAAAGAGATGAGATGATTTTACTTACATGAGTGGCTTTTCTAGTACCTGAAACTAATTTACTTGAATGTGAAATACTTGATATTTTCAGACAACCAGGAATACATTGCTTTGTTGCAAAAATGTAGTTAACTTGAAAATAGTGTAAATGTAGCCCGACTGTGTTAGGCTGTTTCAAGTACCGAGCACAGCAATGCGACAGCGAGGTTCAGCTATACGTAATGCAAAAGTAGAGATTTCTGTAGAAGTCTACAGTGATAGATTATTGCAAGGTATGTTATCAACTAGGAGATGAGATTGCCAGTCGGCTTCCTCGACTTATTCATAACGATTTCCACGATACACCCAACTTATCCAGAAATAATCATTGACGCAGTCAGGGTAGCGCATTACCTGCCCCGCTTGTCTGCCGATACTGTAGTCATGTGTTCGAATCTCCAGTGAGGCGGGGTTTCATGAATGGATCTGTGCTCCAAGGCTGAACAAGTTTAAGTAGGTCGAAGATATGGCCTGGGAGATAAAGGTGACAGGTGTGAAATTGACCACATAACATATTGCCTGGCCAATGGTATATGCAAGAATGTTGTTGTTTGTCCTTCAAGAATGATGATGACCATTCATTTCATCCAGTGGGGTTGAAAGTATGGAGCCGTGAATTCTAAAATGGCTGATAAGGCCTATTTTGTCTCGAAATGTTCTTTGACAATGTGGGCAAAGAATGCTTTGCGTTCCAGGAGGAGGATCTCCTGCAGTGGTTTTTCTGTCTAGCCTTTTCTTCACAGCTCTTGCATTCTTGGCTGCTTCGCAAGTTACTGCACCCGTATGTAATGATGTACGCCACGAATTACGGTCTTTACAGCAGTCTCCCATGTGTCAAGATGAATTCCAAAAGCTTTCATTGAGATTTTCAGAGTGTCTTTAAAGCGTTTCCTTGGGCCGCCTTGGGAGAGTTTACCACAACACAGCTCGCCGTAAAAAAAAATTGTTTAGGAAACCTGTGATCTGGCATACGAGTTAAGTTACCAGCCCATCGAATCTGATTTTTCATTAGTAGAGTGTAGACACTGGGCATGGGCGCTCTATCTAGAACTTCAGTGTCTGGGATCTTGTCTTGCCATTTAATTTTCAATAGCTTCATAAGGCAGACTGTGTGGAAGTGGTTTAATTTCCTAGCATGTCGCTGACAAGCATTTAGCAGTGTGGATAATATACCTGCTTTATAGAATTTCAGCTTTGTTTGCAGGCTTATTCCATTTCTGTCCCACACATTCTTGTATAGTCTGCCAAAGACCGCGCTGGCCTTGGAGATTCTTGCATTCACTTCGTCATCAGTTGTGGCAGCTTGTGACACAGTGCTGTCAAGATAGGTGAATTTGTCCACAACATTTAGTCTGTGACCGTTCACCTTGATATCCGGCACGGTGTGATTATTCCCTGGAGCTGGCTGGTACATAACTACAGTCTTCTCCAAGTTGATATTGAGCCCAAAGTTGGCGCAGGCATGTGAGAAAGCTGAAACATTGTGTTGCATGTCTGCCTCTGAGTTGGTATATAGAGCGCATCTATCAGCAAATAGCAGTTCTCTTACGGTGTCGCTGTCAGTTTTGGTTTTGGCTTTCAGCCTTCTTCTTCTTCTTCTTCTGCGATCATCCAGAGTTGTTTTTTTTTTTTTCGGATGTGATTGCGTCGTGCCTGTTTATAGCAGAGCTGCGTTCTTGCGCCGTTAGGCCGACACATCCGACTTCTGCGGGCATTTGTTGACCGGGTTAACCTTCCCGGGGGTTTCTTAGGACGTTTGACTCTCACTGTTGTGGCGTTATCCCCCATCCCAGCTGGCCCATATAGAACAGCCAAAGATCCTGGTCAGCCCTCAAGGGAAGGCAGGGGCAGACCATGGGCATTCCCCGCCATCCAAGGAGGCTTCCATACTTGCAGAGCCGATACATAGCGCTCTGGTACTGGGCTCACCCAAGGAATCGTCACGTCCTGCACATGGCTGCTTAGCCTCACTTCCGTATATTGGGCCTTCCATTCACCATAGGCTGTTCTTCCGGAAACCAGAAGTATGCAGTCTGCAGATGACATCCACACAGTGAGCTTTCGATTCGGACTTTCCATGTAATGGATTTGCTATCCAAGCAATATTCCATTTCGTGCCACTAGGACACTTTTCCACCTTTTATGAAGCCCACACAGTGGGCTTTTGATTCAGACTTTCCACGTAATGGATTTGCTATCCAAGCAATATTCCATTTCATGCCACTAGGACACTTTTCCACCTTTTATGAAGCCCACACAATGGGCTTTTGATTCGGACTTTCCACGTAATGGATTTGCTATCCAAGCAATATTCCATTTCGTGCCACTAGGACACTTTTCCACCTTTTATGAAGCCCACACAGCGAGCTTTCGATTTGGACTTTCCACATAATGGATTTGCTATCCAGGCAATATTCCATTTCATGCCTCTGGGTCTTCATGCACCTTTAAATGTCAACCTGTATGTAGTTAAAGTAAGCTGCGGTCAACTTGAGCTTGTTGATATCTCCATAGAGCTTGTCCTCAAATGAAGCAATGTGGGCCAAAATATCTTTCTCTGTTCTGCATACGTTGGGCAATCCTGCAGCAAATGTTTTGCTGTCATTTTTCCAGTTCTACAATTACATTCATCGGTATCTCCTATCTTTAGTTTATTGAACAAGTGGTATTTCAGCCTGTTATGTCCTGTGCGGAGTCTGAAGATTGCTACTTGTTCTCTTCGGTCGAGTTTGTAATATGCATCATCCTTCTGATGGCCTGGATGCTCTGATTCCCATTTGGTTCTATAAGTGCTTTTTATCAACCTCTTTGCCTCATTATAGGTTATGTCTATGTCAGGCTGTGGTAGTCGTCCGCCCTCTTTTGCCAGTCTGTCAGCCTCTTCGTTTCCAGGTATACTGCAATGTGATGGGATCCACTGTATTACAACTTTTTTGGGATTTCTGGCATAGACCATGGAGTGTTGCTCTTAGGTCAGCTAGTTCTATGCTGTTATTGCTCTTCAGTATTGAGACAGCTGACTTTGCATCTGTGAAGATAGCTATTTGCTTCTTTTTATTTTCCTCCATCAGGAGCATTTCTGCTGCAGTTTTCAGAGCCTCTACCTCCGCTTTGAAGTTACTTGAAAATTTTCCAGTTGCCATTGAATGTCTTTTTTTCACTCCATTTTTTAAATTTAGGAGAATTCCTCCTCCTCCATTCTCTATTGAATTTTTGGCTGATCCATCTGTATATGCATGGGTCCAATTCCTGCTTGGGTAATGTTCTTTTATGTAGTTTAGGGTTATTTCTCTTCTTTCGGTTTCATGCTGAGTGTTCTTTTTCTCAATACCAGGAATGTTTTCTATCATCTCAGGCAGTTGCTGCTGTCTCCAAGCTGGGAACTTGTGTGCATTGTAAATGGGCTTGACTGTTGATATGTTAAGTATAGGATCTGCCCTAATCCTTCGTTTTGCAGTTTCTACAAAGTTGGTACGCTTCAGTCTTCCCTTTCCAAAACCATTAAATCTGTTGTACATAGGGTGGTCTGTCAATCTTCTGAATTTTTCTGCTTGTTGCTGGGCTCTGCAATCTCTTCTATCCTGCATTGGTTGTAAACAAGTGATCTTTTCTAGTTCATTAATAGGCGTTGTCTTCAGGCTTCCAGTTATGATTCGCATTCCTTGGTTTTGGACTCTACTTATTTTGTTAAAGTTTGACTTAGCTGCTGTTGCCCAAGCTGCAATGCCATATTCCAGTACTGGCCTCACCCGTCCAGTATATAACTTCTTGAGAACTTTCTCATCTGCTCCCCATGTTGTACCAGCAAGCTTTTTCATGATTGCCATTCTCTGCCTTGCTCTTGTTCGATTTTTCTCAACCTGTGTCTTCCATGTCAGGCGACGATCAAAGGTGACTCCTAGATAGTTTGGATTTTCTTCATGGCGCAATATTTTTCCATTCAATACCAGCTTAAGTTGCTGAGTTTTATTTGAGAGGGAGAACACTGTGCATGTTGTTTTCTCCTCACTTATCTTCACTAGCCATGATTTTGACCAGTCCTCTAGCGCTAATACGGCTTGCTGTATTCTGCTGTTAGCTGTACTAATATATTCTTCAGATGTCCATATGGCTAGGTCATCTGCAAAGGAGGATGTGTGTACTCTGGCTGGAAAATTTTCTGTGATGTCATTTATATATGCTAGGAATAATGTTGGTGAAAGAACTCCTCCTTGGGGGACACCTTGCTCCAACAGCATCATTTTGCTAGTTTGTCCTTGTACTTTTGTCCTGGCAGTTCTGTTCTCAAGGTAGTGGCTGATCCATTTATACATTTTTCCACAAACATGCATGTTTTGCAGTTTTACTTTCAGTCCTTCCTTCCATACTTTATCAAATGCTTTTTCTAAATCTATCCAGACTGCTAGTGTGTGCTTTTTCTCTTGGAAGGCATCCTCTATTTCCTGAGCTATATAGGTTATTTGATCTTCAGTGGATCTGTACTTTCTGAATCCTGCTTGGTGTGGTGTTAAGAGTTTGTTTTCTTCCAGATGGCATGTTAGCCTGCCATTGATAATGCGTTCCATTAATTTTCCTACACAGCTAAGTAGACTGATAGGTCGATAGCCATTTGGTTCTTCCAGGTCTTTTCCTTTCTTTGGGACTGGTATTAGTATAGCTTCCTTCCATGCCTGTGGGACTATTCCTCTCTTCCAGCTGTTATTTAGGACTGCTAGTAGTTTCTTCTTTGCCTTGGTGCCTAGTCCTATTAGCATTTCATTTGTGATTCCATCCTTTCCTGGTGATTTCTTCTTTTTTAGGGTATTCATTGCCTGTTCCATTTCTTCCATTGTTAGATTTGCCATCATATATTCTGCTGCTGTCTCTGTATTTCTATGATGTATCTGTTTGTCTTTGATTGCTTTCTTCTGTTCGGTTGTAATACCAATGTGGTTTGCATTTGCATAGTGTTCCATTAGTGCATTTGCAGCCTTTTTTCCTGTAAGCAAGGCATTTCCTTGTTTAATTGTTATTTGTTTGTTTCTAGGACCTTCATTGTTCATGGCTTTCACTAGTTTCCATAGTTTGTTTCCATCCCTGTCAAAATTCAGGTTTTCTGTTTTTTCCCTCCAACAATCTCTTGTTGTTTGATTTACTGTTCTTTTATATTTTGCTGAGATGGCTTTGAGAGAGATGTTCGCTTCAATTGTTTGTTCTCTCTCTGCTGTCTTCCTGGCATCTTCAACTTTGTCCTCCAAACTTTGTAGTTCTTCAGTCCAGTATGGTTTGTAATTTTTCCTCGCTCCTCTAGGAATGGACTCAGTGGCTGCTTGTATTATCGCTCTGTTTAGACTTTCCACCATTTTCTTTATGTTGCCATATCGTGTATTTATGTTTTCACAATATTTGTCTGTAGTATGGCAAATCTGTCCCAATCTGCTCGTTTGTAATTCCAGCGGGGCAAGGGCTTTTGCTCCTGTGGAACATACTCTATATTCATTTCAAGCTTGATTGGTCTGTGGTCACTACCTTCTAATTGGTCCAGCACATGGCGATCGATTTTGTGGAGGATGTCTCCTGTGCAGAAAGCTAAGTCTGGAGTAGAAGTGGTAAGCCATCTTCTGGAGTAGAAGCTCGGTGTATCATCCGCTTTGTTGAGTAGATGGAGATTTGAGTCTATTTCCCAGTCCTCCAATTCATCTCCTCTTTTGTCAGTATCTGGGTATCCCCATCTTTCTGAACGGCTATTAAAGTCTCCGACAATAATGCAGTTTGTGTCAGTTATTTTCATGTTTGAGAGTGTAAGGTCCTTATCTGCTGGGCTATACAGATTGTAGATTCTTATTTTCACGTCCTTTATCATTATATCAACACCTATAATTTCCGTTTGGTTGTCAGAGATCACAGATACGTCGCTGCAAGGTATTGTATTTCGTGTAAGTATTAGAACTCCTCCTTTGTGTCCTTCGCGGTCGAAACGTGTGGCCTGATATCCTCTGACTGAGAATTTGTGATTGGCGTTGAGGTGTGTCTCTTGAATGCATGCCACATCTATTCTATCTTTATGAAGACGCTGTGTTAGGGAGTCTTTCTTCTTGTAAACTCCTTCGGCATTCCACTGTAGTATGTTGAGTGTCCGGGGTATTTGGTCAATAGCTCTTAACCTACTCCTCTGTGCCTTGACTCCACAGCACAGGGGAAGGTGACCACCAGTAGTCATGGGTGGACCCCCTCGAGGCAGGGGGCCCGGCACTATCGCCGCCTGATGGGACTTCACGGGATTAGCACCATATCGATTAATTTTGATTTGTGACATCATGAATTAAGTTACGTTGCACTGCTTTGTCAAGCCTGTGGCTCAGTACATCCGATTTCGACAAGCATTTATTCGGGATGCTTTCCCTAGCCTTTGACTGTCCCCAGTCTACCTACAAGGCGGCAGGTTTTACGTTGCACTGCTTTGTCAAGCCTGTGGCTCAGTACATCCGATTTCGACAAGCATGTATTCGGGGTGCTTTCCCTAGCCTTTGACTGTCCCCAGTCTACCTACAAGACAGCAGGTTGGTGTGTCTCTTCGTCTGGTCCCTCTCCCTTGACCTGTCCGACATGGGTGGCCCTACCAGTAGCTGTGCTACCGTCGGCATAGCTCTTGGGGTCATTGGGACGCACAAGCCCCTCTACCTCGTCACGGTGGACACACAGCAGAGGGGCTTTCAGCCTTCTGAGATTGAATAACTTTCCATCCATGCGGTAGTTGGTGTCTATTCCAATGTCGTTGTTCTCGAAAACATTCGTCAGCACGGCTGAAAATATCCTAACCCACACACTCATCCCCCAGGCTGAACCATCTTGGTGCCAGGACACACCCTTGCTTCACCCCATTGGTGACAGGAAAGGGCTCAGACAGTTCACCATTTTCTTGTACTCTTGCTTGCATACCATCATGAAATAGCCGAACAATTTGGACACAATTTTGTGGACAGCCATATTTTGTCATAATCTTCCACGGTTCTTCTCTGCTGACTGTATTAAAAGCCTTGGTAAGTTCAATGAATGTGAAGAACATTGCAGAGTTCTGTTCCTGACATTTCTCTTGCAGCTGCAAGAATATTATATAATATTAATATACTAATATTATAATACAAGAATATAAGGATAGCATCATGTACACAATACGCCTCATTGTGAGGACAGGATCTTGACTCGTGTATATTAGTTTGTAGTCTGGACCAGATGTTGGTGAGATAGTGCTCTAGCTTCTGGGCTTTCTCTCAGTCTCTATTGTATAATAGTTTTTAGTCTGGACCCCATGTTGGTGAGATAGTATTCTAGTCTCTAGGCTTTCTCTCTGTCTCCGTGATTGCTCTAACTTCTAGGCTTTCTCGCTGTCTCTCTGCATCACTCTCTCTCTCTCTCTCTCTCTCTCTCTCTCTCTCTCTCTCTCTGTGCTGTCTTTCTCTGTTTTTCTCTCAGTCACTCTGTCACTCTTAGTCTCTGTCTCTTTTTTTCTTTGTCTCTCATTGTCACACTCTGACGCTCTCTATCTAATAATCTCTGTCTCTATAATTCTCTCTCTTTGTCTCTCTGGGTCTCACTTTATCTCTCGGAATCTCTGTTTTTCTCTTTCTCTCTATCTTCGTCTCCTTCTGTCTCTGTCTCTTTTTGTGTCTCTCTGTCTCTTTCTCTCTCTCTCTCTCTCTCTCTCTCTCTCTCTCTCTCTCTATTTCTATATCTTGCTCTGTTTATCTCTTTGCCTATTTGTTTCTTCTTGCATCCCACTGTCTATCTCTTTCTCTCTCAGCAGCTCTCAGTCTCTCTCTGTCTCTATACCTAGACACCTCTTAATCTCTGTTTCTCTCTCAGTCTCTGTTTCTCTCTCAGTCTCTGTTTCTCTCTCTGTCTCTGTTATCTCTCGGTCTCGTTCGCTCTTTCTCTGTCTCTGTTTCTCTCTCAGTCTCTGTTTATCTTTCATTCTCTCTCTCTCTCTCTCTCTCTCTCTCTCTCTCAGTTTATGTTTATTTCTCAGTCTCTCTCTCTCTATCAGTCTCTGTTTATCTCTCAGTCTCTCTGTCTCTTTTTCTCTCTGTCTATCTCACTCTCTCAGTCTCTCTCAGTCACTGTTTGTCTCTCATTCTCTGTTTATCTCTCAGTTTCTGTCTCTCTCTCTCTCAGTATCTCTCAGTCACTGTTTCTCTTTCAGTCTACGTTTCTCTCTCTGTCTCTGTTTCTCTCTCAGTATCTCTCAGTCTCTGTTTCTCTCTCAGTCTCTCTCAGTTACTTGTTCTCTCTCAGTCTCTCTCAGTCACTGTTTCTCTCTCAGTCTCTCTCTCTCTCTCTCTCTCTGTCTCTGTTTATCGCTCAGTCTCTCTCAGTTGGTGGGGATGTGTGTGTATGGTTTGGGGATTTATGAGTGGATGTGAGATGTGTGGGTTGGGGGGGGGGGGGTGCGTGAGTGGGGAATATGTGGTCGATGGAGGTGTGGTTGGGGATGGGTGGTTGGAGGTGTGGTGGGGAGAGGATGTGTGGGTGGGGGATGAGTGTGTGGGTTAGGATGTGTATGTGGGTTGGCGTGGGGTGTGTAAGTTGGTGGGTGATGTTTGTGTGGGTGGCGAGTGTGTTTGGTTTGGGGGAACAGGTGAGGGCAGTGTGTGTGTGGGTGGGGGATGAGCGGGAGGGGGATGGGTCGGTAGGTGGGGTATGTATGTGTCCCTGGGTGTGTATGTGTGTGTGTGGGTGGGGGTGTGTGTGTGGATGGGGTGATGTGTGGTTGGGGTGATGTGTCGGTAGGTGGGAGATGGGCCTCATAACATGGTAATTTGCCTTGTTTATGTTTACAACATTCATTTCACAATGTTTTTTTTTATTCCTATGTGAATTTATAATGCTCTTGATGGACGAAAGATGAGTGATTGGAAGGGCCGAATGTAAGACGGGCCTGCGTGCCCAATTTGTGACCCTTATAAAATAAAGTTGATTTGATTTGATTTGATTTGTGTCTATCTCCGTTTCTGTTCTCCCTCAGGCTATGTTTCTCTCTCAGTCTCTGTCTCTCTCCATCTCTGTTTCTCTTAGGCTCTGTTTCTCTCTCCGTCTCTGTTTCTCTCTGTCTCTCTCTATATTTGTTTCCCGTAGTGTCTCCCTTCGCCGCTCTCAGTCTCTTTCTGTCTCATTGTGTGGGTGGATGATTGTTGGTGGGTTATGGGATGGGTTGGGGATATATGTGTGGGTGGGGAGATGTGTGGGATATGTGGTGGGTGGGAGATGTATGCAGGTGGAGTGGTTGTGGGTGTGGGGATGTGTGTGTGAGTGGGTGAGGCATGCGTATGTGTGTGGGATGTTTCATTGGATGGGTGAGGAGTGTGTGTGTGTGGGTGGGTGTTTGGGTGAGGTATGTGTGGGTGAATGTGTGTGGGGTTGTGGAGAATTGTGTGGGTTGGGGAATGGGTGCGTGATGGGTGTGGGTGATGGATTTGGGGATGTGTGTGCGAGTAGGGGATATGTCTGGGTGGGTGGGGGTATGTGTGGCTAGATGGAGGATGATTGTGTGGGTAGTGAGGGTGATTGTAGGTGGGGGATGTGTCGGTGGGTAGGAGATGTGTGGGGAGATGTGGGTGAGGGATGTGTCTTGGGGATGTATGTGGGAGTGGTATTGTGTGGGAGGAGAGATGGGTGTGAATAAAGGATGTGTGTGGATGGCTGGGGGTATGGTTGGATGTGGGTGTGCGAATGGTTGAAGGATGTGTGTGAGGGCGGGGGATGTGTGTTTAGATGGGTGGTTGGGGTGTGTGAGTGTTGGTGGGTAGATGGGAGATGTATGTATTGATTAGTGAGTGAGGGATGTGTGGGTGTTAGTGGTTGAGAGATAAGTACATGTGTGGAGAGATGTGTGAGGGGATGAGTCTATGGGTGGGGGATGTGTGTGTGGGTTGTGTGTGTGGATGTGAGGTGTGTGTTTGTGAATGGGGGATGTGCTGGTGAGTGGGGATGTGTGTATGGGTGGGGAGATGTATGTGTGGGTGGGGATGTGTGTGTATATGGGTAGGGTTGTGTGGTTAGGGATGTGTAGTTAAGGAATGTTTGGTTAGGGGATGGGTGGATGGAGGATGTGTGGGTGGGTAAAGGATATGTGGGTGGGTGAGTGTGTGTATGTTTGAAGATGGTGGGGGATGTTTGTATGGGTGTGCTCGGTATCTGTGAATGGGCTGAGGGAGATGGGAGATTATTTGGGTGGGTGCGGAATTTGTGTGTGGGTAGGTGCGGGATATGTGAGTTGGCGGGGAGATGTGTGTGTGCGTGGGGGATGTGTGGTTGAGGGATGTGTGTTTGGCTGGGTGGTTGAAGGTGTGGGTGGAGGAGGATATGTGGGTGGGTGATTGTTGATGGGTAATGGGACAAGTGGAGGATATGTGAGTGGGTGGGGAGATGTGTGTAAGTGGGTGAATGTGTGTGGGTGGGTTATGTGTGGGTTGGGGAATGTATGTGTGCTTGGGGTATGGGTGGATGGGATGTGTGGTGCGTGGGAGGTGTGTGTGGGTGGGGAGATGTGTAGGTGTGAGGATGTGGTGAATGGGTGGAGGCATGTATGTGTGTCTGGGTTGTGTGTTTGGCTGGGTGGGGGAGTTGGGGTGAATGGGGAATGTGTGGGTGGGTGGTGGATGTGTCTCATAACATGGTAATATGCATTGTTTATGTTTACAAAATTCATTTGCCAATGATTTTTCCTATGCACTATTGATGCACAAAAGATGAGTGATTGGAAGGGCCGAATGTAAGACGGGCCTGCGTGCCCAATTTGTTACCCTTTGAAAATAAAGTATGTTTGTTCGTTCGTTCGTTCATTCTATTTCAATCTCTTTCTATTTCAGTCTCTCTCTATGCCAGTATTTCTCTATCTCAGTCTCTCTCTATGCCAGTCTTTCTCTATCTCAGTCTCTCTGTATGCCAGTCTTTCTCTATCTCTGTCTCTCTCTATGCCAGTCTTTCTCTATCTCAGTCTCTCTCTCTATGTCAGTCTTTCTCTATCTCAGTCTCTCTCTATGCCAGTCTTTCTCTATCTCAGTCTCTCTCTATGCCAGTCTTTCTCTATCTCAGTCTCTCTCTATGCCAGTCTTTCACTATCTCAGTCTCTCTCTATGCCAGTCTTTCTCTATCTCAGTCTCTCTCTATGCCAGTCTTTCTCTATCTCAGTCTCTCTCTATGCCAGTCTTTCTCTATCTCAGTCTCTCTCTCTATGCCAGTCTTTCTCTATCTCATTCTCTCTCTATGCCAGTCTTTCACTATCTCAGTCTCTCTCTATGCCAGTCTTTCTCTATCTCAGTCTCTCTCTCTATGCCAGTCTTTCTCTATCTCAGTCTCTCTCTCTCTCTCTATGCCAGTCTTTCTCTATCTCAGTCTCTTTCTGTCGATGTTTCTTTATATCGCATTCTCTTTTTTATCGCAGTATCTTTCTATCTCAGTTTCTTTCTTTCTCACTCTTTTTATCTCAGTATCTCTATCTTTATCTTACTGTCTCTGTCTCTCTCCGTCTCTGTTTTTCTCAATCTCTCGCTATTTCTCTCTTTTTCTCTGTTAACTGCTCTGTACCTTTTTATGTCTGTTTGTCTCTTGTCTTTCCGTCTTTTGTTGGTCTGTCTCTTTTAATCCTGTCCCTTATTCTATCTCTGGGGGGATGGGTGGATGGAGGATGTGTGGTTGGGTAGAGGATGTGTGGGTGGGTGATTGTATATGAGTAAGGGTGTGTGGTTAAGGGATGTTTGGTTGGGGGATGGGTGGGTAGAGGATGTGTGGGTGGGTAGAGGATATGTGGGTGGGTGAGTGTGTGCAGGTTAGGAGATGGCGGGGGATGTTTGTAGGTGTGGGATCGGGATCTCTGAGTAGGCTGGGGGAGATGGGAGGTGGGTGGGTGCGGAATTTGTGTTTGGATAGGTGCGGAATATGTGAGTTGACGGGGAGATGTGTGTGTGGCTGAGGAATGTGTGTTTGGCTGGGTGGGTGGAGGTGTGTGGGTGGAGGAAGATATGTGGGTGAGTGATTGTTGGTGGGTAATGGGACGAGTAGAGGATATGTGAGTGGGTGGGGAGATGTGTGTAGGTGAGGCATGTATGGGTTATTGAATGTATGTGTGCTTGGGGTGTGGGTGGATGGGATGTGTGGTGGGTGAGAGGTGTGTGTGGGTGGGGAGATGTGTAGGTGTAGGGATGGGGTGGATGGGTGGGGGAATGTATGTGTGTGTGTGGATTATGTGTGTGGTTGGGTGGGGGAGTTGGAGTGAATGGGGGATGTGTGGGTGTGTGGTGGATGTGTCTCATAATATAGTAATATGCATTGTTTATGTTTACAAAATTCATATGACAATGTTTTTTCCTATGCACTGTTGATGAAAGAAAGATGAGTGAATCGAAGGGCCGAATGTAAGACGGGCCTGCGTGCCCAATTTGTTACCCTTTGAAAATAAAGTTTGTTCGTTCGTTCGTTCGTTCGTTCGTTCTCTTGCTTTTCTGTCTCTTGTTTGACTTTGTCACTACCTCTGTCTAGTTCACTCTCTTTCATTCATCTTTCTCTGTCTTTCTTTGTCCGCAGCTCTCTGTTTATCTCTTTGTCGCTTTCCATCTTTCTCTATCTGTCTTTATGTGTGTTTCTCTCTGTGTGTGTGTCTCTTTCCATCTCTCTTTGTGTGCCTCTATGTTGCTATCTCTGTTTCTCTCAGTGCCTCTGTCTTTCTGCCAGTCTTATGTTTTTCCATGTCAGCCATTCAGACCTTTATCTCTGTATATATATATATATGTCACTGAGTAAATTACTTGATTAGTACTACCCCTGGACATAATGGCAGCGCTGTCATGGTTATCTCCCTGTGTTCTAGATGTTCAAATAACCTCCACTAATGATTTTCTACAAGCTGGACCCAACCTCACAGGTCGACACAACCTAGATTGGGCTCCAGGAATTGTTCAAGCCAGTAATGGCAGCCATCTTCATATTGTCCACGTCACTCATTGAATGCCCATTGCTCTATTTACAAATGAGACTGGCACCACATACCGAATACACTCCTGACTGTGTGAAAGTGAAACGTGTCTGTACTTTATGCTATTATTTTTTATCATGATCGTTAATATTATCAGTACAACTATTATACTTATTGCGCTGAATATCCTTATCAATAGCATCAGTAATGCAATAATAATAGTTGCTGTTATCATCATTATCATTATTATGCTTATGATTTGTATGCTTATTATTATTATTATTATTATTATTATTATTATTATTATTATTATTATTATTATTATTATCTGTGACAAGACCGCCGGGGCTTGGACTGGTTTGCCACGATAGATAATTATCCCCAGCCTTTGCTCCAACCACCTCAATAGCACTCTTCATCTACCAGGCCCCACACAAGCCGGGACAGCTGGACCTCCCCTCCCTCACCTAGGGTTCCCTTCCCCAAGGGGGCTCGGACAAGACATCAGTCATATCACTGCACAAAGTCATAGCTAAGAGATTAAAAATTTAATTCTGAACTGAGTCAACCACAACACAGAGAAGGATGGCTGAAAGCCAGACTAGAAGGTACTATGTACAAGAGCACATATGCAGATGAGGATTCTTCATCATGGAGACGGACGATAGCTCGTGCGGTTGTCCAGTCGTGGTAGCGACTCACCCAGGCTCCTCCAGTGGACCGGAACTCCAAGGTCTGCTGCCTCTCCAAAGTTCCCTCTTCACACAGAGAACCAATCAAGGGCTGATCAAGCGCAGTACCACTGCCTGACTGACACTGCACCGATGAACAAGGATCCTTCCTTGCTGTCGTACTATTTCACTCGTCACACTCCTGATGAAGTCTGGGCCGACCCTAGAACATTAGCGGTCTCCCACTTGCAGAAAAAGTACATGTAGCACCGTATCAAAATACACAAGAGCCTGGTCAGTCTTCTATCTCCTCAGTGACCCACACACTGATATGTCACCTACAACATGAGCGGTTGCTCCACATGAACACAAAATGTCACTGGCAAAGTCTATCAGGTGACTAAACACTTCACCTTATTTCCATGTCCTTGGATCAATAGATCTTCACACAGTATCTTATAACTACCCTGATCGAAGGGTATCAATCACAACCTAGCATACACTGTCAACAGTTCACCACGTTGGCATGAGGTAGCTCCCTACCTTAACAAACATGTCAACAGTTCACCACGTTGGAATGAGGTAGCTCACTACCTTAACACACATGTCCCTCTGGTGTTCCCACCAATGTTGAAATCAATGTCTTAGGTCACTGGACCACATGTTGGCTTCATAAAGGTAACCAATGTAGAAACACTATTTAAGCATCAAATTATACATGGTGTCCCATAACAACCCAGCCGGGCCAGAAGCATATAACACAGGCCATGGTGACCGGTAACAATGATCACTGGGCTCAACTTGAAAGTTCCTGACCTTGCAATCACCAAGGTTTACACTGAGGTTTAATGTCACCAGTGCTTCACTGGCTAGAATCACCAGACGTTTCAGTGTTGGATCCTCTCAGGATCGGATGACACTCGTGGGACTCTTGACGGAGGTCCTAACCTAGACCTACCGACGTATTCAGCACTCAGCTCCTTTCAACATTGATCTCGCAGAATCAGACGACCACTCCCAGTATGGCCTCAATCAACTTCTTGATAGGCACTGGAATGAGTGGGCGCATAGAGCTCATGGTGAAGCTCTTGAATCTTCTTCAGTATAGTAATAACAGATCCTGAAACACGGAGAGGTTGGTGTGAGTACTCAACTACAACAAAGACTAACAGCATCTCCACCATGTCACCTGCCTCTCAGACATTCCTCATGTCTACCAATGTGAGTATGAAATCATCACATACTAGATCTACTAGTAGTCATAATGTATAGGCATAATGATATTAGATTATATATTAGATTATTAGATCATATCACAGCCATAGTGTCAGTTCTGGGATCTCTGTCCCAGATCTTGAGTTGCCCTTTTATTCACTGACTATCTTCCAGGTCAGTCATATCTGTGCCGGTCGAGCACAGCTTTGGTGGCCATCCACCAGTACACTTTCCCACAGCTACTGTGGGTCCCGTGTACCTTGTCCCGTGACGAATTAAGTCACGTCATCCAATGTAGCAAGCCTCCAGACTCTCCACCACCACACTCTGGCTCCACCTTTTTTTTTTGGGGGGGGGGTTTCCCCTCATATACTACTACTTCACGGCAGTATTCCCAATACTCCATGAACCGAATCAGAGTTCCAGAAGAGTAGAATATTAGAGACAGAAACGGTTAGGTTCAACTCCTCGATCTATCTAGACCTAACGGCCTCGAATTACTGAGTGCCGCATCACCCTCGATCGGGTATGTTCAACCATCGGATATGCTCGATCGCTTTGGGTTGGACCTGTAACCTAACGGGTTGGGTGTACCGGCCTACCTCCCAGTCGGCTGCCTAGACATACGTAAGATGGAACATGCACGGTAATTCTAGCGGACGGACATGCACACAAGCAGTAACAATAGTATCATAAATACTTCCTATCACTGTTATCCTACCGATGCAACACCATTCTGCTTACGCGGAATAACACTGCTATCTGCACACAGCAAATACACCACGGCTGATCTCACCTTGATTCCTCGAAAAATCACCATCACTGATCGAACAATTCAGTTACAATTCTAATGTCACGAAGCACATTACACATCTCTAATAATAAGCTCTACCTTATCATTATTTACAGCGTCTAGCATGTTGATGTAATGACTGACAAACTGTCGCCTTGCATGCGTAATTAATAAACCAAACCAGTAACTGCTACACACTGTAAAGCACATCGTTCGGCCTATTTTATTTACACACCACTCGCTGTGGAATACGGCTTGTTCCGTCAGGTAACACATTACATCGCTGATCGATAAAGCCTACTTAAATATGCAGACAGCCAGCTGTAACTTGTAACGCTACGCGACGACTCATTTTCGACGGCAATTAATTCGTTCGGGAAGGTCGGCACGGCATAAAGACAACAGTTAAATAATAGAATAAGTATTCAACTAACCTGTGATTGAACAATCACAAACGTGACTGCAGATGTCCGCTCTGGCCGCGAATATTGACATCAAAATTACATCAGCCTGTTGGCTGTGATCTGTCTACGCTGAGGGCTGGTTGGCGACTGACCACGACTAAGTCAGTGCGCCTTCAACTCGCCTACACGGGCCGCGTGACTTTCATGATTCATGAAGAAAACCAGAGTCACGATGAGTTCCACCAACCCGTGCTGCATGAAGCACTCGTGAACTTAGAGATCTCTACCACGTACGCACTTGGGGGAACATTCTAGATTTTTCTATAAATAACTAGAATAGCTCCGCCCCGCACTACTTTTCTAGGGAAATCCCCTATTAATTGATATTAATTTCAAGGGAGACCAACGCATCGCACTCCCTTCAAAGGGATATTATGCAGAGATCTGCCTATCTGTAGGCGTTTCGTCACATAGCCCCCCACTTAAGATGGTCGACCCGGTCGAACTCACTAGACAAAGATCGGACCGAACTCTGAACCTCTACTCTATCAAGATTGGATTCCCAGGAAAGGACGTTCCATAACGTTCACTTTCCCTGGGGAGATCCACCAGAATGGTATGGATGCTGGATCACCAACCACCGCCTCAAACATACGTTATCTCCAGCGATTAGGCCCGAAACGTAACGGCCTGGTGATTGGCTTATAGGATCTGTCTACACTGGACTGTTCCGCATCCACCTGGTGTAGGCCATCGGTTACTTTACTGAAGGTTCGTTCGTCCCTTCCGACAATAGGATATTTCCTATCCCGACTAGGCATCACCTTCGTGGACTGATCGCGGATGTCGACCGAAATGAATGGTCGCTTACTCCAGGTTTGTCTGGAGTACCCTTGCTCCTGCCTTCTCTCCCGCGAGTAAGGACAGTGAGCCTGTCGGCGTATCGAGTCACCCGACGATCCCGTCGTGCCAGATGTGACTTCGCCTGTCCGACCTCGATTCCCAGTGTGCTTAACACGATGGGCCTCTTCCCGACGGAGCCTGTTCGCCCTAACTACGGTTGAACGCCCAGGAGATCGCAGACCCTCCCTACAGGATGTACTGCGTAGGACTGAGTCTTCCTCGCTCTCGTCTGGACCCAGAACCGAATCTAGCGCGATGGTAGTCGCACTACTTTCTGGAGAAACTACCTCGGACCTCTCCAAATTCTGAAGGAGAGTACAATGGAACTTACGCAATTCCCCGCGGACCTTCACCTCATACGTGGATCGGGACCTTATCCGTTCCACAGGAAAAGGGCCCTGCCATCCGAGTTCGAATTCCGCCCCCTCGATTGGGAGAAGTGCGAGAACCCTATCTCCAATCTGCAGAGATAAACCGTTTCTGGTCCTGTGCTTTGGTGCTGCCAGACAACACGTTGGGCACGACCGGATATATCTCCGCACGTCGCCTGTCATTCCAGGCCAGTGGTAGTGGCTGGAAAGACACTGGACTGTTGCCCCCACATCCTTATGTCCGGTTAAGGATAAGGTATGCACTCTATGTATCAAGCGGGATCTGTAGTCAGTAGGGACTACCATCTGACCGTACTGGCTATCCCCTTGCCCGGCTCTCCGATAAAGCAACCGGTTTTCTACATAGAACTGACCCGGAGTTGGTGGGTCAGAACTTTGGGACACCTCCAGTAAGTAAGGACGCAAAGTCTGGTCCCTACTTTGAGCACTGCTCACTAACATCGCAAGAGAATGGTCTATTTCCTTACCACACTGCCTTTCTCCATCCTTAGCCCTGGCCTGCCTAGCGCTCACTAGACAATGTTCCCTGGGGCCCCCAGGAATACATGCGGACGACCGAGGATCAAAGGGTAAATAGGATCAGGCAGCACAGCCGCCTGGATGCTACCCGTAACATACCTGCACCGAATGTCAATCCGAGCAATCGGCAAGTCCATAGCTACGGAGCTCCTCATGGCCAGCTGAAATTCTCTTGTCTCGCCGGTGAGCTGCCCTGGGCTCACAAGGTGGGATGAGAGTACAGCTTCAAACTGCAATCCTGTATCGTATAGACATTCCACCTGCTTCCCATTCACCTCTATCGTTTCGACCACAGGTGATTTCTCAGACTTTGGTTTCTCCCGACCCTTAGGTGTGGTCTCGCTAGGTCTACCCCTATTAGAGGCGAGACAAGCAAAGTGCAAGTCCTTTGGCTTCCTCAGACAATCTACCGTATTATGGGAAGGAGACTTACAGTACTTACACCACCTCTTACTCCACTTCCGTTTTGGGGAGGCGGGAGGGCTTTGCTTATCGGGTTTATTACCAGAGTCTTTTACCACAGGATCTGCTGCATTGGATGATTCTTTGGGACCTTTGGTCTTGGGCTTCTGATCAAGGCCCTTCTGCCTTTGTGAATCAGTCTGACTGGAATCCCCAGTCTCACCATAGACTTCCACATACCTTTCAGCTAACTTATTTACTATGTCTAGCCTTTCCGCCCCATTTTCCCCTAAGAAATTCCTTAAAGGCTTGGACATCTGCATTTTTCATTTGATCCACCACCATCAACTCTCTCAGACTCTCATAATCCTCTTTGAAATTGGCCAACGCCATCCATTTCAACAGGTATGAGTTCAGCCTCACACTATAGGCCGAGAACATCTCACCTGGTTCTCTCTTGGAAGTTCTGAACCTCCGCCTGTAAGCATGGGCTGTCATTTCGAATCTTTTCAAAAGAGCCGATTTCAGGGTTGGATAATCATTTTCCATCCCTGGGGGAAGACGCGCATACACCTCGTACGCGGTGCCACGGAGTCCTTGTGAAAGCTTAAGATTCCAACGCTCAGGCTCTAAGCCCATAGCTTTACACATTGCCTCGAACTTCTCTAAGAATTGATCTATCTTCTCTTGGTCCGGTTCAAATGGTGGAAACGGCCATTTCATAGCATGGTAAACTGGTCTGCTGGCTGCTGATGAGCTAGGTAAAGCTACTCCACCTACTGCTCTCTCAGAATCACCAACAGATTTAGCCTCTACCTCAAGTTGTTTCATACGGAACTCATGTTCCATTTCCAATTTCCTAGCTTCTAATTTCTTAGACTCTAGGTCAGCTGCAAGTTTTTTTGACTGTTGGTCTGCCACCAACTTTTGCTCTTCAAGTGCTAACTTTCGAGCTTCAAGCTCAACTTCTGACTTTCTTCGCTCCCTCTCTTCTGCTCTGAAGTTTCTCTCTACTTCCAGTACATAGGCTTTGAACTCCTCACCTTCCAATCCCATCTCAGTTGCAGATGCCCGCACCTTAGCTAAATCTAAAGTACGAGTAGCCATGCTTAGTGTAACTTCGGATCAGTATAGATATACAATACCCAATCACAATGCTAACTGTACTTCAACCAACACTGTAACTATGTATCTATACAAACTTAACTAAATGTCTGTCCACGTCGAAGAGAAAGGTATCAGTAGCCCTACTCGTCAAGTAGACAATAGGTATAGGACAGATGACACTATAACCTATTCCTACGAGATGTCAGAACAAAGAGAAGATCCCGGACGAGCCCCCACTCTATCTTGTGACAAGACCGCCGGGGCTTGGACTGGTTTGCCACGATAGATAATTATCCCCACCCTTTGCTCCAACCACCTCAATAGCACTCTTCATCTACCAGGCCCCACACAAGCCGGGACAGCTGGACCTCCCCTCCCTCACCTAGGGTTCCCTACCCCAAGGGGGCTCGGACAAGACATCAGTCATATCACTGCACAAAGTCATAGCTAAGAGAACAAAAATTTAATTCTGAACTAAGTCAACCACAACACAGAGAAGGATGGCTGAAAGCCAGACTAGAAGGTACTATGTACAAGAGCACATATGCAGATGAGGATTCTTCATCATGGAGACGGACGATAGCTCGTGCGGTTGTCCAGTCGTGGTAGCGACTCACCCAGGCTCCTCCAGTGGACCGGAACTCCAAGGTCTGCTGCCTCTCCAAAGTTCCCTCTTCACACAGAGAACCAATCAAGAGCTGATCAAGCGCAGTACCACTGCCTGACTGACACTGCACCGATGAACAAGGATCCTTCCTTGCTGTCGTACTATTTCACTCGTCACACTCCTGATGAAGTCTGGGCCGACCCTAGAACATTAGCGGTCTCCCACTTGCAGAAAAAGTACATGTAGCACCGTATCAAAATACACAAGAGCCTGGTCAGTCTTCTATCTCCTCAGTGACCCACACACTGATATGTCACCTACAACATGAGCGGTTGCTCCACATGAACACAAAATGTCACTGGCAAAGTCTATCAGGTGACTAAACACTTCACCTTATTTCCATGTCCTTGGATCAATAGATCTTCACACAGTATCTTATAACTACCCTGATCGAAGGGTATCAATCACAACCTAGCATACACTGTCAACAGTTCACCACGTTAACACACATGTCCCTCTGGTGTTCCCACCAATGTCGTAATCAATGTCTTAGGTCACTGGACCACATGTTGGCTTCATAAAGGTAACCAATGTAGAAACACTATTTAAGCATCAAATTATACATGGTGTCCCATAACAACCCAGCCGGGCCAGAAGCATATAACACAGGCCATGGTGACCGGTAACAATGATCACTGGGCTCAACTTGAAAGTTCCTGACCTTGCAATCAACAAGGTTTACACTGAGGTTGAATGTCACCAGTGCTTCACTGGCTAGAATCACCAGACGTTTCAGTGTTGGATCCTCTCAGGATCGGATGACACTCGTCGGACTCTTGACGGAGGTCCTAACCTAGACCTACCGACGTATTCAGCACTCAGCTCCTTTCAACATTGATCTCGCAGAATCAGACGACCACTCCCAGTATGGCCTCAATCAACTTCTTGATAGGCACTGGAATGAGTGGGCCCATAGAGCTCATGGTGAAGCTCTTTAATCTTCTTCAGTATAGTAATAACAGATCCTGAAACACGGAGAGGTTGGTGTGAGTACTCAACTACAACAAAGACTAACAGCATCTCCACCATGTCACCTGCCTCTCAGACATTCCTCATGTCTACCAATGTGAGTATGAAATCATCACATACTAGATCTACTAGTAGTCATAATGTATAGGCATAATGATATTAGAGAAAGCCATAGCACACCTGTTCAGTCCAGTAACACTTCTGGGTTACATATAACCCCTAGCACCAGAGTCGACTGTATGACTCTGTCAAGCATCCTTCGCCTGGTGCCAGTCCAATCCTGTTTCACCTTCCATCATCAATCAACATATACACCTACTTCCCTTTCAGTGTAGTGATTACTTTATCGAGAAGGTGCCCAGCCGGACATCTCCTTCCTGACAGACTCATCAATTCACCAATCCCTTAACCCATGGACTGATCAATTACACACATTAATAACTATATGACCATAATAAATTATACTCCTGATAATTCATTACTATAGTATTAACTAAGGAGAACTCATGAATTGTTACACTTAAATAACAAACTCATATCACAGCCATACTGTCAGTTCTGGGATCTCTGTCCCACATCTTGAGTTGCCCTTTTATTCACTGACTATCTTCCAGGTCAGTCATATCTGTGCCGGTCGAGCACAGCTTTGGTGGCCATCCACCAGTACACTTTCCCACAGCTACTGTGGGTCCCGTGTACCTTGTCCCGTGACGAATTAAGTCACGTCATCCAATGTAGCAAGCCTCCAGACTCTCCACCACCACACTCTGGCTCCACCTTTTTTTTGGGGGGGGGGGGGTTTCCCCTCATATACTACTACTTCACGGCAGTATTCCCAATACTCCATGAACCGAATCAGAGTTCCAGAAGAGTAGAATATTAGAGACAGAAACGGTTAGGTTCAACTCCTCGATCTATCTAGACCTAACGGCCTCGAATTACTGAGTGCCGCATCACCCTCGATCGGGTATGTTCAACCATCGGATATGCTCGATCGCTTTGGGTCGGACCTGTAACCTAACGGGTTGGGTGTACCGGCCTACCTCCCAGTCGGCTGCCTAGACATACGTAAGATGGAACATGCACGGTAATTCTAGCGGACGGACATGCACACAAGCAGTAACAATAGTATCATAAATACTTCCTATCACTGTTATCCTACCGATGCAACACCATTCTCCTTACGCGGAATAATACTGCTATCTGCACACAGCAAATACACCACGGCTGATCTCACCTTGATTCCTCGAAAAATCACCATCACTGATCGAACAATTCAGTTACAATTCTAATGTCACGAAGCACATTACACATCTCTAATAATAAGCTCTGCCTTATCATTATTTACAGCGTCTAGCATGTTGATGTAATGACTGACAAACTGTCGCCTTGTATGCGTAATTAATAAACCAAACCAGTAACTGCTACACACTGTAAAGCACATCGTTCGGCCTATTTTATTTACACACCACTCGCTGTGGAATACGGCTTGTTCCGTTAGGTAACACATTACATCGCTGATCGATAAAGCCTACTTAAATATGCAGACAGCCAGCTGTAACTTATAACGCTACGCGACGACTCATTTTCGACGGCAATTAATTCGTTCGGGAAGGTCGACACGGCATCAAGACAACAGTTAAATAATAGAATAAGTATTCAACTAACCTGTGATTGAACAATCACAAACTTGACTGCAGATGTCCGCTCTGGCCGCGAATATTGACATCAAAATTACATCAGCCTGTTGGCTGTGATCTGTCTACGCTGAGGGCTGGTTGGCGACTGACCACGACTAAGTCAGTGCGCCTTCAACTCGCCTACACGGGCCACGTGACTTTCATGATTCATGAAGAAAACCAGAGTCACGATGAGTTCCACCAACCCGTGCTGCATGAAGCACTCGTGAACTTAGAGATCTCTACCACGTACGCACTTGGGGGAACATTCTAGATTTTTCTATAAATAACTAGAATAGCTCCGCCCCGCACTACTTTTCTAGGGAAATCCCCTATTAATTGATATTAATTTCAAGGGAGACCATCGCATCGCACTCCCTTCAAAGGGATATTATGCAGAGATCTGCCGATCTGTATGCGTTTCGTCACATTATCCCCCGATGGTGTTTCCACCTTGTCGTGGTGGGGGAGCTTGAGTTTCTCAATGACCCTGAGAGCTATGCCGGCGGTAGCGTAGCTACCAGCAGGGCCTCCCAAGACGGACAGGTCAAAGGGTAGAGAACAGACAAAGAGGAACACCCTGGACCTCCAGGTTGGGGGTTGAAGCGTGGGGTTAACATCCCCACCTTTGTAAAAACTATTTTGTTACGAAACAAATACATGAGCCTCAAATTCGGACTGACTTATCTGGACAACGACCTTGGAACGTTAAAGGACTTTTGAGATTTGGAACATGGAATGTACGGACACTATATCGAGCTGGAGCGGCCGAAGAACTAACCCGGGAGCTGGTTGAATATCAAATGGATATAACAGCAATTCAAGAAATAAGGTGGCCAAGAGAGGGTACTTTAGAGCAAAATGGAATGATTATAATATATGGAGGAAACACCCAAAATAAACATGAATTAGGAACAGGATTTGTCATCAACAAAGAATTATGGGGGAACGTTTTAAACTTTAAAGCTGTTAATGACAGGATTAGTAAATTACGAATAAAAGGTAAATGGAAAAATATAACGATGATTAATGTACATGCACCTACTGAAGAGAAAGAAGATATTAAAGAAGACTTTTATAATGATCTGGGAGATGTCATAGAAGAAACCCCCAAAACAGGGCATCCTGATTGTGCTGAGGGACTTCAATGCAAAAATAGGTAGAGAGCAAACTAATAAAAAGGTGGCCGGTATGGAAAGCCTACATACAACTTCAAATGATAATGGATGGAGAGTCATCAACCTGGCAGAAGGCAAAGGACTGCAGATTAGCAGTACCAGACTACAAAGAAAGGATATAAACAAACAAACTTGGAAATCATGTGACAAGAGAACCTATAATCAAATAGATCATATTTTAATTAACAACAGAAATGCATCAAACATACAGCAAGTTAGAAGTTATAGAGGAGCTGAGTGCCACAGTGACCAATTCCTCGTTGGAGAAAAATTTAAAATAAAACTTAAGAGAGCTTTCTATACTAAATTACAAAGATTACACCCAACATATAACAGAGAAAAACAACAAGAAATTACAGTCAACGAGAAATTTACAGATGAAATAAAATGTAAACTTGAAACTCTGCAAAACCCTTTGGAGGAAAGCGTTGACCAAACTTGGTTGAACATAAAGAATACAATTCAATCTACCGCAGAAGAATGTCTCGGTGTGTTAACCACGCATAGAAAGAACAGATGGTTCAATCAAAAATGTGAAGAAGCAGTCATTAGGAAAAAGAATGCCAGACATTTGTGGTTAAATGACATCAACAACATCCAAAAGGAAGAGCATTATAGAAATCAATGTAAAGAGGCTACAAAAATAGTCCAACAGCAGAAGCGAGAATATATGAGTGATATAATTAAAGATATGGAAACTAATCACCAGAAAAATGAATCCAGAAAGTTTTTTAAAGAACTGAAGTCAATGAAACGAGGGCACCAACAAAACACATATGGTTTAAAAGATAAAAATGGGAATATGATAAATACCAATGAGGAAATGTGTAACACATGGAAAGAATATTTAGTTGAATTACTAAATTGTGAAGCTCCAAATAACACTTTCCCACAGGAAGAGGTTCTAATATGTGAACCACAAATTGAAGAACCTACATTTGAAGAAATCCTATATGTAATCACACGACTTAAAAACAATAAGGCAACTGGGGCTGATGGAATTGCTGCTGAATTTATAAAGGCAGTTGGCCATGCATTACATCTAAAGCTATACGAACTAATAATACAAATCTGGAGAACAGAAGAATTACCCCATGACTGGAAAGAGTCATTATTGATACCTATCTTTAAGAAAAGAGACAAGTTCCAATGTGAAAATTATAGAGGAATATCACTACTGTCCACAAGCTGTAAGATACTTTCCGCAGTATTACTAAATAGACTAAAACCATATTCAGAAGACATATTAGGTGACTACCAAGCGGTTTTTAGACAAAACAGATCAACAATAGATCAGATATTTATCTTACAACAAATAGCCGATAAAAATTGGGAATATAAAAGAGATCTCCATAACATTTTTGTGGATTTTAAAAAGGCTTATGATAGTGTCCATAGAAATAGACTATGGAATGCTACTCAGGAAGTTGGAATACCAAGGAAGTTAATCAACATGACCAGACTATGCATGGAAGATACTTATAATATAGTAACATATAAAGGCAGGAAATCAGACCCTTTCCAAATAACCATCCATCTATCATGTGCCATGCCGGTAAGAGTGGGCGATCATGTTTTGCCATCTCACTCTATCATCAGAGTCGTGGATCAGCTCCGTGTTCATGTCTCGACTATGCCATGTGGCCAAGCCATCCAGGTATTTGCTTCTAGGTCTTCCTCTTGGTCTGTTCCCTTCGATCTTACCAGTTGTCACCAAGTTCTCCAATCCATCTCTTCTCATATCATGCCCAAAAAATTTTGACTGTTTGCGTCTAATATCTCTAATCAGTTTACGATCTTCGTTTGTTTCTTGAAGGACCTGTTCATTGGTCTTTCTGGCTGTCCATGGTATTCTTTGCATTTTCCTCAGAAACCACATTTCTACAGCCATCAGATGTTTTTCAGCTTGACTGCTCATTGTCCAAGCTTCACATCCATATAAAAGTACAGCTTCTATGTAGCACCTCAACACTCTTTTTCTCGTTTCAATTGACATATTTTTATTGGTCAGTATGTTTTTCATCTTGCTAAAGGCTACTTTAGACATGGCGATTCTTTTTCTAATCTCTTCAAGGCATCTCCCATCAGATGTTATTACTGTTCCTAGATAATTGTACCTTTTCACTTGTTGAAGAATATTCCCATTGTATATTACATTGTGGTATTTCGTTCTTCCTAGTGAGGACCATAACCTGTGTCTTTTTACAATTTAATTCTAACCCTCGTTGTTCACTGTGTGTAACAATCGCATCTACTAAATTTTGCAGGTCCTGTTCATTGTCTGCAATCAAGACTGTATCGTCTGCATATCTAATGTTATTGATGTATCGTCCCCCAATGTTGATTCCTTCCATATCTTCAATATTTCTGAAAATACTTTCACTGTAAAGTGAAAACAGATCTGGAGACATTACACATCCCTGTCTCACCTCTCTTAATAGGCTGATATTGGCCTACTTCATTATCAACTATTATGGCAGCTTGCTGTTTCCAATATATGTTTTTTTACAAGTCTAAGGTCTTTTCCATCAATCTGTAGAACTTCAATCATCCTTATCATGTTGATATGTCTCACTTTATCAAAAGCCTTTGTGTAGTCAATAAAGCAAAGGTGTAGATCTTTGTTTACTTCTATAGATCGTTCAATTACGGTTCTCAGTAAATACACAGCATTTACTGTACCCTTCCCTTTTCCTATTTCAGGTTGTATTTTCCTTCTAATTCTTTGCATGATAATTCTTAGCAAAATCTTCGTGATGTGACTCATTATACTAATTGTTCGATGTTGATCACATTCCAAGGCTCCTGATTTCTTTGGGATTGTAATAAATACAGAATTACATAACTCCTGAGGTATATTTCCAGTATCATATATTGTATTAAGCAGACTGGTAACTTTATCTATTCCATATTCTTCTAAAGCATAAATCATTTCTGTTGTGACGCTGTCTGAACCGGGGGTCTTGCCAGATTTCATATGGTTAAGAGCATTCTGAACCTCCAACTTCAAAATTGCTGGTCCTTCATTATTATTTTGAACATCGTAGTGTTCGTCTCTGTTGTCGTCATAAAGGTTTTTCACATAATCTGACCATACATGTAAGATCTGATCTTTTACTATAATGACTCTTCCATCTTTTGTCTTTAGGCACCCTGCTGATGTACGTGTTCTTTGATTAGTAAGCTCCTGGATTCTTTTGTGCATTAGTTTCGCATTTTTACTGTTGTGTTGTTTTTCAATTTCTTCGCATTGTTTCCTCAAGCCATGTTTCTTTTGCCTCCCTACATAAGGTTCTGACTTTTCTGTGAATTTCTTCATACTTGGCAGGATTATTTTTGTTCTGTCTTCTTGTTTCCATTAGTTGTAAAAATTTCTTCAGTCATCCATGTCTTACGGCCCACTTTCTTTACTTTTGGAATAGTGTTTTCTGCTGCACAACTGATTGAATTCTTCAGCATTTCCCATTGATCATCTACATCTTGAAATAGGATCTCTAGATCAGACAATAAATCAAATTTGTTCTTTACTTCTATGTTAAAATTATCTTGTATTTCTTTGTCAGTTTTCAATTTGCACAAGTCATATTTAGGGTTTCCTGCTATATACTTGACTTTCTTTAACTTTACTCTCAATGTGCCTGTAATTAATCTGTGATCACTGTAACAGTCTGCATTTTGAACTGTTTTTACGACTGTTAACGCATTTCGAAACCTTCTGTTAATCAGGATGTAATCTATCTGGTTTTTAATCCTGCTTTCTGGACTCCTCCATGCTCATAATCTTCTAGGATGCTGTTTAAACCAGGTGTTTCCTACAACCATTTCTTGTTCTTTTGCCCATTCTACAAGTCTGTATCCTTTTTCATTTCTTTCTCCCAAACCATGGTTGCCTACACTGCATCCATCGCCTTGTTTTCCTATTTTTGCGTTGAAATCACCCATTATGATATTTATTTCTGATTTTTTGCAGTTCTTCAAAGCAGACTCCATGTCGTTATAAAATTCCTCTATACTTTCTTCACTGCATGCACTTGTTGGTGCATATACTTGAATGATATTTATTTTAAAAGGTCTTCCGTTTAATTTTACAAATAGAACTCTGCCTGACACAGCTCGATATCTTTTGACAGAATTTGATGTTTGTTTATCTAATATAATAGCTACACCTCTTTGCTGTTCTTCTCCCCCAGAGTAAATAATCTTATAATCCTCTCCTGTCCTTATCCCTGCCCCTTTCCATCTCGTTTCCGATATTCCTAATATGTTAATCTTCTCTCTCTCCATTTCTTGTTTGATGTTTTCTAATTTTCCATCTGCATTCATTGTTCTAACATTCCAAGTACCTACTTTCAATGATATTAATCTTTTGCACCTAGTAGCCTGTTGACGGTCTGGAGTCACCTGGTGCGCATGACTATCCCTACCGGGCGAGGCTGCTCCTATGGAGCACCCATTTACGCCGTTTCTCTGATTATCGATAAGTCCACACAACATGATTTTCTTGGCATCTATAAAGAAGGTAGTTTGCCATTGCTTTCCTTCCTAGCAGTGACCATACTGGTCAGTGACCGTAGCCATTGTCTCCTCAAAAAAGAGATCCTCTGCATACCGTCGTGAAGGCGAAGACATAACCTACAACTATCTGTCGGTTGCTCTTCATCTTCATCCACCACCTGCACCCATGGCTTCACGTAACACTGATCGGAGGGGGGGGGGATTAAACGGGTACTCCACCTTGCCCAAGGGTGTCCCGTAGGCTAGCATAGGGAAGGAGGCGCCTTACTTCTCCTTTGATAGGGATACCCCTATCCCGCTACCTTCCAAATAACATCTGGCTTGAAACAGGGTGATGCACTATCGCCGCTACTCTTCAATCTGGCTCTAGAGAAAGTTGTAAGGAAGGTAAAGGAGGACTGTGATATTGGAGGAACATCCAAGCTGCTTGGTAATGCAGATGATATAGATATTATATAGGAAAATGAACAAAAGACATTTGAAATATTGACTCATTTAAAGGGAAAAGCCCAACAGATGGGGCTGGTTATCAACCAAGATAAGACAGAATATATGGTACTTTCAAGAGAAGAAATGGCTAAAAACTCTGGCCCCACACAAATAGATAATATGACCATTAAAAGAACGGAAACATACAAATACCTGGGTACAATCTTCAACTGCTCCAACATCATAAGGGAAGAAATACAAGCTAGAATCAATTCTGGAAATAAGATATACTATGCACTACAACATCTACTAAAATCAAATGCGTTATCTCGTAACACCAAAATCACAATATAAAAAACATTGATCAGACCATTTGTGCTGTATGGCTCTGAAACCTGGAGTACAACGAAAGGAGACGAAGCCTTATTACAAACCTTTGAGAACAAAGTTTTAAGACGCATCTTTGGACCCATTAGGGATACACAAAGTGGAGAGTTGAAAAGAAGAAGTAACAAAGACATTTATGATCTGTTTAAGTCCCCGCTAATCACTGGTATCATGAAGGCTAATAGACTTCAATGGCTGGGGCATATAGAAAGAATGGAAGATAATAGGGAAACAAAACTCGCTTACACTCAGGAAATAAATCACCGTAGACCCCGAGGTAGACCAAGAAGGCGGTGGAGAGATAATATATATACAGGCCTACAAGCACTTGGAATCAACGACTGGCAAGAGAAGGTCAACCAGAGAGACGAATGGAGACGGATTGTATCTGCAGCAAAGAACCTCAATGGCTCGGAACGCTGAAGAAGAAGATTATTATTATTATTTTTATTATTATTATTATTATTATTATTATTATTATTATTATTATTATTATTATTATTATTATTATTATTGTTGTTGTTGTTGTTGTTATGATTAATATTATTATTACGATTATCATCATCATCATCATCATCATCATCATCATCATCATCATCATCATCATCATCATCATCATCATCATCATCATCATCATCATCATCATCATCATCATCATCATCATCATGGTATCCAGTTTATGTATTTCCAACATCTATCACATCACACACAGACTTCCAATTGCTGTATACAAATATGAGACTAGAACCATATACCCAATACATCTTTAAACAGTTGCTATTACTATAATAATAATAATAATAATAATAATAATAATAATTATTATTATTATTATTATTATTATTACATTATCAGTATGACCCTTGTCATCATTATCGTCATTATAATTGTCAGTATTATATTCTCTATAATTATTATAGTAATAATAGTAATTACTATTAATACAATTATTATTATCCATTCATATATTTCAGACAAATATCCTACTTCATCCTACATCATGACAAACCGGGGATATTCTGTCTATGACAACAAAATATTCACTATCTGTTCGACCTACGCCATAGACCTGACCTATGTGAACCAACCTCACAATCACCAATGGGAAAGCCGTAGAACGTTTCGCTGCAGTCATCTTCAGTGTCAAAGTGGCCAACATTTTTATACCACTTCACGTCAAATTGTTACACATTTATTGTTTTGTATATGTTTGATATAGCTAGCTATACATGAGGCAGGGGAACTGGCAACGGATCGAGAGTCGTTCTAAAGGGCTTTGATGAGACTGACGTTTAGCCAAGGATGTTACCTGAGCATGATCATTCGTACCTGCACGGTGAAAAGTTTTAGCTGTTCAACCTGAAAAACAACATTACTGCAGTTAGTTCCGTGTCCTTTAACTCTCATAACATCGAAATCTACACCAAGCGTAGGGGTAAACATGGTCCAATGGATAAGAGCACTCGCTCTTAAACTTCCGGTGTACTGATGCCGAGATGGGAGGTTCAACCCCTACACCAGTTAGTTGGATTTGGAACGTAAATTACAAGTACAACAGACGTAAGAATGGATTTGCCTGATGGCGAGGGGCACTGGCAATAGGGAAATCTAATCCACACGTAATAGTGTTTGAGTTCAAAAGTTAATAGCTAAATAGACAGCCATACGGACAGACAGTATAGCTAGATAGACAGACAGACATCCGGACAGTATAGCTAGCAGGACATACATACAATATAGCTAGATAGACACGCAGTATAGTTATGTAGACAGACAGTATAGCTAGGTAGTCAGACAGTATAGCTGGGTAGTCAGACAGTATAGCTAAGTAGTCAGACAGAATAGCTAGGTAGACAGACAGACAGTATAGCTAGATAGACAGACAAACATTATAGGTAGGTAGTCAGACAGTATAGCTAGGTAATCAGACAGTACACCTAGGTAATCAGACAGTACACCTAGGTAGTCAGACAGTTTAGCTCAGTGGTTCTCAACCGGTGGGGAATTCCCCCCCCCCCTAGGGGGGAATTTTAGGGTTTCCAGGGGGGGGGGGGGATGAAGACCATTTCAAGATCGTGTTAATACAAGAACCGATTACTTGACATAGATTTTCCCTTCATACTTCACAGTTATGTATGTCTCGTCCTTCTAAAATTCATTTTATAAAGTAAGTAGACCCACAAATCATGTTTTATGTGGATGTCTAGACTTGTTTTAGTATATGCTTTTACATTTGCCTTCCACTTTTACGTATACTGTGTAGGGGTGAGGGGATTTTTAGATAGGAAATATGAAGGGGGGGGGGGGGGGGGGGAATGACGTTCTGAAAATACGGTGAAGGGGGGAACGGGCCAAATTTTTGATAGGAAGGGGGGAATGGCGTTCTGAAAATATGGTGAAGGGGGAAATGGGCCAAAAAAGGTTGAGAACCACTGGTTTAGCTAGACAGAATATCTAGGTATAAAGAGAATCATTATAACTAGGTAGACAGACATATAGTATAGCTAGGTAGAGAGAGAAACATTATAGCTAGTTAGACAGACTTACAGTATATCTAGGTGAACAGACAGAAAGTTTAGCTAGGTAGACAGACTTACATTAAAGCTAGGTAGACAGACAGGCAGTATATCTAGATAGATAGACAGACAATATGGCTAGGTAGACAGAGAAACATTATAGCTAGGTATACAGATGGGGCTGGTTATAAACCAAGATAAGACAGAATATATGGTAATTTCAAGAGACGGAATGGCTAAAAACTCTGGCCACATACAAATAGATAATATGACCATTAAAAGAACGGAAACATACAAATACCTGGGTACAATCTTCAACGGCTCCAACATCATAAGGGAAGAAATACAAACTAGAATCAACTCTGGAAATAAGATATACTATGCACTACAACATCTACTAAAATCAAAGGCGCTATCTCGTAACACCAAAATCACAATATACAAAACACTGATCAGACCAGTTGTGCTGTATGGCTCTGAAACCTGGAGTACAACGAAAGGAGACGAAGCCTTGTTACAAACCTTTGAGAACAAAATTTTAAGGCGCATCTTTGGACCCATTAGGGATACACAAAGTGGAGAGTGGAAAAGAAGAAGTAACAAAGACATTTATGATCTGTTTAGGCCCCGCTAATCACTGGTATCATGAAGGCTAATAGACTACAATGGCTGGGGCATATAGAAATAATGGAAGATAATAGGGAAACAAAACTCGCTTACACTCAGGAAATAAATGACCGTAGACCCCGAGGTAGACCAAGAAGACGGTGGAGAGATAATACATGTACAGACCTACAAGCACTTGGAATCAACGACTGGCAAGAGAAGGTCCACCAGAGAGACGAATGGAGACGGATTGTATTTGCAGCAAAGAACCTCAATGGCTCGGAAAGCTGAAGAAGAAGAAGAAGATACAGGCTTACAGTATACCTAGGTAGACAGAGAAACATTGTAGCTATGTAGATGTATAGATAGGTAGCCTAACAGACAATATAGCTAGGTAGACAGACAGACGAACGAACGAACAAACTTTATTTTCAAAGAGTAACAAATTGGTCACGCAGGCTCGTCTTACATTCGGCCCTTTCAAACACTCAACTGATACATTAAAATAGGGCGAAAAAAAACATTGTCAAATGAATGTTGTAAACATAAACAATGCATATTACAATGTTATGAGACACATCCTCCACCTACCCACACATCCACCATCCACCACACATCCCCACACACACATCCCCTCCTCAACCACACACACAGACACACCCATGCACACATACATTCCGCCACCCATCCACCCACCCCCACCCAAACATCACACACCTAAACAAATCCTCCCACTTACACACATTTCCCTACCCACACACATATCCTACACCCACCACACATCTCCCACACACACATCTCCCACACACACATCCCCCACACACACCCCAGGCACACATACATGCACCAAACTACCTATCCCCCACCTACACACATCTCCCCACCCAAACACACATCCTCCATCCATCCCATAACCCACCAACACTCACCCACCCACACACTCCCAACCATCCAGCCAAACACACATCATTAACTACACATTCCCCCACCCACAAACACACATCTCCCCGCCAACGCACACATCCCGCATCTACCCACACACAAATCCCGCATACACCCACACACACCCACTTACACACACCCCATGCTCCCACCCACCCGCACATCCCTCACTCACCCACACACACATCCCCCACCCGTCCCCCAAACTACACACACTCATCCATCCACATATCCTCCACCAACCCATCCCTCAACCACCCATCCATTACCCACACAGTCCTTAACCACACATACCCCACCCACACTCATTCCCACCCATACACACATATCCCCATCCACACACACACACATCTTCCCACCCATAGACATATCACCCCCCCCCACACACACACACACACACACACACATGATCACACACCAATACATCTCCTATCCACAAACACAAACCTCCCACACACATACCCCACCCACACACATGTCCCCACCCACACACATCTCCCCACCCACACACACTTCCCCCACCCATACAATTATCCCCCATACACATCGCCCCACTCATCTATTCATACCTCAACCGCTCACACCCACACAACCCACACCCACCCATCATCACATACATCTCCCATCTACCCACCCACACTCACACACCCAAACCACACAGGCAGACACACATCCCAGACCTTCACACACATCCCACACCCATACACACATTTCTAACCCACACACAAATCCCCCCCCCCACACAACACCCCACCCACATATATCCCCTACCACACACACATCCCCCACGCACATCTATCCACAGATCTCCCACCCACCCACACATCTCCCACCTACAAACTCTCTCACCACCCATACATACACCCTAGACCCACCCACACGTACCCCACACACACTCCCACCTACTCAGACATATCCCCCACCCACACAACATCCCCACACCCATCCCCCAACTCACACACATCCCCAATACCCCCATACACCAATTCACCAACACATCCCTCACCCACTCACCCACACACATACATTCCCCACCTACAAAACCCCCACCCACAAATACCCACTCTTTTCGAACCATCCACAAAAAACGTTTCCCACCCACACATACATTCCTCACCCACACACACATCCCCCACCTACCATACATCTCTTCACCCATCCACCACACACATCCCCACACATAACCCTCCATACATACATTCCCCACACACATCCCTCCACACATACATTTCCCACACAATCCCTCCACACACACATAACCGCACACACACACACACACACACACACACACACACACATCCCCTACATACATACCCACACACAATCCTCACATCTAGATACATACATGATGCCTCACATAATCAGTTACACTAATATGAACAAACTCCCACACTTTACACACACATACACTGACGATTGTCGTGAACATTCTCGCAACTATTGTAGAAACGTGAGAAAATATTGTACATATACATTGTGTGGCGTAAACTTTGTGATGCAATTCAGCTGTCTCTTTCTTTTCTTACAAACACACACGCACTCTCTCACATTAACACACTCTCCCTCACTCTCTCCCCCTCTCTCTCTCTCTCTCTCTCTCTCTCTCTCTCGCTCTCTCTCTCTCTCTCTCTCACTCTCTCTCTTTCTCTCTCTCACCCACTCTACAGTAATGCGCATATTTTCACATTATACATGAAAAAATCAAGTGGCATACAAAAACGATAATATGAAAGATGAGAGTGCAAAACAAAATATGGAATAGCATGTTTGTCAGCGTCTCACATACACAGGTATTCTCAAATCATTCACATGCACTCAAGAACACATCAGTAATACACGTGGTATGATGTTTATTCAGGAAAACCTGATTACAGTTACAATGCGCACACAAGGCGGTTACATCAGTATATACATAGTGCTGCTAATACATAATAATAGCACTCGGGCATTCACACACAAAGCACTGCACTCAAATCACAGCTATCTTCACATATGGCAAATCTAGCTAGCACTCCCGCAATTCTTAAACACTCGCTCCAGAAAACACATCCTTCCCCTAAACTGTCGAGTCTCCGTCTGTCCTTTCCTCACGCTGACCAACTGGTCTCGTGGTACTGGACCTCGTGTTTCTCGAGACAACCGGGCTGTCTCACCAGTCACGTCGGACTGCTGTCTGCCCGTGTTAGGTCTGGTCGTACAGTGCAATGCTGTCTGGTCAACAGCGTCCCGTAGACTTGTGTCCCCTTTTATAACTGGGTCTTGTCCTGCCACTCTAGTCTTGTCTAGTATCTCTATTGTCCTGTAGACAATGTCCTGTCTTATGACATCTCTACGTCCTTATAAATGTCCTGTCTATCCTATCTCTCTGATCCTGTAGATGTCCTGTCGCTGACATCACTGCCTCTCTAGCTATGTCCTGCCTCTATTATGTCCCTTGTCCTCAATATGTCCTGTCTCTATTCCCCAACACTCTGACAATACACATACACACGGAGAGACACATATGCAATAACGTACACACACATACACACAAACGTACACACACACATGCACACACATACACACATACACAATCACGTTCACACGCGGACACACCCATACACACGTACACCCACATACACACATACACACACATACACACATGCACACACATATATACATACACACTCATACACACATATACATATACACACATATCCATGTACACACATACACATACACACGCATACACACACTCATACACACACACGCATACACACGTATACACATATTCATACACACACTCGTACACACATACATACACACATGTACATACACTCATGCCAATACACGTGTGAAAAAGACACATAATATGTTACATGCGTTTAATAATTCAAGGACGCAGCCTGAATTAATAACTGCAACATACCAGGTGTTTATATGTAATGTAGAACTTTCTGGACACAGCCATGTAAATTACAAAGTTTGTCGAGGCGTATACACCAAACAATAGTTTGCGAAGTATATCAATATTTCCATTTAAAGTAAAGCCATAGGTGTAGGCAATATCCAAAGCTGTAGTTGGAACAAAGACCAACAAACAGGTCCCACAGATGATGAGAATCATTTTGTGGACCTTCATGTCTGCCGCAGTAGTCGTGTTAGACAGCCGCTGTCTTGTGTGTACAGTGTGTGCCAGTTTTAGCGCCGTTGTCGTGCCACAAACAGACACAATTGCAACGTTGACAGTTCCCAGCAAATTGTTAAACCAAACCTGGCTGTAGTAACTCATTCTATTAGACGCCCACCAGTCACTTTCACTTAAAAGGTTCTGGGTAATGTTTCTTGTGTCGAGCAGCCTAATTATTTTATATCTGCCAAAACCCGGACCAATTATACCACAAACGTAAACTACAATAAAGATAACAAAGAGTTTGACTCGAAATGGTGTAAAAAGTCTGGCCACTTTGAAAGGGAAGAAGACTGCGACGAAACGTTCTATGGCAATAGCGCTGGTGATGGTAACACTGAGCCCGGTGCAAAGTTGGTCTATCATGTGGATCGAGTAGAAATTAAGCATATTGTCGAGGTTTGTAGCAGACTGAATGTCTATTAATAATACGAAGTATGGACTCTGTCTGAAATACAGAGGAGTGAAATCTGTGTTAATACGTTTTAGTGTGTGTGTGTGTGTGTGTCCGTGTGTTTGCGTGGTGTGTGTGTGTGTGTGTGTGTGTGTGTGTGTGTGTCCGTGTGTTTGCGTGGTGTGTGTGTGTGTGTGCGTGTGCGTGTGCGTGTGCGTGTGCGTGTGCGTGTGCGTGTGCGCGCGTGTGTGTGTGTGTGTGTGTGTGTGTGTGTGTGTGTGTGTGTGTGTGTGTGTGTGTGTGTGTGTGTGTGTGTGTGTGTGTGTGTGTGTGTGTGTGTGTGTGTGTGTGTGTGTGTGTGTGTGTGTGTGTGTGTGTGTGTGTGTGTGTGTGTGTGTGTGTGTGTGTGTGTGTGTGTGTGTGTGTGTGTGTGTGTGTGTGTGTGTGTGTGTGTGTGTGTGTGTGTGTGTGTGTGTGTAACCTTCTGCAAAACTTGCCAAGAAACCTTGACAACCATGATAGAAAACCTAATAAGAAAGAGATCTGGTGGTGAGACCCCCCCCCCCCCCTCCCCCGACCAGCCAGATCAGATAACACTGAGGACGAGTGTGACACAGGGGCCGGTACTAGTAATCGTGATGACGGAGTTATTCCTAGCGGTTAGTTAGTTAGTTAGTCGCAGTTCCAACTTCACAGCAACGGGTCGTCCCCATTATGCTCCGTTCCTGTGCCAGTGAATATCATACAAAACGCTCCCCGCCGCCCAATGTGAAAAGTGGAAAAGACAGGAGTCTCGACAAACAACAGCCCGCACAGATGCACTGTGCATAATGCCGCCGCCAGAATGTCAACACAATAGTCCCCCCACGAAACATTCTGATGGAATCTGCAGCCATTTTCCCATCTGGATGTTTCCTGGATGTTCACCCACACAGTCCACGAAATACAGTTCATCGTGGATGGCAGTGGCAGTCAACCAGAAGCCCAGCAACCACGCATTTCTGCATAAGGCAAAAACCGGTCAACTCTGGGACATAGCCATCTGCCATCACTCCGAACATTCAGTCACGTTCCAAAAAACCTCTGGCAAATTCAAAAGCACTTCACACGAAACTCACAGCTCACAGTGTCGCGCCACGCACTCACTCAGTAGCAGGGCGACGGAACCATCAAGCCTCCTTAGTCGCCTCTTACGACATGCGTGGTAGGCTGCAGTGTTGCTATTCTTTGCTTCCCTTATGGGCCCCGGCAACACACGGGCGGTGTTACCAAGGACATCCCATATGTCAAACTAAGAAGGAGAGTGAGACTAGGAACGTGGAATGTAAGAAGTCTGTATGAGGGAAAGCTTAAGATATTATGTGATGAGATTGAGACGTTAAATATTAACATGTTAGGAATAAATGATCATCGCTGAAGAGGCAAGGGTCATTTTACAACTGAAAATGGAAGTCTGTTCATGTATTCTGGTAGAGATGTCGGAGACCATACCGGGGTGGCATTTTGTTTAGATTTTGTATAGATTTGTTTAGACTACGAAAGATTTAATTGGATATAACCCGCTTAGGATAGAATTCTCACTGCCATACTTAAAGGCCATCCAAAAGACAAAAACAAAAAACAAACAAAAAACAACAAAAAACAACAAAAAAACACAACTCTCATTCAGATTTATGCACCTAATTCAACAGCATGGGAAGACGAAATCGATTACTTTTACAGCATACCACAAGACACATTACATACAATTGGTCATAATGGCATAACAATAATAATGGAAGATTTTAATGCAAAAGTGGGTACAGGAAGACCTGAACATAAGAGACATGTTTTAGGAAAATTTGGATTGGGAAATAGGAATGATGCAGGTGAAAATTAATTGAATTTTTTGCACAGAAAATGAGTTAACGGTAGCCAACACTCTGTTTAAACAACACCCAAGAAGACTCTTCGCGTGGAAGTCCCCGGACAGTACTACAAAAACCACAGAGATTATATTTTATTACACGGAAGATTTAGATCAAGCATAGCATCGGCTGCCGGTCTCTCTGGCTGTGGGGTTACAACACTTTCTCTCTGTAATCCCGTTTATCACGCAGAGTCTCGCAGCGGAGCGAGAACTGAGGTGGTTCGACCCCCGCTCGTGACTTGCGGATACTGAGCCGGCCGCTCAGAAAGCAATGGCAAACTACTGAGCGTAATCTTGCCAAGAGATCAACAGACAGCTGAAAGATGCTGCTGTTGACAGCTAAGTCCTGTAAAAGGATACGCAAAACATTTATTATTTATAGCATCGGCTAGAACCTTACTTAGTGCAGACTGTGATAAAGATCATAAGTTATTAAAAGCAGGCATCTCGGGAAGGTTTACCCGGTCAACAAATGCCCGCAGAACTCGGATGTGTCGGCCTAACGGCGCAAGAACCCAGCTCTGCTGTAAACAGGCACAACGCAATCACGTCCGAAAAAAATCAAAAAACTCCGGATGAAAGCAAAAGAAGAAGAAGAAAAGCAGGCGTGAAAGTAAAACTATAAAAGCTTACCCGAGGACCACGGCCACTTCGTTTTGATCTCACAAAATACCAGATGCATACAACATAGAAGTGAAGAATCGTTTTGTGTTCTTGATATCCATACAGGTGGAATTGACACCTGATGAACTGGTAGTCCAAGATAGAGATATTTTGATAACAGCAGCCAAAGATTTAATTCCGACCACGAAAAAGCAACATAAGCCATGGATTACATCAGGCACGTTAGAATTAATAAAACAACGAATCAAACTGAAATTTAAATGAGGTGAATCCGATAATAGCAGAATGAAGTATACATCTTTAACTCGAGGAATAAGAAAGAACACTAGAAAGGACAAAAACTAATATATACAAGATTGCTGTACCAGAATGGAGTAATATCATAAAACTGGAAGAGATTATGAAATGTTCACAGAAATGAAGTTATTGACTAGAAATTTTCAACATCAATTGAATGTTATCTGTGACAAGTTGGGAAATACCCTAACGGAATCTAGACAATTTATAGAAATATGGCAGGAATACTGCAGTGGAATGTATGATATGAATGACATTGCGGATATGAATGAGGTACATGAACCAATGACAGCAGAGACATAACCTGAACGTTTATGTTAACAGGTCTGCCGATTAATTTAACTAGTAGAACTATGTCTGAGACAGCCGAATATCCTTGAACAGATTTTGATGTTTGCCGATCCAAGATAATTGCTACCCCTCTTTGTCGTTCTTCTCCTCCAGAATAAACAATCTATAAATCCTCATCTGTCTTAATCCCTGCTCCTTTCCATCTCCTTCGCACATCCCTATTATATTAATCTTCTCTCTTTCCATTTCTTGTTTGTTGTTATCTAATTTTCCGTCGTCGCTTAACGTCATAACATTCCATTTTGCCAGTTTTAATGTCCCTGTCCTTTTCTTGTGATGATCAATAATTTTGCGAATCATAATAAACTAGGCACTTTAAAAGAAGGTAGTTTGCCGATGCTTTCCTTCCTGGCAGTGACCATAATGATGAGATACCAGCTGAACTAATTAAAGCGGGAAGAGAAGAAAGCATACAAATCTATCACTCATTATATAAAATGATATGGAAATACGGTGTATGGCCTAAAGATTGGAAGAGAACTTTCTTCGTTCCAATGCAAAAAGGGCAATCTGAAATTATGCTCCAACTATAGAATTGTTGCCCTGATCAGTCAAGCAAGTAAAATTCTACTAAAACTCAAAATTAAAAGACTTCGTAAGAAAATGGAAGAAGAAATTAACGTCTTTCAAGCTGGAATTAGACAAGAAAGGGGAACAAGAGATCACATACTCAACATGCATTTAACAATAGAGAAGTGCAGAGAATTTAATATAAACCGATTCTCATGTTTTGTGGATTATTTAAAGGCATTTGACTGTGTACAACATCAGTGCCATGCTCCAGCTCACGGTTCATGGCATGTTCAAACATAGTCACGTTGAAGTACGCGATAAGCGTGGATCTTGAGCCACGGGGTGCACACCAAGTCGTCGTCGAAGCGAATAAGCAAGATTCGCGAACTGAGAGGGCATTCAGTTCGTGGTTTGCCGTTGAGTGCGGACACCACGTAATGAACATAGCATCGGCCAGATATTGTGCCTCTAAGTAGATTTATAATAATTGTTCATATACAGTGTAACATTGTTGGATGAATGTTCGTGTAAGTGACAGTGTACATTGTATAATGCTTTAGACGAACAGAGTGTCGAAAACCCGAGTTGGAGTTGTGTTCTAACAGTAATTTTTCATGGACTGTACAGAGTGGAAGAGCCTAAGTATAAACAAATATAATAGCAGAGATGTCTACAGTCATCATATCTAAATATAAATGAAAAGGCACAGAAGTGCGCTTGCACAGAGAAGATGTGTATATGGCATGACGAACGCGCTGTGCGCCTACCAGTCTCTTCGAAGGCCGTCTCATCTAGGTTGTGATCTCGTCCGTGACCTATAAGACCATTTCAACAACCATAATATCGTCCACGGCAATCAGAAATTTGGGAGATCATGAGAAATGTGGGTTTTGAATTACATGTAATACAACTCATAAAAATGCTCTATCTAGACCAACAAGACGGAAAGCAATGGCAAACTACCTTCTGCAAAACTTGCCAAGAAAGGTTAACAACCATGATAGAAAACCTAATAATATTTTTAAGAGCAAACATCTTTCCCATTACAATATACGCCTGTGAGAACTGGACACTTATTAAACGAGGTGACCAGCGCATAAATGCCGTTGAATATAAATGTTGTAGACGAGTTCAAAGAATATCTTGGGTAAAGGAAAGAACAAATGCATCCATATTTCAAGAGCTGAATGCTGAAGAAGGTTGGCTATTAAAGACGATAAAAGGGACGCAAAGGTGTTTCCAAGGCACCAGGGCCAGGTTTTATACTGGTCAAGACCTACTAACACGTCCAAGCCGTGCGTCCTGGGCAACAGGTTCCTTCGGGGTCCTGGCTAACGTAGTAGGATCGCTGTTTCTTCCGAAGTCGGAGAGTATCTGCCTGCACGGCGAGGAACCTCCAGTCTGCACACCAATTAGCCAGACATGGAACAACGAATACTCACGCAAACCTCAGATCCGGTATGACATCACACTGATGTTGGATAACAGGATGTCTTCATCCGACATACAGGACTTCACACTGGAGTTCACAGCCAGAGAACGCAAGCAAGCAGGCAGCAAGACGATAAAACAAAGAAAATTGAAATATTTTGGTCCTTGAAACGTCATGAAAGATTGAAGAGAACAATAATGGAGGGGCATATGCCTGGGAAGAGAGGAAAAGGAAGGCCAAAGAGAAGATGGATACAGGATGTGGCGAATGATCTCCAGATGGGTGTATCCGACGCGGGACATCTTGCTTATGATCGAGAGGTTTCCCAGAAGGTTGTTATGGAAGCGAGGTTCTGCAAAGGACATACTACTGAATGAATGAATGAATGAATATATATATATATATATATATATATATATATATATATATATATATATATATATATATATATATATATATATATATATATATATATATATATATATGTGTGTGTGTGTGTGTGTGTGTGTGTGTGTGTTTGTGTGTGTGTGTATGTGTGTGTACACACACACATAGAGAGAGAGAGAGAGAGAGAGAGAGAGAGAGAGAGAGAGAGAGAGAAATCAAATCAAATCAAATCAAATCAACTTTATTAGGGTCACAAATTGGGCGCGCAGGCCCGTCTTACATTCGGCCCTTCCAATCACTCGTCTTTCGTTCATCAAGAGCATTATACATTTACATAGGAAGAAAAATAAACATTGTGAAATGAATGTTGTAAACATAAACAAGGCTAAACATGGAGAAAATGTGTACATAAAAAGTATGTGACGTAAAAGTAGTGATGCCAGCGCGTCCACACACACACACACACACACACACACACACACACACACACACACACACACCACACACACTCTCTCTCTCTCATTCACTCTCACGCTCACTCATTCACTCTGCCGCTCACTCATTCACTCTCACGCTCACTCATTTACTCACACGCCCACTCATTCACTCTCCCGCTCACTCATTCACTCTCCCGCTCACTCATTCACTCTCACGCTCACTCATTCTGTCTCTCCCGCTCACTCATTCACTCTCCCGCTCACTCATTCACTCTCACGCTCACTCATTCTGTCTCTCCCGCTCACTCATTCACTCTCCCGCTCACTCATTCACTCTCCCGCTCACTCATTCACTCTCCCGTTCAATCATTCACTCTCCCGCTCACTCATTCACTCTCACTCATTCACTCTCACGCTCACTCATTCACTCTCACGCTCACTCATTCACTGTCCCGCTCACTCATTCACTCTGCCGCTCACTCATTCACTCTCACGCTCACTCATTTACTCACACGCCCACTCATTCACTCTCACGCTCAATCATTCACTCTCCCACTCACTGATTCACTCTCACGCTCACTCATTCACTCTCACGCTCACTCATTCCTTCTCACGCTCACTCATTCACTCTCACTCATTCACTCTCACGCTCAGAGAGAGAGAGAGAGAGTAAATTTTCAAGTTAGTACTGTCATTAAGTACGTTACCTACTTAGTAGTAGCACAGAGTACATTACCTAATAAGCACTATCTTTGAGTAAATTGAATGCTGACATTTAGTACATTACCTGATGAATGCTGACACTGAGTACATTACCTGATTAACGATACCAGTGAGTACATGAAGTCGAAGACGGAGAGAGCAATGAGCATCACGTTGGTGCTGTCTTTGGCTATTCCGTGTTTTCTCAGCACCACGATGCTGATTGCATTTCCTGCTAGACCTAACACAGCCAGCAGGTTTATAACCCCAATATGAATAATCAAAATGTCAATAAAAGAGATCAAGGTCCTATTTTCTGGATAATTCTGTCTTGTCACAGCCGTGCCAGTGAAGTTCGTATAATTACCTTTCCCATCCATTACTCTATTGAGTGTTAAGGTCTTAATAGTTTAGTAGCGGGCCCGTGCGGTAGATTATCTAACTATGATACAAGACTTCTAAATTCCGCCCCGTAAATCTTTACGTAAAGATGTTCAATTATTGAATGGTTCATATTGCATTGTAATTTCGCTGATTATGCCGCCCCCTTTACCGTGCCGCCTGATGCGGCCGCCTCTCTGTATCATAGCACGACACGACCCTGTGTTGTAGCGCATATGATTTCTAACGGAACTACTCGATACAGAATAAATCATGCGTCGATTTTTATCTTTGAAATAAAACGTTAATTTTGGTGTTCTAGGTCCGTCGCGAAGAGGTTAAGGAAGCAATTAATAATTCCGCATACCGCACTCGAAACACAGCTGCGGGCGATTTGGCAGCAGACCTCCGTGCCTTGGTTTCAATATATTGGCATGAGTGCCTGTCGTTCAGAAAACAATGGCAATCTATTGAACGTCAACTTGCCAGGAAATCAAAACAGCTAAATATAATTCTGTGGTTGACTTCGACGTTTTGTGAAGGATATGCAAGAAACTTTTAGACTGAATGATCATCATGCCAGGTAAATGGCAACTATTCAGTATAACACAACTTTACAACAACCGTCCGCCATGTTTGAAAAATAGTGACCTCTCTATGGAAACAATGGTCAGCGGTCACATGACTTCTTAACCGAGGGTCTAAGGGCGTTTAAAGCGGGTTAAAGGCGAGGGTGTCGACTTTATTGCACCGGGTTTTTAACCCACGTAACTCGTTCTCTTTCCGCATTCTTTATGTTTACAACTTTCATTTGACAAGGTGTTCCCTATGTGAATGTAACATGCACAATATATAATTGATGTAAGAAAGACAGATGGTCGGAAGGGCCGAATGTTAAACAGGCCTGCGTGCCAAATTTGGAACCCTTTGAAAATAAAGTTCGTTCGTTTGTTCCGCAGACGCCCAGCCGAAAGCGTGACACAAAGCAGGATCTCTGCAGCTCCAGCGACGACCCTCAAGGATCTCTATGAAAATTGTACTCATGAACTGATTGTTGGAGTCCGGAATCGAACCCACAACCTTTAGAGCGGAGGTTTAACCATTTAGCCACGCAGACCATCAAAAACCCAGAGTATGTGTTCTCTCAAATAATGATTGTGGGGATTAGCCGATAGTCATTCTCAGTTAATGTTTAATTTCGTTTCGCTGTATAATAATAATAATAATAATAATAATAATAATAATAATAATAATAATAATAATAATAATAATAATAATAATATGATAATAATAATAACAAAGATAATGATAATAATAATAACAAGGATAATGATACTAATGATAATGATAATAACAATGATGATAATACTAATACTACTAATAATAATAATGATAATAACAACAACAACAAAGCTGATGATAGTAATAATACTGATAATAGCAGCAAAGCCAGTGACTTATGAGAGGATGGACCCGGTGGCTGAGAAAGTCGTGGCGTGCTGATGAGCGTAATCTAGCCTAGGAATCAACATACAGCTGAAAGATGCTGATGTTGACGGCAATATCCTGAAACAGGATGGAAACGCGGAAATAATAATAATAATAATAATAATAATAATAATAATAATAATAATAATAATAATAATAATAACAATGATGTCAAAGACTGAAATAGATAGGAGGGAAGACCACCCTGAATGAGTGGTCTACCTCAAGTAGAGTAGAGGTAACCCAGTGCCCCAACATGAGGGCAGGGTAGGTGTAGGAAGTAGATAGGGAGGGGAACTGTAAACAGTTCTCTCATGAGACACGGAAGTGTCAACCAGAGAGTAAGCACTCTGGTCACGATATAATCACGCCAACGTGATAGACACGAAGAACTAGAATGAACTCAAGAGTAGGCTACTACTCTAAGCGTGTTGAATGATGTAGCACGCAAAAGCCGAAGTGCGCACGAGGTCCTTCCGCGTACTGTGTAATCAGCACGCGGAGAATCGTCAGACTGGGGACAGACTTCGTAGGGAACACATCGCTTAGCGTCGATGCGTATTTCTTTAGATGAGTAGATAGATTTAGCAGTAGGGCTAGGGACGACTAGTGATAGGAAATTCTGTGTATTCATGTGTGATTCATTAGAGACAGTTTTGTGCATTTATGTAATGTAAAGAGCCAGTGGCAATAAAATGTGTAATCAAATCCTCTCGTACGACTGACAAATCTTTTTGTGTGGTGCGAGAGAAGTTTATCCCGTAATGCCTGTAGCATCGCTTGATGACAGGCTAGGATAAAAGTGGTGTCAGAAGTGTGGCTTGGACAATTGTTCAAGCAAAAACACTCACCCACGGCTCTAAAATATTATTACTGTCAGTTAATCACAAGGTTTAATTTGTGTTAGTGTTTCACGGAAAAAACTGCAGTTTAATGATTCCTTGATAACTTACATATTAAAATACAAGGAAGGAGAAGGGTTAACAATCGTGTACTTCATTCTGAGAGGAGGACGAATAAAAGAGCATTGACCGACACAGATATGAAAATAGGATACAGGTGTTCGTAAAGTTCATTGCTTGACGATCTGACGGACACGGAGAAACGGGACGATCGGCCGACGGGAAAATGAACGGAGAATGCTTTGAAGTGCAAACGAGCGATGGACAGAGGACCAGCGCAACAGCGGAGAACGGAGCGCCAGGACGGATACGTGATTTCACTGAACTTTTGATGTTACGGGTACGGCTAATTTGATTGTAGATCAAACAATCAACGGAGAATGGGACACGCAATATAAAAAGCTGAACATGGAGTTTCTGTTTAGTGTGATACCAAACTGGACGGAAAGATAGAATTATGTGTCCTGTAATGAATAGAAATATCCTCCCTTATAATGGGATAGAGTGTTTGGCTGCGGATAAATTTCGATTCGGGGACTTACATTAATTCTATAGATATATATATATAATGTAACACTAATATTAGAGTAATAGTGGCATAGGGATATAGGTGTTGTTCTTAATGTGTGAAATTGCATTCGTTTATCTAGTCGTGTAAACTTTAGTGCACTCAGAAATCGTATGTCCGTGTGTTTTTCGGAGGCTTTTCAGTATGGCTAGAAAAGGACTATCACATAAGAAAATTATATGAAGCAGACGCATATCACCAGATTACCTATCTTCTCCACAGGTTCAAATCTCCTATTGAAATCATAGAAGAGATTAAGGTTACTACACTTGAGCAAATAAAGTACCTACTTAGAAACAACAAGAACATAGACATGTTTTAATATGAAGAAGTGATAACTTAACGTCAAATACAGAACACTGTATGCTCAAACAAATATACAACTAACACCCTTAAAAGGAAAAGACGTTAACCTGTGGCAAGCAGGGATACTTAAAACTGCATGCAATTGCACTGTGCCGAAACATTAAACTTTGTTAACCATAGACATGGTGTAGAACATTCATAGTAACTCTAGACAATGTCGGATAGTGGCGGTGTGTATTCAGAGGTGGATTATAATACCGTCCAAACCGGGAAATATATGAACTTCAGTGACTTACCAAATCGGATTATTTTCTGGTGATAAGACATTGAACAGTTGTTTTCTTCAAGAATTGGATTAATTCCCGACTCAAGCAGGAGGAGATCATTCATGGTGAGATCACTCCATTTCTGTGTGTGCAGTCCTGTGTTTTGGCTGACAGAAAAGACGAGAAGAACTAATGCACATACGAGATCAACCGTCCTATCTTGCATTCACACTAGCAGACAATACCAACTACATATACACAGTCCATACATACACCAGACATAGTTTTTCTTAATAAATCTGTTATTTATTGTTGAAAGGAACTGTTGTCAGAGTATGTGTTGAGAGAATAACAGAGAGAGTGAAAGAAATAGATATATGGAAGGGAAGACAGAAGGGAGGGGTGTAGACAAAAGTCAGTCAATAATCCCAACAGATAATAAGTTTGAAGATGTGCTTGTTGATTCCAACTCTCTCCCGGGAAAACAAGCGACATAATTGGTGGAGCGAGCGGGGTAGAAAATAATACCCATATGACCTGGAGGCATAACAGGACATATGCATAGAGGGGTACCTGCATATTGGCACAGGCATAGCGGAGTACCTGCATGTTGGGACATACTGATTGGAATAAATATAAGTATATATTGATGACTTTTAATGGAAGGACGTACATTGGATATATGGTGCCATTACATTTATGGTAGAAACATTTCATTAACGCTGGTGACTTTACAGTGAGAAATTTCCAGACAGAGTGAATGTGGATAGGTGGTAAGACACATTACATACCTAGTCACACGGTCACACGTCTACATAAGTCTTTATCCTATATCTCTTCTTGTGGATGAGAGAGTGGTTGTGATGTACTGTGTGGAGTTGTAGATTAATTATATTAGATAGGCATAGATAATGATATAGGTTCTAGGTAGATTATCTGTTTATAGGAAGGACTTCTTTATTGCTTTGAAGTGTCTGTACTCACCTTGCTGAACTACCTGCTTTAACTATGGCCACTCCCAAAATAACTACCGCCGAACTGAGGGCAAACGGGGAGGAAATTGGTTTAGCTGGCTCGGAACTAACTGATTACATCCAGGAAAGAGAGCGAGAGATTCGTCAAGCGGAACGAGAAGATCGAAAGGCCGAGTTGGAAGTGAGAAGAATAGAGGGGGAGACCAAACGAATGGAAATGGAACAAGAGGCCAAGAAACTGGAACAGGAGACCAAACGAATGGAAATGGAACAAGAGGCCAAGAAACTGGAACAGGAGACCAAACGAATGGAAATGAAACAAGAGGCCAAGAAACTGGAACAGGAGACCAAGCGACTGGAAATGGAACAAGAGGCCAAGAAAATGGACCAGGAGACCAAGAAACTGGAAATGGAACAGAGTGCCAGGAGACAAGAAATGGAACATGAATACCGCTTGAAAGAGTTAGAACTCAAGACACAAACTAAGGGTGAAATAGATGCAGCAGAAGGAAGTTCATCTTCACCTGGGGCAACCCACATGAGTGGACAGGGTTACCATGCCATGAAGTTTCCCTTGGCGGTCTTTGATGAAAGTAAAGAGAAGATATACCAGTTTTTGGATCGGTTCGAGGCTATGGCAGTCGCTATGGGACTGGATAGAAGCCGATGGGCTCTTAAATTATCCCAGGCTTTACGTGGTTCAGGGTACGAGGTCTACACACGCCTACCACCAGGACAGGAAAATCAGTACGAGGAATTAAAAGCCGCTTTGATGAAACATTATGAAGTCACAGCACAAACGTATAGGAAGAAGTTTAGATCGTCTAGAAGAGAGCCGGGAGAACTATTCGCCGCCTACAGTCTGAGGCTGAAATCCTATCTCCAGAAATGGATGGACTTAGCAGAATTCAAGATGGATTATGAGAGTCTCGAAGAGATGATGGTGGTCGACCAGATGCGAAAGCAAATGTCGAAACCTCTCAGAACCTTCTTGGGAGAACAAGGGGCGGAACGGATTGATGTTGTGAATAAGCTGGCGGAACGATTCGTAGAGGTACATGGGGAGGCTGCGGAACTCAGTATTCAAACCAAAGGTCAGGAGAAACAAGAGAAAAAGAAACCTAAGAATTGGGAAGGAGAAAAAGTGGAACCTTATATAAAGCACACAGAGGAGAGTTCAGAGAAGGTGAAGGAAGGAAACCAGAGCACCTCGAATTCTTCAGCGAAACGACAGTGGTCGGAGAAGTGGTGTTCATTCTGAAAAGTGCCATCTCATAACACGAAGGACTGCAGATCGAAACCTAAAAGTTCTTACTTCGCAGCATGCAAAGTGATTCCTACAACGGTGATCACAGACAAGTGTCAACAACTCATGTTTCAGGCATCATCGGATTACTTCTCCCACACCATACAAGAAACTTGCAAGTCGTGTGCGAGGAATGAAATGGTACATTTTATTGCCGTTGGCTCTTTACAATTGCAAAACAGTCGCTATCTAATCACACATAAAGTCACAATATTCTCTATCACTAGTTTTCCTAAACCCTATAGCTAATCTCTATCTACTAGGCTATACGAAAACACATATCTATTCTATACGATGTGAACATTACAAAGTCAGTCCCCCGTCTGACTTCCTTCACTCGCGTCGCTACACGCCACGCGGAAGGACCTTCATGCGTCCTTCGGCTCTTTGCGTGCTAGGTCAGTTAGCACGCTTCTATTAGCTGTCTTTGGTTCAGTAGCAATCGTGGCTATCACGCAGGCGTGATTCTGTCGTGACCAGTAGTGCTAACTATCTGGTCAACGCCTCCGTGTGAGGACTAGTTAATAGTCCCCCTTTTCTATCATCTATCCTGCCCTGATCCCGGGAACTGTGTTCCCTCTAATCTATCTGAGGTTGACCCCACGTCCCGGTGGTGTTCTATCATGAGGCAGGCTTCCTGCCTCCTGTTTCAGTCTTTGACACACACCCTCCCCTCCTGTGTTGCGTCATCAACTTTGACTCATTGGTTGTGACGCAAGAGGTTTCTAAAAAATTAGTGTCTAATTTTTGTCAAAGACTGTAGATAACCTGGCTTTGGGCTACTCAATAGACCTACTGACTAATGTCACAATGTAGCATCACTTTACTTGGCTACTGGCAATCGCCACAAACTTGTCTGGTTGGCGTGAGCCCTCTTCTCAATCGCAATATTATATTAATTAGAGGTATGTCTGAACCGGACCGTTGTCTTATAAGACCTGCCCTCAAATAGTAAATTAACTCACTACCCATACAAAGTTGACTTTCTGAAGGTCAACACATGAATTGCTTCATGTCCCCCATATAATATTAAACAACCATTACACAAGCTGTGAGCGACAGGCTTTACCTATCTCGCTTCCGCGTGTAAAGTCATATTTCACTGTTAAGTTAGTGTTTCGTTGTCTATTATGTCCCCTGATCCGGAGTTATCTCCCTTTGATCTAATAAAAGTGTATGCAATTTATATGTTTGTTTTTCTGGTTGTTTGTGTGTTTGGATGTAATTAAACGTATAATCTACCCTCTAACATGTGTATCTAACTATCATGTGTATGTAAGTTAGTTTTTCAAGTGCCATAATTCATTTAACTGTGGTCACAAACATGTGTATAATACAAATCTGTGACTACGTTTCTGTCTTATGAGACTCAAAATACTTTCACTAAGATCCTAAACTAAACTACACAAAATACATTCATTACAACACATTTCCAACATTGAAACCAACATTTGACGGCAACAAAAATAAAAGTCCTGTTGAGCGGCAGAAAAAATCCGCTGACTGTTCTCACTCTCTCCTGTATATTTTACATTTGTTCTCACTTTCACACTTCTGTCACACATCTTTCACCTTCCCTTATGTCACACTTCTTTTACCCTCACTATTGGCACACATCTTTTACCTTCATTTATGTCCCACTTCTTTTACACTCACTATTGGCAAACATCTTTTACCCTCATTTCTGTTACGCATCTTTTATCCTCTGTTCTGTCACACATCTTTTACCCTCACTATTGGCATACATCTGTTACCCTCATTTCTGTTACACATCTTTTATTCTGTGTTCTGTCACACATCTTTTACCCTCATTTCTGTCACACATCTTTTACCCTTCTTTCTGTCACATATCTTTTACTCTCATAGTTATTTAAAAACCTTGGAGTGACACTGTACAAGTTTGGCTCAGTTTGACAGAGTTGAGCCTCATGACTGTGCATCAACCGTTGCACACGTCAAGTATTTACAACATATTTACATGTAAGAAAAAGGGTTAATGGTTTGTACCCTGGTATTCTTAACCACTGTATTCTACAGAAATATTACTCTAAATACTGACATACTAATACTAGTTCTATAAATATACATTTAATGTGTTGCCTATTTTAATCTATCTGTCATATTAATCCTAAAATAAGCTTACATTACTCCTAATATTTATCTAATTTAAGGGATGTAATTTACCTATGTGAGATGAAATTGATGTGAGATGAGTTATGTCCCTTTGTGAAATGGGTAATGTGAAATGTAATAAGTTACATCCCTTTCTAAAATGGGTGATGTGAAATATAACATATTCTAACTAATGTTTTTAAATGAAACAAACTATATGATTGATATTCTTATTCTATATGGTGTAAATGATGTATCTTTAAGTGTATAATATTTCTATTCTATTATGGTGTAACCTAATCATGCTACTAAATGATAACGTTTGTTAAATGGATTGGTTAAGATGGAATGAAATCAAATGAAATGAAACAAAGTGAAATATAATAAACTGAATGATACTATTCATATCTAAACTTCTTATAATTAGTTGTCATGTTTAAATTACTATCCTAATCTACTTTTAAAGCTAAATAAATATGTAAATTAATATTCTATCTACCAAAAAAAAATGAAAAATATTATATTGTCTAACTCTAAATATAAATTAAAATGGCATAATCTATCTATATTTTATCACTATATTAAAACATTATGATACATATCACATTAAGTTTATATAAACATGGTCTTTAAATACCTCAGGTTAGTCGTTGCCATTAATGTTCAGAAACATGCTTTCATTGGCATAATATCTATACAATTGTTCTGGGTATTTGAAATCCATTACACAGTCATATTTGTTCTATGGGTATTGCACCTGTAGAGTTCGTTTGTAAAGTAGACCACTGTTTTCGTGTCTGTATGTATATAATCATCTGACACTGTTTTTCTCTGTTTAACACAACTAATTCACTGGAACATATATGGAGCTTAGCAAGTAATAAGCTGTCCTAGTTCACAAGGTGATATATTTGTTCCCAGAGTAAAGTTCTTACTTTTGATGTCTACGGACACATAGCAGGTCAATGTTTTTGGTACTTAGTTCAGCACATAATATCCATGTATTTCTAACATATTTCACATAGAATATTTGACTGTACTAAATTAACATCTATTACTCTACACTCTTATGTGGAAATTTCTGGTATTGCTACATCAGATGGTCGACTAAGGGTATCAGCCAAGATGTTATCTTTCCCCTTAATATGCTCTATACTAAAGGTGTAATTTTGTAGTATTAGCGACCACCTGTATATTCGGTCATTTCGATGTACACCACTCTGTATGACCGTTATTGGGGAGTTGTCAGTCTGGACAATGAAGTGCACACCCGCCAGAAATCGATGCAGCTTTCTCACCGCATAGATGACGCTTAAGGCTTCCAACTCGGATATGGAATATCTGGACTCGGTGGGTGTGATCTTACGGCTCACGTAGCAAATCGGATGGAAGATGCCCTCATAAAATTGACCTAGTACTGCAGCGATGGAGATCCTGCTGGCATCTGTCCTAAGATAATAAACGAGCCTCGGATTAGGCAAGCGGAGGATTGGAACATTACTAAACAAGATTTTCAATTTTGACAATGCAGAAATTAATAATGCATCTTTGACATCCAATTTTACAGAAGCTTTTAAAACATTGGAAAATACACTTGTAATCTCCGCTAAATTTGGAATAAATTTACTATAGTAATTCACTAACCCCAAAATGCTTCTGACCTGTTTCTTGGTGGTAGGCATGGTCAGATTCATAATTTTGGTAATAATTTTCTGGTCAGTCTTTAGTTGACCTTGAGAAATGACATGACCCAAAAAATCAATTTCATTTAGGCCCAATTCGACTTTGCTCGGTTTGACAGTGAGCCCGAAGAGTCGCAACCTATTAAAGACATGTCTCAGTTTCAGTAGGTGTGTTGTCCAGTCATCAGTATGGACACATATATCATCTATATAGGTCACTGTATTCGTCACTCCATGAAGTAGATCTCTAGTTAAGCGTACGAAAGTGGCAGGAGCGTTTCGAAGTCCGAAAGGAAGAAAACGCCACTCGTAAAGTCCTAAAGGTGTTGAAAAAGCAGTAAGATGGATGGATTGAGACTGCATAGGGACCTGCCAATATCCCTTAGTGAGATCTATTTTAGAAAAGATTTTGGAGGTGGACATGTCCAGAATAAGATCTTCGCAGGAAGGAATTGGCTCTGCGTCGATCTTGGTGACGTTGTTGAGCTTTCGATAGTCCACGCACAGACGAATTGTAGAATCTTTCTTCTTAACTAGAACAATTGGAAAAGAGTACTCAGAGGTGGATTTCTGGATGATCCCACTAGCCTTTAAATTCAGAATTTCCTTATTTAGATTTTCCCTATCGCTTAGTGGGATTGAGTACGGCCTGCATTTAATAGGCTTAGAGTCCGAAAGAAGAATGGAGTGTTCGATTCTGTCCGTCCTACCTGGAATGTCAGAGAATATGTCTTTGTATTCCGTCACTAATTCTACTAATTGTCGTCGTTGACTGTTAGTCCCTGTTCTATATGTATGCTATCTAATGTAGCAGTCTTGTCTACAATAGGAACTGGTAGTTCCATTCCGTCGTCGTCTACCTGATTCAGTACGGTGGTGGTGCTAAGTGTGTATTCTGTATTCTCGCTAAGTGTATGCTCGTCGGATATGCCGTTCTCGCTAACTAGTGTAGTTGCGTTGTGTATGTCTGTCGTCTGATCACTAAGTGTGGGTGCACTGTGTTCGTCTGTCTCTACTTCTGTCTCTTGTCGTGAATAGTAAGGTTTCAACATGTTGACATGGAATATCTTTAAGTGTCCGTTTATTGATATTTCATAGTCAACATCTGAAATTTTACGTACCACCTTGAATGGCCCTTGCCATGAAGTCAATAATAAATTTCGTTTGTCAGGAAGCAAGAGAAGTATGTCTTGATCTGGTTCAAGTTCAATTGTTCTTGCACCTTTGTTGGCATATTGGCGGTAGATTTGACCCTTCCTCTCCAAAGCTGCCTTAGCTATAATACACGATTTCATGATTTTATCTCGTGTTTCAGTCACCATTTCATAAGGTGTTTTTGGTTCGGGAATTTGAATAGAATTCGTTATTGCCTGATGATAAATGGTTAGGGGTCCACGTGGGTTAGCCCCGTACACTAATTCAAACGGTGAGAAACCCGTGCTTGAATGGGGAATCTCCCGATAGGCGAACAGCACTGTTGGTAACAGTGTATCCCAATCAGCTGGGTTTTCTGCTGTTACCTTAGCCAGCATATGCTTAAGATCTCCATTAATTTTTTCTACTATCCCATTGCTGGCTGGATGGTACGCTGTCGTGAAATGTTGTTTAATCCCTAACATTTTTGTAAGGGCTTGCGTTGCAGCCGATATGAATTGAGTTCCGCGATCGGATAAAATGGTCCGTGGAAATCCGAATCGTGAGAACAGGTGTAGAATTACATTGGCAACATCTTTGGAGGTGATGTACTTCAAAGCTACTGCCTCAACCCACCTTGTACATAGGTCGACCATCGTTAATATGAAGCGATTTCCTTTGCTGGACACCTGATTCAGGGGTCCAACAATATCTACCGCCACACTCTCAAATGGCCTAGAAGCCAGTGTAGAAGGTTGTACTTCAGCTGTAGCACGTTTACCCTTTCGCACTAACTGTTGACAGACATTACACGAACGACAAAATAATTTAATATCATTGCAAAAACCTGGCCAATAAAAATGAGCCTGAATTCTGGCCCTGGTTTTGTCATATGCAAGATGGCCAGCAAACGGTGACTCATGTGCAATCTTTAGCACAGTTACGCGATGTTGTACAGGTAACACCGTTTGCTGAATCTCATGGTTACCAGTAGTATAATATCTAGTAAGGATACCATTATTTAATCTGAAAAACCATGATGCGTTCTTTGTCACTTTGGCTCGTTCTTTCAATACTTTTAAATAAGGAGACAAACTAGGATCAGCTTTCTGCTGTTCTATGAATTTTTGTCTGTTGGTATCATCAGTGCTAGATGGAGAAAGCACCAGTAGTCTCTCATCTTGTAGCGTGTCTTGATGTTTTATAGTGTCTGCTCTGGTTGTTGCATTAACTGCATTCATTTGGTTCCATGCAGTTATTTCATCGCTAGTACATTGTTTTAGTTGGGGTAAGCAACCCAGAATTAAATCAGTACAAGGGTTGTCAAGTACAGCACAAGTAAATGTACCCGAAAGGAAAGGAGTGTTAATACGGGCTTTGGCCAAAGGGTAAATTTCAATGTTACCCGAAAAGGTTCGGCATTTGACAGAGTCACCTGTATAATCCTCTTGACTCACCAGTTCCTTTCTGAGACCAATAAGGGTACTACCGCTGTCCAGCAAACATTGGCATGGTCTATCATTGACCATTGCATTGTGGAACTCTAAATTGCCTCTGGAGGCTAAGGCTGCATTCACACTCTCAGATGAGAATGGAACTGTATGTCCACATTCTAATTTTCCGTCAGCATGAAATTGGTGACATCGCTCACAACTGTCAAAACTTAACATATCGTTTACACAACACACCTCTTCCGTTTGGTTAACAGGTAATTCATTTTCAACATCACACTCAGTCTCACTACCACTATCAGAAGATGTATCAAGTAAAATAGCATTGTTGGCTTTCATACGTTGGCGGCCCAGGCACTTATTTGAATAATGGCCGTAGCTGGAACAAAAAAAAACATTTGATGGCACGCCGGTATGCAGATCTTTTGTTCTGTTGCTTCTTAATAACATTTTCAAGATGTGCCGGATAACTTGGCGATTTGTCACACATTGAATAAGTGTCATGTAAAAGTTGACAGTGGATACATTTTGAAATTTTTCTATCTTTCTTGTCAAATTTATTAAATGGTTTTCTATTGCTCTGATAGTTTTTAGATTGATCTTTTACAAAGGAAACTATTTCAGAGTCATTTGAAGTCTTAAAAATATTTCTGTTTGAAGAAAAATATGCAGACCCTTTCTTTTCAAACTGTTCTATGGTTTCAATGTCTGACTGCTGCAAAAATTTAGCAAAAGAGGATGGTATCGTGGATATTACTTTATCCATAGTTATTAAATTTTTCAATCTATCAAAGTCTTTTCCTATGTTAGCTGCTTTAAGCCACCTATTTAGTACACTTTGAACATTTGAGACGTAGTCAATGAAAGTCTCAGTAGGTTTAGGTTTTAAATTTGAGAACTGAACCTGATACCCAGGGTATCAAGTAAAAAGTGTTGCATAATCCTATCACGGATGTATTGGTAGTCAGATCTAAGATCGGTTGGTATAGATTCTATCACTTTAAGGGGCTCACCACTCAGGTTCTTCATATAAATCATAGCCCACATCTCTAAAGGAACTTGGTGATATTTAAACTGATACTCGACATTTTCTGTCCAAGCAGATATTGAATCGTCTTTACAATATGGTTTGATAATATTCTTGTATTTGTTGAATTTATTTTCTTCTTGTTGACTTCTTAGTTTAGTAGCAGAGATCTCTGCGTGTGAGTCTACATCCATACTTTTCATCTTTAACTGTGTCTCTGATTCTACTTGTATTTGTTTTTCCTTAACTCTTGCCATTTCATCTATCTCCTTTTGCTTTAGATCTAATTCTCTTTGTTTCAATTCTAATTCCTTCTGTTTAATTTCCTTATCATGTTCTCGTTCACGTGCCCGTTCATCTCTTTCCGCACACTCTTTTCGTATGCGTTCAGCTGTCTCAGCATCTTTTGCCTCTTTAAATCTCTTATCAGCATATTGTTCTAGTTCTTTACCTGTGTATTGCAATTCTTTGCCTGCTTTAATGAAGTCAGCTAGAGTAGCCATGTTGTTGGGGAATTGGCTCGCGTTGACTTTAACTGACTGCTTCAATTAGTTATTTTTCTTTGATATGCTATGTTATTTAATATCTGAGCACTACAAATTGTACTCTTTGTTTACAATCTGGAAAATTGTATTCTCCAAAAAATTAGAGCACAAAGTCTGTTCATACAATACACGCTGAAAAAGAGATGCACTATTAATCACAATGCATGCCAAAAACGTGGGTTTTACTCATCTTAATGTTCCCGAGAACAAGGAACAACACGTCAGCAACACTGGTCCCGTTGTTTGGCACCCCGGAATACACACGAGTTTTCTACTCAGGTCACCTTGTTTGGCACATCGGCATACACTCACGTTATCTATCAGCTGTTGTTCACCCTGGTTTACAGAGCAGCAACAATTAACAACTGGTAAACGAAAAATAGATTTTTGACAAATTGGTACAATGACACTGACATGCCCACGAACAAACAGAATATCGATTAATTAATATTTAATGTCAATGTCCTGTCTTCGTTCTACAGTAATATGTCTTTCGTTACTAACCTAGTTTAATCTATGGAAGTATGGTGCAGACCAAATCTAATTTGCATAGCCGAAAGTAGTGCCCTCGTGACGGTAAACAAATAGAAAAGTACGAAAAAAAATTCAATAACTGCTTTTAAATAAATATAAATATAATAATAATGTGTAAATACATAAATATATTCATTCTCTAACTTAAATAAACAAATAATAGTTAATACATCGTAAAGATTCAGGCAGGCAGCAGCTTGGCAGTTTGTAAACACTGAAATGCTGATTCCAAGTGGCGAGGCCCAACTGCTTGTCAATCGTGCCACGTCACAGGCGCAGCGCTATTTTTAGCTTGCAAAAATCAATACTGTCGCTGACCTCTGTATTGCTCCGCCATGAATCATTTTTGACAATTATTCATAAACAAATAAATAATTACATAAATAAATGAAAGAAGAACATAATATGAATACTTACAACTTTGAAGAACACATTATTTAAATATATAACATTCTAATAAGTACAAATAAACATTATTTCATCACGATAGGCACAATTCTGCTCGCAATTCGCTCTAGTCTGCACACGTCATCGTTACTGACACAAATTAAACATTTAATCTTTGTAATATCCTATCTGTAACCCTAGTCTAGAGCCGTGGGTAAGTGTTATAGCTTGAACTCAGGTTCAAGCCACACTTCTGACACCACATTTAACCCTATTGCCTGTCAACAACTCATGTTTCAGGCATCATCGGATTACTTCTCCCACACCATACAAGAAACTTGCAAGTCGTGTGCGAGGAATGAAATGGTACATTTTATTGCCGTTGGCTCTTTACAATTGCAAAACAGTCGCTATCTAATCACACATAAAGTCACAATATTCTCTATCACTAGTTTTCCTAAACCCTATAGCTAATCTCTATCTACTAGGCTATACGAAAACACATATCTATTCTATACGATGTGAACACTACAAAGTCAGTCCCCCGTCTGACTTCCTTCACTCGCGTCGCTACACGCCACGCGGAAGGACCTTCATGCGTCCTTCGGCTCTTTGCGTGCTAGGTCAGTTAGCACGCTTCTATTAGCTGTCTTTGGTTGAGTAGCAATCGTGGCTATCACGCAGGCGTGATTCTGTCGTGACCAGTAGTGCTAACTATCTGGTCAACGCCTCCGTGTGAGGACTAGTTAATAGTCCCCCTTTTCTATCATCTATCCTGCCCTGATCCCGGGCACTGTGTTCCCTCTAATCTATCTGAGGTTGACCCCACGTCCCGGTGGTGTTCTATCATGAGGCAGGCTTCCTGCCTCCTGTTTCAGTCTTTGACAACAAGGCTGAGGTCGGAGAAGGAGATAGGAACAAAAAGGACACCCGGAAACCTAGGAAGGGAACATGGTGCACACACTGTCGGTCGAAAACACATAATACTGTGGACTGCAGATGCAAGGCAGAAGACGCCAATTGCATAACTAACCTCGAGGAATCAAAAGAGGAAGGCAAGGAAACGGTCAAGGAGATGAAAGACACTCAGGACCAAGAGAGACCACCTGTGGTCGAACTGATTGAAGTCAATGGCCAGCAGGTTGCTTGTCTCTACGATACAGGTTTGGATGGGGAAGCGGTGGTGGACGCCAGCTTGGTAAGCCCAGACCAACTTACAGGGGAGACCATAGAGATACAGCCGGCAATGAGGAGTGCTGTTACCATGACGCTGCCAATCGCCAAGGTGGAGATTAAATCCAGGTACGTCACGGGCATTATTCCAGCTGCTGTATTATCTGACTCCTTATTTCCCATGATCATTGGCACGAAATATGTCTTTTTGGGAATGCCCAACCAGCCAGCCCACAAAGGAACAGTAGTCAGTGGATCTCACGGGAAGGAAAAAGAGGCAGAGACACTATGCGACAACTCAGGGATAGGAGAATTGCATACTGCCCAGAGGAAAGATACTACGTTGCGTCCTTGCTACAGGAAGCTGCAAAGAAGTGCTGAGCCACCAGAACGGGGACAGTACTTTCTGAAGAATCGACTACTCTATCGGAGAGCTGGGAGGGGAGGTAACCTGCACGAGCAGTGGGTGGTTCCAGAGACCCACCGTCTTCACATTCTTCAGAGTGGACACATCATAGGCGAAAATCGACATATGGGTGTCAGAGAGACCTTGCAGCAAATTTCCGGCCATTATTGCTGGCCAGGAATGACCGGAGATGTACGCCGGTGGTTGAAGTCTTGTTCGGAGTGCCAGAACGCACCACCCAACAAGCGGACTAAGAGGAAAATAGCTCTTAAAGTGGAAGACAAAGTGGAAGTGTGGAGTCCAGCAGAGACCAATATACTCCAAGTAGGATGGAAAGGACCTTATCCTGTGGAAAAGGTGGTGTCCAAGAACATCTACAAAATACGGATGGTGGAAGAGCAGAAAAATCTCCCTAGACATCTCATTAGGAAATATGAGGAGAGATCCGGGAGCAAAGCTTCGCACTTTATGGTGATGGCAGCCATTGGGACAAAGGTTACCAGTCCAGACGAAGACCAGAGATCACCAGTACTACCTAGGAGGGCCTATGGGACAGTACGTGATAGGTCAGATTTACCCAACGACGGGAGGAGGGAAATCGCACGTCAGGGAAAGGACAAGAGGGAAACCTGCAATAGTAACCAAGTTCAAAAGGGGTCGGTAACGTCGGGTAAGGCGAGAAATACCCAGGACTCCAACCGAAGATTGGCTGACAAGATACAATATCGCCCAAGATGGTCCTGGAAGCAAAAGTCCAGGAGATTTGGGAAAGACGACTCGGTCCAACGAGGACGAGGTGGAACATCCCCAGAGGCAAAGCCAGGGGAAACCAAGAGGACATGGAAGCAGTGTTACAATCAGGATGGGACAATCCGTCTGTATTGTGAGCCCTCGCTTACGCCAGTGGAAAGGAGGCCGACTGAACGTACCGGAGCGATGAGCCAACACTAGTTTCAGTCATGAGTAGTATGGTAGGGTGCATATGAGGTCGCCTACTGGATGAGGTGTTGATCCATGTGAGGATCCAATCATATCATCAACACGTGATGTTAATAGCTACTTCGCAGAAGCTCAACGCACGGTGGATGTGATGGACGTTATTGTTGCAACAGGACTTCACAGTGGAATACATCCCTGGTAAGGAGAATGTAGGAGCGGATTTCTTATCTAGACATCCAACTCCAGAGGAAGAGGAATAAGTTGGAGGATCATAGGAATCATAACTACAGGGATGAAGAGTCGACGCGGTCAACTCTCTTAAGAGGGGGCCTATCTCACAGAAAAAACTGCAGTTTAATGATTCCTTGATAACTTACATATTAAAATACAAGGAAGGAGAAGGGTTAACAATCGTGTACTTCATTCTGAGAGGAGGACGAATAAAAGAGCATTGACCGACACAGATATGAAAATAGGATACAGGTGTTCGTAAAGTTCATTGCTTGACGATCTGACGGACACGGAGAAACGGGACGATCGGCCGACGGGAAAATGAACGGAGAATGCTTTGAAGTGCAAACGAGCGATGGACAGAGGACCAGCGCAACAGCGGAGAACGGAGCGCCAGGACGGATACGTGATTTCACTGAACTTTTGATGTTACGGGTACGGCTAATTTGATTGTAGATCAAACAATCAACGGAGAATGGGACACGCAATATAAAAAGCTGAACATGGAGTTTCTGTTTAGTGTGATACCAAACTGGACGGAAAGATAGAATTATGTGTCCTGTAATGAATAGAAATATCCTCCCTTATAATGGGATAGAGTGCTTGGCTGCGGATAAATTTCGATTCGGGGACTTACATTAATTCTATAGATATATATATAAGGTAACACTAATATTAGAGTAATAGTGGCATAGGGATATAGGTGTTGTTCTTAATGTGTGAAATTGCATTCGTTTATCTAGTCGTGTAAACTTTAGTGCACTCAGAAATCGTATGTCCGTATGTTTTTCGGAGGCTTTTCAGTATGGCTAGAAAAGGACTATCACATAAGAAAATTATATGAAGCAGACGCATATCACCAGATTACCTATCTTCTCCACAGGTTCAAATCTCCTATTGAAATCATAGAAGAGATTAAGGTTACTACACTTGAGCAAATAAAGTACCTACTTAGAAACAACAAGAACATAGACATGTTTTAATATGAAGAAGTGATAACTTAACGTCAAATACAGAACACTGTATGCTCAAACAAATATACAACTAACACCCTTAAAAGGAAAAGACGTTAACCTGTGGCAAGCAGGGATACTTAAAACTGCATGAAATTGCACTGTGCCGAAACATTAAACTTTGTTAACCATAGACATGGTGTAGAACATTCATAGTAACTCTAGACAATGTCGGATAGTGGCGGTGTGTATTCAGAGGTGGATTATAATACCGTCCAAACCGGGAAATATATGAACTTCAGTGACTTACCAAATCGGATTATTTTCTGGTGATAAGACATTGAACAGTTGTTTTCTTCAAGAATTGGATTAATTCCCGACTCAAGCAGGGGGAGATCATTCATGGTGAGATCACTCCATTTCTGTGTGTGCAGTCCTGTGTTTTGGCTGACAGAAAAGACGAGAAGAACTAATGCACATACGAGATCAACCGTCCTATCTTGCATTCACACTAGCAGACAATACCAACTACATATACACAGTCCATACATACACCAGACATAGTTTTTCTTAATAAATCTGTTATTTATTGTTGAAAGGAACTGTTGTCAGAGTATGTGTTGAGAGAATAACAGAGAGAGTGAAAGAAATAGATATATGGAAGGGAAGACAGAAGGGAGGGGTGTAGACAAAAGTCAGTCAATAATCCCAACAGATAATAAGTTTGAAGATGTGCTTGTTGATTCCAACTCTCTCCCGGGAAAACAAGCGACATAGTGTCAAAGAGCGTGTGCAGACTAGAACAAGTTGCGAGCTGTGCCCATCGTGACCGATTATTTATGCTTATTGAAATGTTTTGTGCTTTATGAACATGTTTTCTTCTAATCTGTAAGTATTATTATTATAGTTTTGTATCATTTATTTCTACAATTACTGGTTTATTTATGAGTATTTATCAAACATGATTCACGGCGGAGCAATACACAAGAAATGAGCCGGCGACAATATCGATTTTTCCAATCTAAAAATAGCGCTGCGCCTGTGACGTATCGCGGTTGACAAACAGCTGCCCTACGCCATTTGCAATCAGCGACAGATTGTTTACAAATCGCCAAGCGGCTGCTCGCCTGAATCTTTGACTTATATTGAATATTAGTCGTTTATACAAGCTATTTATTGAATATACTTATTTATTTGAACATTATTATTACCTTTATATTTATTTCAAAGCATTTATTTAATTATTTGTAGACTTTTTTTAGTTTCTACCGTCACGATGGCACTACTTTCTTTATGCAAATAAGATTCCGTCTGCACAGCACTTCCATAAATTAAACAGCAATAGTTAGGGAACGCAGAAGACATTAGGACGAAGACAGGACAGTGACATTTACTATTAACTATACCACATTGTGTTGTCCAGGGGCATGGGATTGTAAATGTCAAACAAATGTCTAAAGTCATATGTCGTTTACAAATAGTTAATTATTGATGCTCTTGTAAACCAGGTATAACAAGAGCTGTTTACAAGAGTAACGCAAGGTGTATGTCGAGGTGCCAAACGATTGTACCTGAGGTGCCAAACTAATGTACCTGATTGTTCTGGATTGCTGAGATGAGTATACCCAAATTATTTTGAATGCAATATAATTAATAATGCATCTCTTTTTCAGAGTGTAATCTAATAGTATTTTTTGTACACAGACATTTAAAAACTCAACATATCAAATATACTTGAGTAAATATTTGAGTGCCTATCAACTCTAGCTAATTATCCAACAACATGTCAACTTTAGCTGAGTGCATACAAGCAGGCAAGGAATTAGGACACACAGGAAAGGAATTAGAGCAATATGCTGATGAAAAATTTAGGGAAGCAAAAGATGCTGATAGAGATGAACGTACACGAGAAAGACAACACCAGAAGGAGATTGTAGAACTAGCTGAAGAAACTAAACAGAAACAGTTAGAACAAGATAAGGAGATTAAACAAAAAGAATTAGAATTAAAGCAAAAACAATTAGATCAAGATAAGAAGAATAAAAAAAAAGAATTAGAATTAAAGCAAAAACAAGTAGATGAGGAGAGAGAGTTAAAGCAAAAACAATTAGATCAAGATAAGGAGATTAAACAAAAAGAATTAGAATTAAAGCAAAGAGAGATAGATGAAATGGCAAGAGTGAAAGAAAAACAAATACAGATTGAATCAGAGACACAGTTAAAGATGAAAGGTATGGAAGTAGATTCACACTTAGAGATCTCCACTACAAAACTAAAGAGTCAGCAAGAAGAGAATAAACTTAACAAATACAAACATATTATTAAGCCATTCTGTAAAGAAGATTCCATATCAGCTTGGACAGAAAATGTCGTGTATCAGCTGAAATACCATCAAGTACCAATCGATATGTGGGCCATGATCTACATGAAAAACCTCAGTGGGGAGCCCCTTAAAGTGATTGAATCAATACCAACTGATCTTAGATCTAACTATCAGTACATTCACGATAGGATAATGCAAAATTTTTTACTTGATGCCCCTGGGTATCAAGTGCAATTTTCTAACTTAAAACCAAAACCAAATGAAACCTTCATCGATTATATCTCGAATGTCCAAAGCGTACTGAATAGATGGCTTAACGCAGCAAAAATAGGAAAGGACTTTGAAAAACTTAAAAATTTAATAGCCATGGATAAAGTCATATCCACAATCCCATCTCCTTTCGCTAAATTTCTTCAGCAGTAAGACATCGAAACAATAGAGCAATTCGAGAAGAAAGGCTCCGCATATTTTTCCTCGAATAGGGAAATTTTTAAAACATCAAACATCGACTCTGAAATAGTCTCTTTTGTTAAGGACCAACCTAAAAGCTATCGTAGCAATAAAAAACCATTTCAGAGCGTCGACAAGAAAGATCAAAAATTGCCTAAATGTGTGTATTGCCAACTTTTTCACGATACTTACGCTATGTGTGATAAATCACCAAACTATCCGGCACATCTTGAGATGGTCATTAAGAAACAACAAAACAAGAGAAGTGCATACAGGCGTGCAGTCAAATGTTTCTTCTGTTCTAGCTACGGGCATTATTCCAATAAGTGCCTAGGCCGACAAAGAATGAAGGCCAACAGTGTAATGTTGATTGATACATCTTCTGATAGTGGGAGTGAGACTGAGTGTGAGGTTGAAAATGAATTACCTGTTAATCAATCTGAAAATGTTTGTTGTGTAAACGATATTTTAAGCTTTGACAGTTGTAAACGATGTCACCAATTTCATGCAGACGGAAAATTAGAATGTGGACATACAGTACCATTCTCCACTGAGAGTGTAAATGCAGCATTAGCCTCCAGAGGCAATTTGGTGTTCCACAATGCATTGGTCAACGAAATACCATGCCAATGTTTGCTTGACAGTGGGAGCACTCTTATCGGTCTTAGAAAGGAACTGGTGAATCCAAATGATTATACAGGTGACTCAGTCAAATGTCGAACCTTTTCGGGTAATATCGAAATTTACCCACTGGCAAGAGCCCGTATTAACACTCCTTTCCTTTCTGGTACCTTTACATGTGCTATTTTAGATAACCCTTGTACTGATTTAATTTTGGGATGCTTACCCCAAATGAAGCATTGCACTAACGAAGAAATAGCTGCATGGGAAAAATTAAATGCAGCTAATGCAACAACCAGAGCAGATACTATTAAGCACCAAGACACACTACAGGAGGAAATACTACTGTTGCTATCACCAACTAGCACGGATGATACCACCAGACAAAAGTTCATAGACCAGCAAAAAGCTGATCCAAGTGTGTCTCCATATCTAAAACTATTAAAAGAAAAAGCCAAAGTAACAAAAAACGCATCATGGTTCTTTAGACTTAATAATGGTATTCTTACTCGTTATTATACAACTGGCAACCATGAGATTCAGCAAACGGTGTTACCTGTACAACACCGCCAAACTGTGCTAAAGATTGCACACGAGTCACCGTTTGCTGGTCACCTTGCATACGATAAAACCAGGGCCAGAATTCAGGCTCATTTTTACTGGCCGGGTTTTTGTAATGACATAAAAGTATTCTGTCGTTCATGTAATGTCTGTCAACAACTAGTACGTAAGGGTAAACATCCTACAGCTGAAGTACAACCGACAACACTGGCCTCTAGACCATTCGAGAGTGTGGCGGTGGATATTGTTGGACCCCTGAACCAGGTGTCCAGCAAAGGAAATCGCTTCATCTTAACGCTAGTAGACCTATGTTCAAGGTGGGTTGATGCAGTAGCTTTGAAATACATCACCTCCAAAGATATTGCCAATGTATTTCTACATTTGTTCTCACGATTCGGATTTCCACGTACCATCTTATCCGATCGTGGAACCCAATTCATATCGGCTGCAACGCAAGCCCTTACGAAAATGTTAGGAATTAAACAGCATTTTACAACAGCTTATCATCCAGCCAGCAATGGAATAGTAGAGAAAATTAACGGAGACCTAAAGCATATGCTGGCTAAGGTGACAGCAGAAAACCCAGCTGATTGGGATACACTGTTGCCAACAGTGCTGTTCGCCTATCGGGAGATTCCCCATTCAAGCACGGGTTTCTCACTGTTTGAATTAGTATACAGGGCTAACCCACGTGGACCCCTAACAATTTACCATCAGTTAGTAACTAATGCGATTGAAATTCCAACCCCTAAAACACCTTATGAGATGGTAACAGAAACACGAGATAAAATTATGAAATCGTGTATCATAGCCAAGGCAACTTTAGAGAGGAAGGGTCAAATCTACCGCCAATACGCAAATAGAGGTGCGAGGACTATTAATCTTGAATAAGATCAAGACATACTGCTTTTACTCCCAGACAAACGGAATTTATTATTGACCTCATGGCAAGGGCCATTCAAAGTGGTACGAAAAATTTCAGATGTCGATTATGAAATATCGATAAACGGACACTTAAAGATATTTCATATCAACATGTTGAAACCCTACTTTTCACGACAAGAGACAGAACTAGAGACAGACGAACACAATGCACCCACACCTATTCATGAGACGACGGACATACATAACGCAACTACACTAGTTAGCGAGACTGGCAAAGCCGACGATATGCATACACCTAGTGAGCATACAGAAAACGCACTTAGCACCACAACCGTACTGAATCAGGTAGACGACGACGGGATGGAACTACCCGTTCCAATTGTAGACAAGACTGCAACATTAGATTGTATACGGTAAGATAGGGACTAACAGAAGAGCAACGACGACAGACATTAGAATTAGTAACGGAGTATAAGGACATATTTTCCGACATTCCAGGTAGGACGGACAGAATCGAGCACTCCATCCTTCTTTCGGACTCTAAACCTATCAAATGCAGGCCGTACTCTATCCCACTTAGCTACAGAGAAAGTCTAAATAAGGAAATTCTTAATTTAGAAGCTAGTGGAATCATCCAGAAATCTACATCTGAGTACTCCTTTCCAATCGTCTTGGTCAAGAAAAAAGACTCCACAATTCGTCTCTGTGTGGACTATAAGAAACTCAACAGTGTCACTAAGATCGACGCAGAACCAATTCCTTCCTGCGAAGATCTTATTCTGGATATGTCCACCTCCAAAATCTTCTCTAAATTAGACCTTACTAAGGGATATTGGCAGGTCCCTATGCAGACTCAATCCATCCATCTTATTGCATTCTCAACACCTTTAGGTCTTTACGAGTGGCGGTTTCTTCCTTTCGGACTTCGTAACGCTCCTGCCACTTTCGTACGCTTAACTAGAGATTTACTACATGGAGGGACGAATACGGTGACATATATAGATGATATTTGTGTCCATACAGATGACTGGACAACACACTTACTGAAACTCAGACATGTCTTCGATAGGTTGCGACTCTTCGGTCTCACTGTCAAACCGAGCAAAGTTGAACTGTGCCTACAAGAAATTGATTTTTTGGGTCATGTCATTTCACAAGGACAACTAAAAACTGACAATAGAATTGTTACTAAAATTATGAACCTGACCATGCCTACAACAAAGAAGCAGGTCAGGAGCCTTTTGGGTTTAGTAAATTATTATAGTAAGTTCATACCGAACTTAGCGGAAATCACAAGTGTATTTTCAAATGTTTTGAAAGCATCAGTAAAATTAGATGTCAAAGATGCATTATTAATTTCTGCATTGTCAAAATTGAAACTCCTATTTAGTAATGTACCAATCCTGCGTTTGCCTAATCCTGGGCTCGTTTATTATCTTAGGACAGATGCCAGAAGGATTTCCATCGCTGCAGTACTAGGCCATTTCTACGATGGCATCTTCCATCCAATTTGCTACGTGAGCCGCAAGATCACACCTGCTGAGTCCAGATATTCCATATCAGAGTTGGAAGCCCTAAGTGTCATCTATTCAGTAAGGAAGTTACATCGATTTCTAGCGGGTAATCACTTCGTAGTACAGACCGACAACTCCCCAATCACGGTCATACAAAGTGGGGTACATCGCAATGACCGCATCTACAGGTGGTCGTTAATATTACAAAACTATACTTTTAGTATAGAGCATATTAAGGGTAGGGACAACATTCTGGCTGATACCCTTAGTCGACCATCTGAGGTAGAAATACCTGATACCCCACAGGAAGATTGAGTCTAAAATGTGTAATTTAGTACACTTACAATATCCTGTGTAAAATATCCTATGTAATACATAGACTTCAGGATCAGGACTGTGTGCTAAGAACAGTGAACTACCATGTGTCCATAGACATCAGAATAAGAACTGTGCTCCAAGAACAAGTGAATCACCGTGTGGACATAGACAGCTCGTTACTTACTATGCTCCATTTGTGTTCCGGTGAATCACCTGTGTTAATCATGGAAGAACAGTGTCAGAACAATGCATAAATAACAGACACGAATATACATGTCTACGACACCAGCGGACTCTACGGGTGGAAGAATACCCATAAGACACAAGTATGACTGTGTAGTTTAATTTAATATACCCAGGACAATTGTGTATCTATGAACTGTGCCAACAAAAGCAATTTCTGAACGTTATGGCAACCACTAACCTGGGGTATTTAAATACCATGTATATATATTTATTTATTGTGATATGTATTATAACATGTTTTTAATATAGTAATAAATTATAGTTAGATTAGTTACTTTATTATAGATTTAGATTAGATTTAGGGAATATAATAGATTTTTTTTTGTAGTTTAGATAAATCACTAATTTACCCACTTACTTAGGATAGTACTTTAAATTTAATAATAGCTAATTAAAGACGAGGATAAAAAGTTAAGATAGGAACAGTACCAGTTAGTACATTTCATTTCACATTATTTCATAAACACTTTAACAACCTCATCATTTAGAATTAAAAGTAGTTTATACCTTATAGGATAAAAGGATTATACATTTCACCATACATATTCAAATTATTAATCATATTTTTTTTCATTTAGACATTAAAACATTCTTTTTTCTTAAATAACCCATTATTTATAATTTTATTACATTTCACATTACTCATTTCAGAAAGGTACATAACTCATCTCACATCATTTTCATTTTCTTAGTTACTTAGATTACTTCCCTTAAATTAGGTTAATTTTGTGCAACAAATTAGAATATATATATATTTATAGAATTAGTATTAGTATTTCAGTAGAATGTAGTGTTTAGTATTATCAGGGTACAAACTATCAACCCTATTTCATCCATGTAAATATTTTGTAAATACATGACTCGTGCAGTAAGTTACGCACAGTCATTAAGCTCAACTCTTTTCAAACTGAGCCAAACTTGTACAGTGTCACTTCAAGGTTTTTAAATAATTGGGAGAATACAAGATGTGTGACAGAAGTGTGAAAATGAGAGAAAATGGAAAATATAGAATGGAGAGTGAAGACAACCAGCGGATTTTTTCTGCCGCTCAACGCGACTTTTATTATTTGTCTGCGTCAAGCGTTTGCTTTCAGTGTTGAAATATGCTGTCTCGAATGTGTTGTGTGTAGTTTTGTGTTAGCCATAATTACATTAGACCTTAGGGAAAGTATTTTAAGTCTCATAAGACAGAAACGTAGTCACGAATTAGTGTTATACACTTATTTGTGGCCACATTTAACCGGATTATGGCACTTGAAAACTAACTTACATACAAATTATAGACAGACACACATGTTAGAAGGTAAAGTATAGGATTAGGTACATCCAAACACGCAAACAACCAGGAAAACAAACATGTAAAGTGCATACATTTTTTTGAGAACAAAGGAAGATAACTCCGGGTCAGGGGACACAATAGACAACGATACACTAACTTAACAGTGAAAGATAACTTTACACGCGAAAGCGGGATAGGTAAAGCCTGTCGCACACAGCTTGTGCAAGGGTTGTTAAATATTATATGGGGGACATGAAGCAATTCGTGTGTTGATCCTAAGAAAATCAACTTTGTATGGGTAGTAAGTTAATTTGCTATTTGAGGGCAGGTCTTATAAGACAATGGTCCGGTTCAGACAAACCTCTAATAAATATAATATTGCGATTGAGAAGAGGGCTCACGCCAACCAGACAAGTTTGTGGCGATCACCAGTAGCCAAGTAAAGTAATACTACATTGTGACAATAGTCAGTAGAGGTCTATTGAGTTACCCAGAACCAAGTTATCAGTAGTCTTTGACAAAAAATTAGATACACTAATTTTTAGAAACCTCTTGCGTCACAACCATGAGTCAAAGTTTGTAACGCAACACAGGAGGGGAGGGTGTGTGTCAAAGACTGAAATAGATAGGAGGGAAGACCACCCTGAATGAGTGGTCTACCTCAAGTAGAGTAGAGGTAACCCAGTGCCCCAACATGAGGGCAGGGTAGGTGTAGGAAGTAGATAGGGAGGGGAACTGTAAACAGTTCTCTCATGAGACACGGAAGTGTCAACCAGAGAGTAAGCACTCTGGTCACGGTATAATCACGCCAACTTGATAGACACGAAGAACTAGAATGGAACTCAAGAGTAGGCTACTACTCTAAGCGTGTTGAATGATGTAGCACGCAAAAGCCGAAGTGCGCACGAGGTCCTTCCGCGTACTGTGTAATCAGCACGCGGAGAATCGTCAGACTGGGGACAGACTTCGTAGGGAACACATCGCTTAGCGTCGATGCGTATTTCTTTAGATGAGTAGATAGATTTAGCAGTAGGGCTAGGGACGACTAGTGATAGGAAATTCTGTGTATTCATGTGTGATTCATTAGAGACAGTTTTGTGCATTTATGTAATGTAAAGAGCCAGTGGCAATAAAATGTGTAATCAATTCCTCTCGTACGACTGACAAATCTTTTTGTGTGGTGCGAGAGAAGTTTATCCCGTAATGCCTGTAGCATCGCTTGATGACAAATGATAAGGATACTATTAATAATAATATTAATGATAATAATCATAATGATAGCAATGATAATGGTAATAATACTAATCGTCCTGTTATTCCCGAGAGGAGATTGGAATCAACAAGCACATCTTTAAACTTAGTATCTGTTGGGATTATTGACTGACTTTGGTCTACACTCCTCTCTTCTGTCTTCCATTCCATATATCTATTTCTTTTTCTCTCTCTCTATTATTCCCTCAACACATACTCCGACAACAGTTCCTTTCAACGATAAGATAAAAGATTTATTAATAAAAAACTATGTCTGGTGTATGTATGGATATTGTCTATGTTGTTGGTATGTTCTTCTAGTGTGGTTGCCCGATATGAACTCTGAATGTCTATCAGCTGTGTTGCTTCTCATCCTTTCATTCTTCAAGATCACAGGACAACACATCAAACAGGAACAGAGCTCACCCGGGATGATCCGTATGCTTGAATCTGATGGTAAATCCGTTATTGAATGAAACAAAAACTGTTCACCACTGAGTCAAGGTACCTTAATAAAAGTCCCGTAAGTTTATGAATGTTCCTGAATCTGTTTCATGACGGTAAGTATCCAACATCGGAAAACCACCACATCGTCACAGTTCTTCTTATAGTCTTTCCTTACTAATACGGTTTTACTTGTCTAATCTTTCTTCCCTATGTCTACACGACGTTTGTAGTTGTAAGTATCCCTGCTTGCCACAGTTTAACCTCTTTTCCTTTTTAAGGGTTTTAGTGGTATGTTCGTTTGAGCATACAGTGTTCTGTATTTTATTTAACTTATTTCTTTCTTCATCGTAAATATGTTCATATTCTGTTTTGTTCCATGTAAGTATGTTATTTACTCAAGGGTATTCCTCTTCATCTCTTCTCTGCTTTCACTAGGAGAGTGGAACCTGGAAAAGTATAACAAATCCAGTGATAAGCAGCCGCCCCTTTCTACTACTTATGCAAGTGTCCTTCTCCAGCCATAATGACAAGGCTTCCGAAGTGAACACCCGCATAAGACATATGAATTCACCAAAGTCTAAACTATCTACTAATAGAAAACAATGGTAAATGCTATTACTTCACATCTATATTCCTATGCTTAACTATATCTAATATCTTTATACCTTATTTTGGCATCTATGTTCCTGGAATTGAAAAAAAACACTTAGCGAATAACACACTATTATCCCCTCTTTCCATCATTAGGGACGTGTATTTCTATTCCCACTCAAGAACATATCTCCTTCAGGTCAGTTTGGAACACACACTAAACTTACACAAAGAATTGACCCTCTTTATATCGGTCATTTTTGCCGCATAGTCCTTGACATTGCTGGACACCTCACATCCAGACTGCATTATCATTGTTAGTGGAAAATTACAGCTCGGGACCGTTTCACATCCATACTGCAATATGCTTGTCCAATAATACTGTCGGCCTTTGTCCCAAACCAATTTTTCCATTCGACATTTTACCTGCGCCGTTAGCCGGCCCCTTCTCATGTCTTGACCTATAAACACCTGTCTGGTCAACCCGTTTGTTAACCCTTCTCCTACCTGGTTAGTTGGTGTATACAGTCGTCCATCTGGGAATCATTAACTCTCAGTATTTCACGACATAGGCCCCCTCTTAAGAGATTAGACCGCGTCGAATCTTTCTCACTGTAGGTTTGATTCCCATGATCCACAACCCTAGTCTTCTTCCTCCGGAGCTGGATGTCTGGATAAGAAATCTGCTCATACCTTCTCCTTACCAAGGATGTATTCCATTGTGAAGTCCAGTTGCAGCAACAACGTCCATCACATCCACCGTGCGTTGAGCTTCTGCGAAGTACCTATTAACATCACGTGTTGATGATATGATTGGATCCTCACATGGCTCCCATCATTATCCAGTAGGCGCTCTAATTGACACCCTACTATACTACTCACTACTGAAACTAGTGTTGGCTCCTCGCTCCTGTACGTTCGGTCGACCTACTTTCGACTTGCGTCAGCGACGGCTCACAATACAGACGGATTGTCCCATCCTGATTGTAACACTGCTTCCATGTCCTCTTGGTTTCCCCCGGCTTTGCCTCTGGGGATGTTCCACCTCGTCCTCGATGGACCGAGTCGTCTTTCCCAAATCTCCTGGACTTTTGCTTCCAGGACCATCTTGGGCGATAATGTATCTGGTCAGCCCATCTTCGGTTAGAGTCCTGGGTAATTCTCGCCTTTCCCGACGTTACCCACCCCTTCTGAACTTGGTTACCGGTGAAACTTTCACTCTTGTCCTTTCCCTGACTTGTGATTTCCCTCCTCCTGTCGTTGGGTAAATCTGACCTATCACGTACTGTCCCATAGGCCCTCCTATGTTGTACTGGCGATCTCTGGTCTTCGTCTGGACTGGTAACCTTTGTCCCAATGGCTGCCATCACCATAAAGTGCGAAGCTTTGCTCCCGGATCTCTCTTCATATTTCCTAATGAGATGTCTAGGGAGATTTTTCTTCTCTTCCCCGATCCGTATTTTGTAGATGTTCTTGGACACCACCTTTTCCACAGGATAAGGTCCTTTCCATCCTACTTGGAGTATATTGGTCTCTGCTGGACTCCACACTTCCACTTTGTCTTCCACTTTAAGAGCTAGTTTCCTCTTAATTCGCTTGTTGGGTGGTGCTTTCTGGCACTCCGAACAAGACTTCACCCACCGGCGTACATCTCCGGTCATTCCTGGCCAGCAATAATGGCCGGATATTTGCTGCAAGGTCTCTCTGACACCCATATGTCGATTCTCGCCTATGATGTGTCCACTCTGAAGAATGTGAGGACGGTGGGTCTCTGGAACCACCCACTGCTCATGCGGGTTATCTCCCCTCCCAGCTCTCCGATAGAGTAGTTGATTCTTCAGGAAGTACTGTCCCCGTTCTGGTGGCTCAGCACTTCTTTGCAGCTTCCTGTAGCAAGGATGCAACGTAGTATCCTTCCTCTGGGCATTATGCAATTCTCCTATCCCTGAGTTGTCGCATAGTGTCTCTGCCTCTTTTTCCTTCCCTTGAGATCCACTGACTACTGTTCCCTTGTGGGCTTGCTGTTTGGGCATCCCCAAAAAGACATATTTCGTGCCAATGATCATTGGAAATAAGGAGTCAGATAATACAGCAGCTGGAATAATGCCCGTGACGTACCTGGATTTAATCTCCACCTTGGCGATTGGTAGTGTCATGGTAACAGCACTCCTCATTGCCGGCTGTATCTCTATGGTCTCCCCTGTAAGTTGGTCTGGGCTTACCAAGCTGGCGTCCACCACCGCTTCCCCATCCAAACCTGTATCGTAGAGACAAGCAACCTGTTGGCCATTGACTTCAATCAGTTCAACCACAGGTGGTCTCTCTTGGTCCTGAGTGTCTTTCATCTCCTTGACCGTTTCCTTGCCTTCCTCTTTTAATTCCTCGAGGTTGGTTATGCAATTGGCATCGTTTGCCTTGCATCTGCAGTCTACAGTATTATGTGTTATCGACTGGCAGTGTGTGCACCATGTTCCTTTCCTAGGTTTCCGTGTGTCCTTTTTGTTCCTTTCTCCTTCGCCGACCTCAGCCTTGTCTGTGATCACCGATGTAGGAATCACTTTGCATGCTGCGAAGTAAGAACTTTTAGGTTTCGATCTGCAGTCTTTGGTGTTGTGAGAGGCCGCCTTGCAAAATGAACACCACTTCTCAGACCACTGTCGTTTCGCTTGAGAATTCGAGGTGCTCTGGTTTCCTACCTTTGAACTCTCCTCTGTGTGCTTTATATAAGGTTCCACTTTTTCTCCTTCCCAGTTTTTAGGTTTCTTTTTCTCTGGTTTCTCCTGACCTTTGGTTTGTGTACTTAGTTCCTCAGTTTCACCATGTACTTCCACAAACCGTTCCGCCAGCTTATTCACAACATCAATCCGTTCCGCCCCTTGTTCTCCTAAGAAGGTTCTGAGAGGTTTCGACATTTGCTTTCGCATTTGGTCTACCACCATCATCTCTTCGAGACTCTCATAATCCCTCTTGAATTCTGCCAAGTCCATCCATTTCTGTAGATAGGATTTCAGCCTCAGACTGTAGGCGGCGAATAGTTCTCCCGGCTCTCGTCTAGACGATCTAAACTTCTTCCTATACGTTTGTGCGGTGACTTCATAATGTTTCATCAAAGCTGCTTTCAATTCCTCATACTGATTTTCCTGTCCTGGTGGTAGGCGTGTGTAGACCTCGTACCCCGAACCACGTAAAGACTGGGATAATTTAAGAGCCCATCTGGTTCTATCCAGTCCCATAGCGACTGCCATAGCCTCGAACCGATCCAAAAACTGGTATATCTTCTCTTTACTTTCATCAAAGACCGCCAAGGGAAACTTCATGGCATGGTAACCCTGTCCACTCATGTGGGTTGCCCCAGGTGACGAAGAACTTCCTTCTGCTGCATCTATTTCACCCTTAGTTTGTGTCTTGAGTTCTAACTCTTTCAAGCGGTATTCATGTTCCATTTCTTGTCTCCTGGCAGTCTGTTCCATTTCCAGTTTCTTGGTCTCCTGGTCCATTTTCTTGGCCTCTTGTTCCATTTCCAGTCGCTTGGTCTCCTGGTCCATTTTCTTGGCCTCTTGTTCCATTTCCAGTCGCTTGGTCTCCTGGTCCATTTCTAGTCGCTTGGTCTCCTGGTCCATTTCTAGTTGCTTGGTCTCCACCTCTATTCTTCTCACTTCCAACTCTGTCTTGCGATCTTCTCGTTCCGCTTGACGAATCTCTCGCTCTCTTTCCTGGATGTAATCAGTTAAGTCTGAACCAGCCAACCCAATTTCTTCTCCGTTGGCCCTAAGTTCTGCTGTAGTTAGTTTGGGAGTGGCCATAGTTAAAGCAGGTAAGTCAGCACGTTGAGTAAAGACACCTCAAGGCAGTAAAGAATACTCACTATAAACAGATAATCTACCTAGAACCTATATCATTAATCTATGCCTATCTACTATTATTAATCTACAACACCACACCGTACATCACAACCACTCTCTCATCCACAAGAGGAGATATAGGATAAAGACTTATGTAGACGTGTGACCGTGTGACTAGGTATGTAATGTGTCTTACCACCTATCCACATTCACTCTGTCTGGAACTTTCTCACTGTAAAGTCACCAGCATTAATGAAATGTTTCTACCATAAATGTAATGGCACCATATATCCAATGGACGTCCTTCCATTAAAAGTCATCAATGTATACTTCTTTTTATTCCAATCAGTATGTCCCAACATGTAGGTACTCCGCTATGCCTGTGCCAATATGCAAGTACCCCTTTATTCATATGCCATGTTATGCCTTCCGGTCATATGGGTATTCTGTATGTACGTATCCCGCTCGCTCCACCAATTATGTCCTGTTCTTCCCGAGAGGAGATTGGAATCAACAAGCACATCTTTAAACTTAGTATCTGTTGGGATTATTGACTGACTTTGGTCTACACTCCTCTCTTCTGTCTTCCATTCCATATATCTATTTCTTTTTCTCTCTCTCTATTATTCCCTCAACACATACTCCGACAACAGTTCCTTTCAACGATAAGATAAAAGATTTATTAATAAAAAACTATGTCTGGTGTATGTATGGATATTGTCTATGTTGTTGGTATGTTCTTCTAGTGTGGTTGCCCGATATGAACTCTGAATGTCTATCAGCTGTGTTGCTTCTCATCCTTTCATTCTTCAAGATCACAGGACAACACATCAAACAGGACAGAGCTCACCCGGGATGATCCGTATGCTTGAATCTGATGGTAAATCCGTTATTGAATGAAACAAAAACTGTTCACCACTGAGTCAAGGTACCTTAATAAAAGTCCCGTAAGTTTATGAATGTTCCTGAATCTGTTTCATGACGGTAAGTATCCAACATCGGAAAACCACCACATCGTCACAGTTCTTCTTATAGTCTTTCCTTACTAATACGGTTTTACTTGTCTAATCTTTCTTCCCTATGTCTACACGACGTTTGTAGTTGTAAGTATCCCTGCTTGCCACAGTTTAACCTCTTTTCCTTTTTAAGGGTTTTAGTGGTATGTTCGTTTGAGCATACAGTGTTCTGTATTTTATTTAACTTATTTCTTTCTTCATCGTAAATATGTTCATATTCTGTTTGGTTCCATGTAAGTATGTTATTTACTCAAGGGTATTCCTCTTCATCTCTTCTCTGCTTTCACTAGGAGAGTGGAACCTGGAAAAGTATAACAAATCCAGTGATAAGCAGCCGCCCCTTTCTACTACTTATGCAAGTGTCCTTCTCCAGCCATAATGACAAGGCTTCCGAAGTGAACACCCGCATAAGACATATGAATTCACCAAAGTCTAAACTATCTACTAATAGAAAACAATGGTAAATGCTATTACTTCACATCTATATTCCTATGCTTAACTATATCTAATATCTTTATACCTTATTTTGGCATCTATGTTCCTGGAATTGAAAAAACACTTAGCGAATAACACACTATTATCCCCTCTTTCCATCATTAGGGACGTGTATTTCTATTCCCACTCAAGAACATATCTCCTTCAGGTCAGTTTGGAACACACACTAAACTTACACAAAGAATGGACCCTCTTTATATCGGTCATTTTTGCCGCATAGTCCTTGACATTGCTGGACACCTCACATCCAGACTGCATTATCATTGTTAGTGGAAAATTACAGCTCGGGACCGTTTCACATCCATACTGCAATATGCTTGTCCAATAATACTGTCGGCCTTTGTCCCAAACCAATTTTTCCACTCGACATTTTACCTGCGCCGTTAGCCGGCCCCTTCTCCTGTCTTGACCTATAAACACCTGTCTGGTCAACCCGTTTGTTAACCCTTCTCCTACCTGGTTAGTTGGTGTATACAGTCGTCCATCTGGGAATCATTAACTCTCAGTATTTCACGACACTAATAATAACGATGATGATGAAGATAATAATAATATTACGAATAATCTTAACATTAATAATAATAAAAATAAAAACCACATAATAAAACTAATAATAACAATAATGAACCATGTCAAAAACACGACTGATGAAGTTAACTGGGGCATTTGAACTTAAATGTTACAACAATCTCTGAGGACCCCGTACAGTAAAAAGAAAAAAAAAATACAGAAATGCGACCAGACCAGGACGTTGATGAATCTGGGGAACTGAAATAGTGTGGACACATCAACAGAGATGGGGGGGGGGTTTCCTGGGAGAGGAGGCTGGGGTATACCAGCTGGAGGAAGAGGACACGGGGCATTCACTAATTCAGTGTCGTGGGATGATTAATCGTCTTAAGTGACTTCCCGTATCTGCCGTGAACAAATACACAGTTGTTTATTTCTATGTAACCCCCGTTAATTTGATAAATAATACAACATGTCTCCTACCATATTAGCAACTTTTAATTTATAACTGTGACACACCCCTACATCCTATTTACCGCCACCCATTTGTATGTGGTCCAAACCCACTGTTTGTTTGGCGCTGAATAAGTTAAAGACACCTGGGACATGAAAAGGCTGGAAGCGGAGGCTCCAGATCAGAGGTTCTCAACCGGTGGGGAATTCCCCCCAGGGGGGGGGGGAATTTTAGGGTTTCCATGGGGGGGGGGGGTGAAGACCATTTCAAGATCGCGTTAATACAAGAACCGATTACTTGATATTGTTTTACCCTTCATACTTTACGGTTCTGTAGGTCTCACCCTTCTAAAATTCATTTTATAAAGTCAGTAGACCCACAAATCACGTTTTATGTGTATGTCTAGACTTGTTTTAGTATATGCTATTAAATTTACCTTCCACTTTTACGTATACTGTGTAGGGGTGGGGGATTTTTAGGTAGGAAATATGAAAGGCGGGGGGGGGGGGGAATGACGTTCTGAAAATATGATGAAGGGGGGCACGGGCCACAATTCCCCCGCTGTCTGTTGTAAGAATTCAAACTACTTTCTCTTTCAAACTACTTATTCAAATTAGGGAGTCTCTGTGGCGAAGTGGTCAAGCCGTTTGACTCGTACTCCGAAGGTTGTGGGTTCGATTCCGGGCCGCGTCCTTCGGTTTATGAGTTAAATGTTTCGGAGACTCCTGTGGGTCGTCGCTAAAAGCTACGGAGTTCGTGCTTTGTGCGACGCTTTCCGTGTTGCGGAAAGAGACCGAGCCATATGGGATAAAACCCGGTGCAATGAAGTCGACCGACTTTTAAGCGACTCGACTTGAATTCAAACTGAGAGAAGAGGTTAACATTATAAAGATGTCTGCGAGACCAAACCACGTTTGATTGAATGTACAGCTGGGAACTCTATCAGTTATCAGTTATCATTTGGGGTATCTTCATTGCACTCCAGACAGGTCCATAGGTGCTCAGATCCTCCCCCCAACATATGCATCAGCGTCCAGTGGCTAATAGTGCCAGTTCTGTGTTGGTTGACGAGGCACCTTGTTTTCCCGATGTACCTCTCGCGTCTGGCCATGCCGATTCTTACTCCCAGGTCTTTCATCCTGGATAGCGATGTGGAATCACTGACGTCAAAGTCCTCTGTTCTCGCCATATCTTTAAGGACGTTAATAACATCGGCACGATCCATGGGCTGGCCATCTGCAGGGGGTGCAGAGCCAGCCAGTTTATCAGCTCGTTCATTTCCCTCGACTAACCGCTGGGTCCTCTATTTACTACTACCCAGTTTTCTGTGAAAATAGCGCTCAGTTCTTTTTTCTTTCAGTAGTACAGTTTTCTTATTTGCCCCTCCCCCATTTTCTCATCATCTACATTCGATGTAAATTCTTCTCTGCTGAAAATGTCTTCTTCTGTTCCTATAATTTCATTTACTCATTTCCAGTTTCCTTGAATATTCTAACGTGTTGAAGTAAATTCATTTATTAATATAATTCTGATAAACATGTCGATGTCTCAGATGGAATTAATCTCTCACGCGTAAACTTCCGGTGCTCTGATGGCGGGGTAGTGGGTGTAATCTACACACAGGTCAGTTGGCCTTAAATGTTGACTGCTCGTTATTTTCTCGGGGGCGTAAATTACAAGTACCTCAGAAGTCGGTGTGGGTTCGCCTGATGGCGAGGGACACTGGTAATAGGGAAAGCTAACCCTCACGCTAAAATCAGTCGAGTGCACTCCCTAGTAGCAACTAATTGTAGAATTAATATATCTGTGGGCCACGCTTCAGTTAAGACCGAGTGACCGGAAACATACTGTTGTTGTGTAAGATAAACATTATTGAAAATATACGAATATAATAATGTTTGAAAGAATGGCTTTAAGAAGCAAGAATATATTATACTCTATAAGTCTCTGTTATAAGTCTGTTTCAAACTTCACACGAAACGTTGACATTTTGACATGGCCAGAGATTAATCCTTGACTTTGTTTAAGTTGATGCGGTCGTGACAGGAACTTTCTGTAAGTACCAAGTAATTGTAGACCTTCAAGAAGAGCAAGAACCCTCACCTTTTATCTTCAAAATATAATCTGTTTCAAACTTGATTCAAACACTATCATCTTTGTATACCAGAGATTAATCCTTGACCTTGCTTGAGTTCATGCGGTTGCGGGGAAAGAAACAATTTAATTACCCAGCAATTTTGTGACTTTATGAAGGAGAAGCACCTTGACCTTTGATTTTCACAATATAGTCTGTTTCAGCTTCACAAACTCCGCGGACATCTTCGCGTGACCAAAGATCAATCACTGCTGTAACTTGAGTACACTCTTGCAACAAAAAGCAGCTGCTGTGAGTACCCTGTAGTTTAATAATTTTCCTGCTAAGTAGAATCTTCTCCTTTCATCTTCATAACCTCAAACTCACACATACACTACTGCTGATATGGTCTTTTGAAGTCCTACATTCAATGTCCACTCCATTTCTGTAGTACTCACTGTGTACTTTCTCCAACAATCTCTCTTCCGTTCAACATTAATGGAAATGTACAGTTGTTTCCAGACAGACGACCTCTGTAGAATAGTACTTGAAATAGAAATGCCTGTGTATTGACTTGCACTTGTACAAGGAGAAGCAGTAGATATGAAAGGGCGTAGATCAAAAGCGCACTTGTCTAACGGCTGTTATATTCTGCACAAGAGCGGCCAGCGGTCTCCGGTAAGGTTCTTAGGTCAGAGATTTTCTGTGAACTTTAAAGAGAACAGGAAAGAGATGAGAAGACTGTACTGAAATGAGTGACTTTTCTAGTACCTGACACCACTTTTACTGAGTGTGAAACACTTGATGTTTTCATACAATTCAGAATTCCTTGCTTTGTGTGAGAAATGTGATTCATTAGAAAACAGTATAAATGTAGCCAGGAAGGTAAACCAATACTTGCTGCAAATGTAAAGACAGAGATTTCTGTAGAAGTGTGAAGACATAGATTATTACATAGGGTATGTTATCAATGCGACAGGAAGGTAAACCAATACTTGCTGCAAATTTAAAGACAGAGATTTCTGTAGAAGTGTGAAGAGATAGATTATTACATAGGGTATGTTATCAATGCGACAGGAAGGTAAACCAATACTTGCTGCAAATGTAAAGACAGAGATTTCTGTAGAAGTGTGAAGAGATAGATTATTACATAGGGTATGTTATCAATGCGACAGGAAGGTAAACCAATACTTGCTGCAAATGTAAAGACAGAGATTTCTGTAGAAGTGTGAAGAGATAGATTGTTACATAGAGTATGTTATCAAATATGAGATGAAGTTATCAGTCTCTTCCTCCACTCATTCATGGCAACTTTCTGATATTCATTTGACGAGACTTTGTTAACAGCATATCCAACCTATCCGGAGATAATCCTGTTTACATTGGCTTAGCGCAGCCTCGGTATGGTGTTACCTGCCAGGCTTGCCTGCCAGACCTGGTGTCGTGTGTTAGAATTTCCAATAAGGTGTGTTTTCATTAAGTGAACTGTGCTCCAAGGTTGAACAAGCTTATAAAATGGGTACCACCATTTGTCCCTGGAGGTAAAATCGGTCGATGTTATACTGACCACATAACACATTGAATGGCCAATGGTCTATACAAATATAAGTAGCTAGCACTATTTACACAATATGCCTCAATGTGAGAACATGATCCCTGAACTCGAATCTTGGATATGTGTTTGTAGTCTTGGCCATATGTTGATGAGATATTGCTCTAGCTTCTAGGCTTCGATTCGATTCGATTTTTCAAAAAAAAAAAAAAAGCAATTCCAATTTCGGCCTCGTTCAACCTGCTTCTTTCAGCTGTGGTTATTGTTGAGGTCCGTGGTTTGTGTGGGTTTATTCACCCTGAGTCTTGTCTTGTGGGCTCTTACGAGTGAGTCCTACCTCGGACTGGTTGCATAAGCGTTTGTGTCTGTGACGTCAGCTGGGGGATAGGTCGGCGGCTATCCTTTGTGCTCATCTCCTCTTGTGGTTTTCTTTCTTGGTGCAGGCCCCTGGCTCGTCTGGCTTGGCTGGGTGCAGTCCTTATAAGGACTTTTTATTTGGTCAGTTTGCCTCTTTTTTTTTGTGTATTTTCCGTAGAAGCTTTTCGATGTTATCATTTTCCTCCTTGGACCTGTTTTCTATTTCGATAAATAGTTTATGTTTCCTTTCGCAGTCCTCCTCCGTGGACACCACGAGAAGATCTCTTCGTCATCTATATAGTACTCGCTTTCTCCCTGTCTCTATTTAATTATTAGTTTGTAGTCTGGACAACATGTTGGTGAGTTAGTGCTCTAGCTTCTAGGCTGTCTCTATGTCTCTATTGTATATTAGTTTGTAGTCTGGCCCACATATTTGTGGCATAGTGCTCTATTTCCTAGATTTTTCCTCTGCCACTATCTTATATTATTTTGTAGCCTGGAGCAGATGTTGTAGAGATAGTTCTCCAGATTCTAGGGTCACTCTCTGTCTCTATTTTATATTAGTTTGTAGTCTGGACCACATGTTGGTGAGATAGTGTTTTAGCTTCTAGACTTTCTCTCTGTCTCTATATTTGTTTGTAATCTGGACCAGATGTTGGTGAGATAGTGCTCTAGCTTATATGCTTTCTCTCTGTCTCTAATTTATAATTGTTTGTGGTCTTGACCACATGTTGGTTCTATAGTGCTGTAGCTTGTATGCTTTCTCTGTGTCTCTTTGTCTCTATCTGTGCTTATATTTCTTTATGTGTTTCTCTCCGCTCTCATTATCTCCCGTATTCTCTCTTTCTCTCTCTCTCTTTCTTTGTCTCTCTCTGATCCTCACTGTCTCTCTTTTTTTCTTACTCTATGTCCCTCTGTCTCTATCTTTCTCTGTGTCTCTTTGTCTCTGTGTCTATAACTGGCTCAAACTGTCTCTTTCTATGTCTCTTTCTGTCGCTTTTTGTCACTCTCAGTTTCTTTTTATCTCTCTCTGTCATATTTGTCTCTCTCTCTCCCTGTTTCTCTCTGCCTCTCTCTCTCTCTCTCTCTCTCTCTCTCTCTCTCTCTCTCTCTCTCTCTCTCTCTCTCTCTCTCTCTCTCTCTCTCTGCAAGTCTCATTTTTCTCAGTCTCCCTTTCGCTCTTATATTTATCTGTTTGTCTCTTTTCCCGCAAGTCTCATGTTTTCCTCAGTCGCTTTTTCGCTATGTTATTTATCTGTTTCTCCTCTCTTTCTGCAAGTCTCATTTTTGTTTCTCAGACTCCCTTTCGCTATGTTATTTATCTGTTTCTCTCTCTTTCTGCAAGTCTCATGTTTCCTCAGTCTCCCTTTCGATCTTGTATGTATCTCTCTCTCTCTCTCTCTCTCTCTCTCTCTCTCTCTCTCTCTCTCTCTCTCTCTCTCTCTCTCTGCAAGTCTCATTTTCCCAGTCTCCTTTTCGCTCTTATATTTATCTGTTTCTCTTTATCACAAGACAGATTATCTAATTATGACAATTACTGAGTCTTTACCAGATTCTGTGGCCAAGAAGTTACGCACGCAAATTGTAATCCTGCATACCGCGTTCGAAACACAACTGCGGGCGATTTGGCAGCTGATTACTGCCATGATGTTACTGGGCATTGTAGATGATGAAAACAGCTGTGTAGGAGATATATTATAGCAGGCGCAATAACTTTGACTCTTGTCGCCACTTGGCTCGCTTTCAAACTGCTGCTTACAGAAGCGCTCAACTGAGTGGACAAAACACATTGTGGCAGCCGGGCAAAGTTTATTCTTCAATCGTCGTTCTCACACCTTATATTCTGATGCTCGTCCACTGCAGACAGTACGATTGGTAGCTATTTCACTCTTGTACTGACACGACGGCGATGCTGTCACTAACACACTCGCACGTTCTGCTGTCCCACACGTAAATGAAGCCACTTGTGAATCACTGTTCTACCTGCAAACAGTTCACAGAACTTACTGTATTTTGTTGCTCCGTTATCAAGCTCCGTTATAGTGAACTAGTTGTTGCGTTAAGTCTATGTAAATATTGATCTTGAAATCTCTTGCGTGTATACGACGGATGACTTGTGTAGAATTGTCGACTGAAGTATATGTGCGTATTCGCTAAGTTGATGATGATGAAAGTTATTGTTATTATTATTATTATTATTAATAATAATATATAATAATAATAGTAATAATAATAATAATAATAATAATAATAATAATAATAATAATAATAATATATTACCATTATAATCCTTTTCCTCATTATCATTATAATATTGTTACAATTATCATCGCTATAATTATTATTATTATTATTATTATTATTATTATTATTATTATTATTATTGCATTACCATTATGATCCTTATACTCATTATAATTATAATAATCATTACAGTTATCGTCGCTATTATTATTATTATTATTATTATTATTATTATTATTATTATTATTATTATTATTATTATACTATTCATGTATTTCAGACATCTCTCTTTCAGCATCATCGTGGCAAATAGGAGATATTCTACCTATGACAACAAAATATTCACTTTCTGTTCGATCTACGCCGTAGATCTGACCGATGTGAACCAACCTTATAATCACCAATGCCATTGCCTTAGAACGTTTCGCTGCAGTCCTCTTCAACATCAAAGTGGCCAGCATTTTTCTACCACTTCACGTCAAAATTGTGCACTTTTATTGTTTTGTATAATTTTGATATAGCTAACTACACATGAGGCAAGGGAACTGGCAAAAGATCAATGGTCTTTCTAGAAGGCTGTGGTGAGAGCGACGTTGAACAAATCATCAGGTACATGAACAAGAACATTCGTATCTGTTGTACATTAAAACGTTTTGGCTGTTCATCCTGAAAAAAAACATGACTGCAGTTAGTTGCATGTCCTTGTTCAGGACGTAGCAGTCAATCCCAGCATTTATTGACTTATTGTGATTTAATTGAAGGATAATATATCGCCAAATGTGACCTCCCATTTGGACAGAAGGACGATACATCGCTATACCACTGTCATCCTGTTATTTGTTTTGTTTCGTTTATTCCCCTCTCTCTCTCTATTTCAATGCTCAGTGCACGGAAATTTACATTATAATATTTGTTAATTTGAATGTTTGCCATGTTTGGTCCACATTTACTTTTTGTTGAAGCACTGAATCAGTTAAGAGGCAAATTGTTTGTTCAGTAGTTTGTCATTGCTTTCTAAACGTCCGGCGCTCATACCAACGAAAACAAAGTCAAACGATCTACCTCCAAACTAACTGCCAACAATCGACCATTTTTATCGTGGAATTTTACACTGCATTCATTAACCCCAAAATTACAGACACATGAAACATACCCGGAAATAAGCAGATTTGTGTGTTCACTGAAATAAACAGACTGCTGTGTACCCTGTACTACATATATTTGTGTGTACCCTGAAATAAACAGACTTGTGTGTACCCTGTACTACACATATTTGTGTGTACCCTGAAATAAACAGACTTGTGTGTATCCTGAAATAAAAAGACTTGTATGTATCCTGAAATAAACAGACTTATGTGTACCCTGTACTACACATATTTGTGTGTACCCTGAAATAAACAGACTGGTGTGTATCCTGAAATAAAAAGACTTATATGTATCCTGAAATAAACAGACTTGTATGTACCCTGAAATAAACAGACTTGTGTGTATCCTGAAATAAACAGACTTGTGTGTATCCTGAAATAAACAGACTTGTGTGTACCCTGAAATTAACAGACTTGTATGTACCCTGAAATTAACAGACTTGTGTGTATCCTGAAATAAACAGACTTGTGTGTATCCTGAAATAAACAGACTTGCGTGTACCCTGAAATAAACAGACTTGTATGTACCCTGAAATAAACAGACTTGTATGTACCCTGAAATAAACAGACTTGTGTGTATCCTGAAATAAATAGACTTGTGTGTACCCTGAAATAAACAGACTTGTATGTACCCTGAAATAAACAGACTTGTGTGTACCCTGAAATTAACAGAATTGTATGTACCTTGAAATAAACAGACTTGTGTGTATCCTGAAATAAATAGACTTGTGTGTATCCTGAGATAAACAGACTTGTATGTACCCTGAAATAAACAGACGTGTATGTACCCTGAAATAAACAGACTTGTGTGTACCCTGAAATAAATAGACTTGTGTGTATCCTGAAATAAACAGACTTGTATGTACCCTGAAATAAACAGACTTATGTACACCCTGAAATAAATTGACTTGTATGTACCCTGAAATAAACAGACTTGTATGTACCCTGAAATAAACAGACTTGTGTGTATCCTGAAATAAATAGACTTGTGTGTACCCTGAAATAAACAGACTTGTATGTACCCTGAAATAAACAGACTTGTGTGTACCCTGAAATTAACAGACTTGTATGTACCTTGAAATAAACAGACTTGTGTGTATCCTGAAATAAATAGACTTGTGTGTATCCTGAGATAAACAGACTTGTATGTACCCTGAAATAAACAGACGTGTATGTACCCTGAAATAAACAGACTTGTGTGTACCCTGAAATAAATAGACTTGTGTGTATCCTGAAATAAACAGACTTGTATGTACCCTGAAATAAACAGACTTGTGTGTACCCTGAAATTAACAGACTTGTATGTACCTTGAAATAAACAGACTTGTGTGTATCCTGAAATAAATAGACTTGTGTGTATCCTGAGATAAACAGACTTGTATGTACCCTGAAATAAACAGACGTGTATGTACCCTGAAATAAACAGACTTGTGTGTACCCTGAAATAAATAGACTTGTGTGTACCCTGAAATAAACAGACTTGTATGTACCCTGAAATAAACAGACTTGTATGTACCCTGAAATAAACAGACTTTTGTGTATCCTGAAATAAATAGACTTGTGTGTACCCCGAAATAAACAGACTTGTATGTACCCTGAAATAAACAGACTTGTGTGTACCCTGAAATTAACAGAATTGTATGTACCTTGAAATAAACAGACTTGTGTGTATCCTGAAATAAATAGACTTGTGTGTATCCTGAGATAAACAGACTTGTATGTACCCTGAAATAAACAGACGTGTATGTACCCTGAAATAAACAGACTTGTGTGTACCCTGAAATAAATAGACTTGTGTGTATCCTGAAATAAACAGACTTGTATGTACCCTGAAATAAACAGACTTATGTACACCCTGAAATAAATTGACTTGTATGTACCCTGAAATAAACAGACTTGTATGTACCCTGAAATAAACAGACTTGTGTGTATCCTGAAATAAATAGACTTGTGTGTACCCTGAAATAAACAGACTTGTATGTACCCTGAAATAAACAGACTTGTGTGTACCCTGAAATTAACAGACTTGTATGTACCTTGAAATAAACAGACTTGTGTGTATCCTGAAATAAATAGACTTGTGTGTATCCTGAGATAAACAGACTTGTATGTACCCTGAAATAAACAGACGTGTATGTACCCTGAAATAAACAGACTTGTGTGTACCCTGAAATAAATAGACTTGTGTGTATCCTGAAATAAACAGACTTGTATGTACCCTGAAATAAACAGACTTATGTACACCCTGAAATAAATTGACTTGTGTGTACCCTGAAATAAATTGACTTGTGTGTACCCTGAAATAAATTGACTTGTGTACCCTGAAATAAACTGACTTCTGTGTACCCTGAAATAAACAGACGTGTGTGTGTACCCTGAAATAGACTTTAGTGAACCCTGAAATAGACTTGTGTGTACCCTGAAATAGACTTGTGTGTACCCTGAAATAGACTTGTGTGTACTCTGAAATAGACTTGTGTGTACCCTGAAATAGACTTGTGTGTGCTTTGAAATAAACATACTTGCGTCTGACACATAGAAATGCAGTCAACAAAACTACTCAGAACAACAATGTATTTGACCCGTGCAACATTGCTGCCGTGTTGGCACGCGGAGATACAGAGGGGTTAAAGCTGTCACACGTGACAGTATACACACGAACATTGGTGGGGTTGTTAGACTTGTGGACATAGAGTAGCATAAAGAGCTCAGTTATGATGTGATTAGAGATCACAACAGCAGAAAATGCTGGTGTTGACTGCGACATCTGGTAAAGGATATGCAAGTAGTATAACATCTCGATAGCAATAATGTACATAGTAATAGATTATAAGCAAGGGGTCAGGGAGAAATAAAACAAATTAAGGTGCAGCAGATCCGGCTCCGTGGCCGAGGAGTTAGCAGCTTTCTCCGCTAACCCCGAATACTCTCGTCACGTGACGCGACGAGAATTAGCAGTGGTTCGAATCGCAAAAAGTGACTTATGAGAGTATGGAGCCGGTCGCTCAGAAAGTCGTGGCGTGCTGATGAGCGTAATCTAGCCTAGGAATCAACATACAGCTGAAAGATGCTGGTGTTGACCGCAAAATCCTGAAACAGGATGGAAACGCGGAAAAAAAAAAAAAAAGGTGCAGCAGAGTTAAAGGTGAGAGAGAGAGAGAGAGAGAGAGAGAGAGAGAGAGAGAGAGAGAGAGAGAGAGAGAGAGAGAGAGAGAGAGAGAGAGAGTACAGTATGACCCCTCGGCTAGCTTCTTCTTCTTCTTCTTCTTCTTCTTCTTCTTCTTCTTCTTCTTCTTCAGCGTTCCGAGCCATTGAGGTTCTTTGCTGCTGATACGGCTAACTAAATGAAATAAATGTTTTGCACATCCTTTACAGGACATCGCTGTCAACATCAGCATATTTCAGCTGATTGTTGATTTCTTGGCAAGATTACGCTCAGTAGTTTGCCATTGCTTTCTAAGCAACCGGTCCATACTCTCATAAGTCACTGACGCGACTCGAACCGCTTCCAATTCTCGTGCGCTCACGTCAACCACGAGAGTATTCGGGGTTACGGAGAAAGCTGCTATCTCCTCGGCCAGGGAGACCGGCCTCGGCTGACTGCTGCTCTCTTATTCGTGTGTGTGTGTCTGTGTGAGAGAGAGAGAGAGAGAGAGAGAGAGAAAGAGAGAGAGAGTGAGACAGAGAGAGAGAGAGAGGGGGGGGGGGGGAGGGCAAATCTAAATTTGGACGCTTAATTTAAACATAGATTTGTACGCTTACTTTATACACAGATTTGGCACTTACTTGTCACTAACTTCTACATTATTTCTGTGGACACTAGTTTTCTCGGCATTTGTCAAGAAAGTACGTGTTTTGCATTATTATGAAGCACGAGAGATGTTTTGCATTGTAAAGAAGGCAGTTTACCATTGCTCTCATTCTTGGCAGAGACCATTGTAAACGGTGACCGCAGCCATTGTCCCTGTAAAGTTATCCTCATCCATTGGATGGGAAAGATAACAAACAGATCTATACAATAAGACGTCAGATCTGAAGAATGTTTCCTAAGACAAAGAAAATTTTTCAAAGTTGAATAGCACAATGATCGTCATCATCATCATGTGCCATGCCGATTAGCGTGTGCGGTCATGTTTCGCTATCCTATACAATCACCCGAGCTGTGGATCAGCTCCGTGTGGTCAAACCATCCAGATATTTACTTCCCTGCTTTTATCTTGTTCTTTCCCCGTCATTCTTGCCAGTTATCACCAAGTTCTCTAGTTTATTTCTTCTTATAACATGCCCAAAATATTTGACTGTCTGCGTCTAATTTCTCCAATCAGTTTACAGTTTTCATTTGCTTCTTTTGGGACTTGCTCATTGGTTTTTCTGTCTGTCCATGGTATTCTTTGCATTTTCTTCAGGAACCACATTTCCACAGCCATTAGATGTTTTTTCAGCTTGTCTGTCCATCGTCCTCATTTCACACCCATACAAAAGCACAGGTTGTATGCAGCATTTCACCTCTTTTCCTACAATCATTGTGGAGGACGAAAAGAAACTGGTGAGGAGGGGGAGAGGAAGATCACGTGGTGGATGGATGTATGATGTGATAGATAATGTACACATGGCAGAATAGAGGCAGGGCTTATGCTTCTTCTAGAGTAGTGGTTCTCAACCGGTGGTGAATTATCTTACCCCACCCCAGGGGGGAGGGGTGGAATTTTAGGGTTTCCAGAGGGGAATTAAGATTATTTCAAGATCGCGTTAATACAAGAACAGATTACTTGATATTGTTTTTCCCTCCATACGTTACGGTTCTATACGTCTCGCCTTTTTGAAATTCGTTTTATAACGTAAGTAGACCATCAAATCACGGTTTATGTAGATTTCTAGACTTGTTTTAGTGTATGTTATTAAATTTAACTTCCATTTTTACGTATACTGTGTAGAGGCACGGGAGGGGGGTGACGAAAAAAAAAGGGGGGATGACATTTTGACCATATGGTGAAGGGGTGCATGGGCCCAAAAAAAGGTTGAGAACCACTGTTCTAGGGTAAAGTGTCGCAAGACTGCTATGAGAGAAAGTGTCTTCACAGTACAAGTCATTGAATTGTGATTAAACTACTGCATTGTACTATTTCTTTGCACTTCATTGCAAGTTAGTTTTTCACTTGTTCAATGTACCTTTCCTTATGTTGAATTAATGTGCAATAGAGGCGGGGTATTCATCTCTTTATCACAAATTAAAATTTAAATTCAGGCCACCATCAATCCCGGTGTTCAACCCATCCTCCATAGTCAACAAAGCAATCCCTAAATTGTGGTTGATGTTGCTGTGGTTGTTTCTGTTGAGTACCGAAGGCGGCTGGGATATACTCATAGCGTTGTAAGGATTACTTCTGTCGAGTTGAACACTAGTTTGATTAGATGGCTGTCTGCCGCCTCCAGGTACAGACGCCATCATCATCATTCCGAGATCACTATCGCCAGTGTCTCCTATGTCGCGCAGTTCATCAAAGAAACTCTCAAACGCATCTTCGGCTCCGTCCAGTAATTCGGCCAGACCGTCCCTAATTTCCTGAATTATGTCACTAACCTCACTTAATTCTTCGCCAGCCTTTTCCCTAAGTTCTGCGATGCCTTCTGCAGCCTCTTTCATAAAATCCCAGCGTCGTCTACATCTCTCACGGCATCACTAACATCTGCTACAACATCCTTCAAGGCATCCCCAGAATCACCAACAACGTCTTTCACAGCATCCCCAGCGTCATCCACAACAACTTTCACAACACCACCAGCATTCTGTACAACATCTTTAAGGGCATCGCCTGCGCCAGCAACCACATCTTTCACAGCACCTCCGGCATCATCAACAACATCTTTCACTGCATCACCACCATCTTTTAAAACATCTTTGGCGACATCCGCCACGCCTTCAACAACATCTTTCACAGAATCACCTGCCCCTCCTACAGCATCTTTAACCCCAGAAGCGACACCAGAGACCGCATCGCCAAAGTTGCCTACAGCATCCTTCATCCCATCACCAACATCAGAGACTGCATCGCCAAGACCACCTGTGACAAGACCGCCGGGGCTTGGTCTGGTTTGCCACGATAGATACTATCCCCTGCCTTTGCTCCAACCACCTCATCTACCAGGCCCCACACAAGCCGGGACAGCTTAACCTTCCCTCCCTCACCTAGGGTTCCAAACCCCAAGGGGGCTCGGACCAGACACCAGTCATATCACTGCACAAAGTCATAGCTAAGAGAACAAAAATTTAATTCTGAACTACGTCAACCACAACACAGAGAAGGATGGCTGAAAGCCAGACTAGAAGAACTATGTACAAGATCAAAGATGCAGATGAGTATTCATCATGGAGGCGGACGATAGCTCGTGCGGTTGTCCAGTCGTGGTAGCGACTCACCCAGGCTACTCCAGTGGACTGGAACTCCAAGGTCTGCTGCCTCTCCAAAGTTCCCTCTTCACACAGAGAACCAAGCAAGGGCTGATCAAGCGCAGTACCACTGCCTGACTGACACGGCACTGATGAACAAGGATCCTTCCTTGCTGTCGTACTATTTCCCTCGTCACACTCCTGATGAAGTCTGGGCCGACCCTATAACATTAGCGGTCTCCCACTTGCAGAAAAAGTACATGTAGCACCGTCTCAAAATACATAAGAGCCAGGTCACTCTTCTATCTCATCAGTGACCCACACACTGATATGTCACTTACACAATAAGCGGTTGCTCCACACGAACACACAATGTCACTGGTAAAGTCTATCAGGTGACTCCACACTTCACCTTAGTTCCATGTCCTTGGACAAATAGATCTTCACACAGTATCATGTAGCTACCCTGATCAATGGGTAGTAATCACAACCTAGCCTACACTGTCAACAGTTCATCACGATCGCATGAGGTAATTCCCTACCTTCACAAACATTGTCAACAGTTCATCACGTTGGCATGAGGTAGCTCCCTACCTTAACAAACATGTCACTCAGGTGTTTCCACCAATGTTGTAATCAATGTCCTAGTTCACTGGACCACATGTTGGCTTCATAAAGGTAACCAATGTAAAAACACTATTTAAGCATCAACTGATACACGGTGTCCCATAACCCAGCCGGGCCAGAAGCATATAACACAGGTCATGGTGACCGGTAACAATGATCACTTCGCTCAACTTGAAAGGTCACTACCTTGCAATTACCAAGGTTTACACAGAGACTGAATGTCACCAGTGCTTCACTGGCTTGAATCACCAGACGTTTCAGTGTTGGATCCTCTCAGGATCGGATGACACTCGTCGGACTCTTGACGGAGGTCCTAACCTAGACCTACCGACTTATTCAGCACTCAGCTCCTTCCAACATTGATCTCGCAGATTCAGACAACCACTCCCAGTATGGCCTCAATCAACTTCTGGATAGGCCCTGGAATGAGTGGGCCCATAGAGCTCATGGTGCAGCTCTTGAATCTTCTTCTGTATAGTAATAACAGATCCTGAAACACGGAGAGGTTGGTGTGAGTACTCAACTACAACAAAGACTACCAGCATCTCCACCCTGTCACCTGCCTCTCAGACATTCCTCATGTCTACCAACATGAGTATGAAATCATCACATCATAGATCTACTTAGCCACTATAATATATAGGCATAATGATGGTAGAAAAAGCAATAGCACACCTGTTCAGTCAAGTAACACTTCTGGGCTACATATAACCCCTAGCACCAGAGTCGACTGTATGACTCTGTCAAGCATCCTTCGCCTGGTGCCAGTCCAATCCGGTTTCATCTTCCATCATCAATCACCATATACACTTACTTTCCTTTCAGTGTAGGGATTACTGTATCGAGAAGGTGTCCAGCCGGACATCTCCTTCCTGACAGACTCATCAATTCATCAATCCCTTCACCCATGGACTGATGAATTACACACATTAATAACTATATGTCCATAATGAATTATACTCCTGATAATTCATTACTATAGCATTAACTAAGGAGAACTCATGACTTGTTACACTTAACTAACAAAATCATATCACAGCCATAGTGTCAGGTCTGGGATCCCTGCCCCAGATCCTGAGTTGCCCTTGTATTCACTGACTATCTTTCAGGTCAGTCATCCCTGTGCCGGTCGAGCACAGCTGTGGTGGCCATCCACCATTACACTTTCCCACCGCTACTGTGGGTCTCGTGTACCTTGTCCCGTGACGACTTAAGTCACGTCATCCAATGTAGCAAACCTCCAGACTCCACTACCAAACTCTGGCTCCACCTTTTTTTTTTTTTTTGGGGGGGGGGGGTTTATGCCCCTCATATACTACTACTTCACGGCAGTACTCCAAGTACTCCATGAACCGAGTCAGGGTTCCAGAAGAGTAGAATATTAGAGACAGAAACGGTTAGGTTCAAACCTCGATCTAGCTAGACACCTCGGCCTCGAATTACGGAGTGCCGCATCACCCTCGATCGGGTATGTTCACTCATCGGATATGCACGATTGCATTGGGTCGGACCTCTTACCGATCGGGTTGGGGGTACCGGCCTACCTCCCGCTGCCTAGACAAACGTACGATGGAACACGCACGGTCATCCTTGCGGACGGACATGACAACAAGCAGTAACAATAGTATCATGAATACTTCTTATCAATTGTTATCCTACCGATGCAACGCCATTCGGCTTACGCGGAATAACACTGCTATCTGCACACAGCAAATACACCACTGCTGATTTCACCTTGATTCCTCGAAACATCACCATCACTGATAGAACAATTACGTTACCATTCTAATGTCACGAAGCACATTACACATCTCTAATAATAAGCTCTACCTTATCCTTTACAGCGTCTAGCATGTTGATGTAATGACTGACCAACTGTCGCCTTGCCTGCGTAATTAATAAACCAAACCCGTAACTGCTACACACTGTAACGCACATCGTTCGGCCTATTTTATTTACACACCACTCGCTGTGGAATACGGCTTGTTCCGTCAGGTAACACATTACATTGCTGATCGATAAAGCCTACTTAAATGCAACCGCCAACTGTAACGGATAACTCTACGCGACAACTCAATTTTGCGATGGCAATTAATTCACTCCGGGAATCAGCACTGCATCAAGACAACAATTAAATAATAGAATAAGTACTCAACTAACCTGTGATTGAAGAATCACACCCTTGACTGTAGATGTCCGCACTGGCCGCGAATATTGACATCAAACTTACATCAGCCTGTTGGCTGCGATCTGTCTACGCTGAGGTTTGGTGGGCGACTGCTCACGACAAAGTCAGTGCGCCTTCCACTCGCCTACACGGGCCGCGTGACTTTCATGATTCATGAAGAAAACCAGAGAATTCACTCCGGGAATCAGCACTGCATCACGACAACAATTAAATAATAGAATAAGTACTCAACTAACCTGTGATTGAAGAATCACACCCTTGACTGTAGATGTCCGCACTGGCCGCGAATATTGACATCAAACTTACATCAGCCTGTTGGCTGCGATCTGTCTACGCTGAGGTTTGGTGGGCGACTGCTCACGACAAAGTCAGTGCGCCTTCCACTCGCCTACACGGGCCGCGTGACTTTCATGATTCATGAAGAAAACCAGAGTCACGATAAGTTCCACCACCCCGTGCTGCATGAAGCACTCGTGAACTTAGAGATCTCTACCACGTACGCACTTGAGGGAACATTCTAGATTTTCTATAAATAACTAGAATAGCTCCGCCCCGCACTATTTTTTGATGGGGAATCCCCTATTAATTGGCATTAATTCAAGGGAGACCAACGCATCGCACTCCCTTCAAAGGGATATTATGCAGAGATCTGCCGATCTTTATCCGTTTCGTCACATAGGCCCCCACTTAAGATGGTCGACCCGGTCGAACTCACTAGACAAAGATCGGTCTGAACTCTGAACCTCTACTCTATCAAGATTGGATTCCCAGGAAAAGACGTTCCGTAACATTCACTTTCCCTGCGGAGATCCACCAGAATGGTATGGATGCTGGATCACCAACCACCGCCTCAAACATACGTTATCTCCAGCGATTAGGCCCGAAACGTAACGGCCTGGTGATTGGCTTACAGGATCTGTCTACACTGGACTGTTCCGCATCCACCTGTTGTAGGCCATCGGTTACTTTACTGAAGGTTCGTTCGTCCCTTCCGACAACAGGATATTTCCTATCCCGACTAGGCATCACCTTCGTGGACTGTTCGCGGATGTCGACCGAAATGAATGGTCGCTTACTCCAGGTTCGTCTGGAGTACCCTCGCTCCTGCCTTCTCTCCCGCGAGTAAGAACAGTGAGCCTGTCGGCGTATCGAGTCACCCGACGATCCCGTCGTGCCAGATGTGACTTCGCCTGTCCGACCTCGATTCCCAGTTTCCTTAACACCATGGGCCTCTTCCCGACGGAGCCCGTTCGCCCTATCTACAGTTGAACGCTCAGGAGACCGCAGACCCTCCCCACAGGATGTACTGCGTAGGACTGAGTCTTCCTCGCCCTCGTCTGGACCCAGAACCGAATCTAGCGCGATGGTAGTCGCACTATCTTGTGGAGAAACTACCTCGGACCTCTCCAAATTCTGAAGGAGAGTACAATGGAACTTACGCAATTCCCCGCGGACCTTCACCTCATACGTGGATCGGGACATTATCCGCTCCACAGGAAAAGGGCCCTGCCATCCGAGTTCGAATTCCGCCCCCTCGATTGGGAGAAGCGCGAGAACCCTATCTCCAATCTGCAGAGATAAACCGTTTCTGGTCTTGTGCTTTGGTGATGCCAGACAACACGTTGGGCACGACCGGATATATCTCCGCACGTCGCCTGTCATTCCAGGCCAGTGGTACTGGCTGGAAAGACATTGGACTGTTGTCCCCACATCCTTATGTCCGGTTAAGGATAATGTATGCACTCTATGTATCAAGCGGGATCTGTAGTCAGTAGGGACTACCATCTGACCGTACTGGCTATCCCCTTGCCCGGCTCTACGATAAAGCAACCGGTTTTCTACATAGAACTGACCCGGAGTTGGCGGGACAGAACTTTGGGACACCTCCAGTAAGTAAGGACGCAAAGTCTGGTCCCTACTTTGAGCACTGCTCACCAACCTCGCAAGAGAATGGTCTATTTTCTTACCACACTGCCTTTCTCCATCCTTAGCCCTGGCCTGCCTAGCGCTCACTAGACAATGTTCCCTGGGGTCCCCCAGGAATACATGCGGACGACCGAGGATCAAAGGGTAAATAGGATCAGGCAGCACAGCCGCCTGGATGCTACCCGTAACGTACCTGCACCGAATGTCAATCCGAGCAATCGGCAAGTCCATAGCTACGGAGCTCCTCATGGCCAGCTGAAATTCTCTTGTCTCGCCGGTGAGCTGCCCTGGGCTCACAAGGTGGGATGAGATTACAGCTTCAAACTGCAATCCTGTATCGTATAGACATTCCACCTGCTTCCCATTCACCTCTATCGTTTCGATCACAGGTGATTTCTCAGACTTTGGTTTCTCCCGACCCTTAGGTGTGGTCTCGCTAGGTCTACCTCTAGTAGAGGCGAGACACGCAAAGTGCAAGTCCTTTGGCTTCCTCAGACAATCTACAGTATGATGGGAAGGAGACTTACAGTGCTTACACCACCTCTTACTCCACTTCCGTTTTGGGGATGCGGGAGGGCTTAGCTTATCGGGTTTCTTACCAGAGTCTTTTACCACAGGATCTGCTACATTGGATGATTCTTTGGGACCTTTGGTCTTGGGCTTCTGATCAAGCCCCTTCTGTCTTTTCTGTGAATCAGTCTGACTGGAATCCCCAGTCTCACCATAGACTTCCACATACCTTTCAGCTAACTTATTTACTATGTCTAGCCTTTCCGCCCCATTTTCCCCTAAGAAATTCCTTAAAGGCTTGGACATCTGCATTTTCATTTGATCCACCACCATCAACTCTCTCAGACTCTCATAATCCTCTTTGAAATTGGCCAACGCCATCCACTTCAACAGGTATGAGTTCAGCCTTACACTATAGGCCGAGAACATCTCACCTGGTTCTCTCTTGGAAGTTCTGAACCTCCGCCTGTAAGCATGGGCTGTCATTTCGAATCTTTTCAAAAGAGCCGATTACAGGGTTGGATAATCATTTTCCATCCCTGGGGGAAGACGCGCATACACTTCGTACGCGGTGCCACGGAGTCCTTGTGAAAGCTTAAGATTCCAACGCTCAGGCTCTAAACCCATAGCTTTACACATTGCCTCGAACTTCTCGAAGAATTGATCTATCTTCTCTTGGTCCGGTTCAAATGGTGGAAACGGCCATTTCATAGCATGGTAAGCTGGTCTGCTGGCTACTGATGAGCTAGGTAAAGCTACTCCACCTACTGCTCCCTCAGAATCACCAACCGATTTAGCCTCTACCTCAAGTTGCTTCATACGGAACTCATGTTCCATTTCCAACTTCCTAGCATCTAATTTCTTCGACTCTAGGTCAGCTGCCAGCTTTTGTGCCTGTTGGTCTGCCACCAACTTTTGCTCTTCAAGTGCTACCTTTCGAGCTTCAAGCTCAATTTCTGACTTTCTTCTTTCCCTCTCTTCTGCTCTGAAGTCTCTCTCTACTTCCAGTACATAGGCTTTGAACTCCTCACCTTCCAATCCCATCTCAGTTGCAGATGCCCGCACCTTAGCTAAATCTAAAGTACGAGTAGCCATGCTTAGTGTAACTTAGTATCAGTATAGATATGCAATACCCAATCACAATGCTAACTGCTGTCCAACCAACACTGTAACTATGTATCTATACTAACTTAACTAAATGTCTGTCCACGTCGAAGAGAAAGGTATCAGTAGCCCTACTCGTCAAGTAGACAATAGGTATAGGACAGATGACACTATAACCTATTCCTACGAGATGTCAGAACAAAGAGAAGATCCCGGACGAGCCCCCACTCTATCTTGTGACAAGACCGCCGGGGCTTGGTCTGGTTTGCCACGATAGATACTATCCCCTGCCTTTGCTCCAACCACCTCAATAGCACTCTACATCTACCAGGCCCCACACAAGCCGGGACAGCTTAACCTTCCCTCCCTCACCTAGGGTTCCAAACCCCAAGGGGGCTCGGACCAGACACCAGTCATATCACTGCACAAAGTCATAGCTAAGAGAACAAAAATTTAATTCTGAACTACGTCAACCACAACACAGAGAAGGATGGCTGAAAGCCAGACTAGAAGAACTATGTACAAGATCAAAGATGCAGATGAGTATTCATCATGGAGGCGGACGATAGCTCGTGCGGATGTCCAGTCGTGGTAGCGACTCACCCAGGCTCCTCCAGTGGACTGGAACTCCAAGGTCTGCTGCTTCTCCAAAGTTCCCTCTTCACACAGAGAACCAAGCAAGGGCTGATCAAGCGCAGTATCACTGCCTGACTGACACGGCACTGATGAACAAGGATCCTTCCTTGCTGTCGTACTATTTCCCTCGTCACACTCCTGATGAAGTCTGGGCCGACCCTATAACATTAGCGGTCTCCCACTTGCAGAAAAAGTACATGTAGCACCGTCTCAAAATACACAAGAGCCAGGTCACTCTTCTATCTCATCAGTGACCCACACACTGATATGTCACTTACACAATAAGCGGTTGCTCCACACGAACACACAATGTCACTGGTAAAGTCTATCAGGTGACTCCACACTTCACCTTAGTTCCATGTCCTTGGACAAATAGATCTTCACACAGTATCATGTAGCTACCCTGATCAATGGGTAGTAATCACAACCTAGCCTACACTGTCAACAGTTCATCACGATCGCATGAGGTAACTCCCTACCTTCACAAACATTGTCAACAGTTCATCACGTTGGCATGAGGTAGCTCCCTACCTTAACAAACATGTCACTCAGGTGTTTCCACCAATGTTGTAATCAATGTCCTAGTTCACTGGACCACATGTTGGCTTCATAAAGGTAACCAATGTAAAAACACTATTTAAGCATCAACTGATACACGGTGTCCCATAACCCAGCCGGGCCAGAAGCATATAACACAGGTCATGGTGACCGGTAACAATGATCACTTCGCTCAACTTGAAAGGTCACTACCTTGCAATTACCAAGGTTTACACAGAGACTGAATGTCACCAGTGCTTCACTGGCTTGAATCACCAGACGTTTCAGTGTTGGATCCTCTCAGGATCGGATGACACTCGTCGGACTCTTGACGGAGGTCCTAACCTAGACCTACCGACTTATTCAGCACTCAGCTCCTTCCAACATTGATCTCGCAGATTCAGACAACCACTCCCAGTATGGCCTCAATCAACTTCTGGATAGGCCCTGGAATGAGTGGGCCCATAGAGCTCATGGTGCAGCTCTTGAATCTTCTTCTGTATAGTAATAACAGATCCTGAAACACGGAGAGGTTGGTGTGAGTACTCAACTACAACAAAGACTACCAGCATCTCCACCCTGTCACCTGCCTCTTAGACATTCCTCATGTCTACCAACATGAGTATGAAATCATCACATCATAGATCTACTTAGCCACTATAATATATAGGCATAATGATGGTAGAAAAAGCAATAGCACACCTGTTCAGTCAAGTAACACTTCTGGGCTACATATAACCCCTAGCACCAGAGTCGACTGTATGACTCTGTCAAGCATCCTTCGCCTGGTGCCAGTCCAATCCGGTTTCATCTTCCATCATCAATCACCATATACACTTACTTTCCTTTCAGTGTAGGGATTACTGTATCGAGAAGGTGTCCAGCCGGACATCTCCTTCCTGACAGACTCATCAATTCATCAATCCCTTCACCCATGGACTGATGAATTACACACATTAATAACTATATGTCCATAATGAATTATACTCCTGATAATTCATTACTATAGCATTAACTAAGGAGAACTCATGACTTGTTACACTTAACTAACAAAATCATATCACAGCCATAGTGTCAGGTCTGGGATCCCTGCCCCAGATCCTGAGTTGCCCTTGTATTCACTGACTATCTTTCAGGTCAGTCATCCCTGTGCCGGTCGAGCACAGCTGTGGTGGCCATCCACCATTACACTTTCCCACCGCTACTGTGGGTCTCGTGTACCTTGTCCCGTGACGACTTAAGTCACGTCATCCAATGTAGCAAACCTCCAGACTCCACTACCAAACTCTGGCTCCACCTTTTTTTTTTTTGTGGGGGGGGGGGGGGTTTATGCCCCTCATATACTACTACTTCACGGCAGTACTCCAAGTACTCCATGAACCGAGTCAGGGTTCCAGAAGAGTAGAATATTAGAGACAGAAACGGTTAGGTTCAAACCTCGATCTAGCTAGACACCTCGGCCTCGAATTACGGAGTGCCGCATCACCCTCGATCGGGTATGTTCACTCATCGGATATGCACGATTGCATTGGGTCGGACCTCTTACCGATCGGGTTGGGGGTACCGGCCTACCTCCCGCTGCCTAGACAAACGTACGATGGAACACGCACGGTCATCCTTGCGGACGGACATGACAACAAGCAGTAACAATAGTATCATGAATACTTCTTATCAATTGTTATCCTACCGATGCAACGCCATTCGGCTTACGCGGAATAACACTGCTATCTGCACACAGCAAATACATCACTGCTGATTTCACCTTGATTCCTCGAAACATCACCATCACTGATAGAACAATTACGTTACCATTCTAATGTCACGAAGCACATTACACATCTCTAATAATAAGCTCTACCTTATCCTTTACAGCGTCTAGCATGTTGATGTAATGACTGACCAACTGTCGCCTTGCCTGCGTAATTAATAAACCAAACCCGTAACTGCTACACACTGTAACGCACATCGTTCGGCCTATTTTATTTACACACCACTCGCTGTGGAATACGGCTTGTTCCGTCAGGTAACACATTACATTGCTGATCGATAAAGCCTACTTAAATGCAACCGCCAACTGTAACGGATAACTCTACGCGACAACTCAATTTTGCGATGGCAATTAATTCACTCCGGGAATCAGCACTGCATCAAGACAACAATTAAATAATAGAATAAGTACTCAACTAACCTGTGATTGAAGAATCACACCCTTGACTGTAGATGTCCGCACTGGCCGCGAATATTGACATCAAACTTACATCAGCCTGTTGGCTGCGATCTGTCTACGCTGAGGTTTGGTGGGCGACTGCTCACGACAAAGTCAGTGCGCCTTCCACTCGCCTACACGGGCCGCGTGACTTTCATGATTCATGAAGAAAACCAGAGAATTCACTCCGGGAATCAGCACTGCATCACGACAACAATTAAATAATAGAATAAGTACTCAACTAACCTGTGATTGAAGAATCACACCCTTGACTGTAGATGTCCGCACTGGCCGCGAATATTGACATCAAACTTACATCAGCCTGTTGGCTGCGATCTGTCTACGCTGAGGTTTGGTGGGCGACTGCTCACGACAAAGTCAGTGCGCCTTCCACTCGCCTACATGGGCCGCGTGACTTTCATGATTCATGAAGAAAACCAGAGTCACGATAAGTTCCACCACCCCGTGCTGCATGAAGCACTCGTGAACTTAGAGATCTCTACCACGTACGCACTTGAGGGAACATTCTAGATTTTCTATAAATAACTAGAATAGCTCCGCCCCGCACTATTTTTTGATGGGGAATCCCCTATTAATTGGTATTAATTCAAGGGAGACCAACGCATCGCACTCCCTTCAAAGGGATATTATGCAGAGATCTGCCGATCTTTATCCGTTTCGTCACACCACCAACCACTGCCTCACCAACATTAGACACCACGTCACCAATGTTCCCAGCTGCGTCTTTGACTCCATCAACAACATTGGATACAGTGTCCTTCACCTTGTCACTCTGTGGGTCAAACACAAATGACATTTATCTCATACTATAGACATTATAAAACCACACCTTTCTACTATTATAGACATTATAAAATTACAACTTCGTAATATTATAGACATTAGATAACCACAACTATCTACTATTCTAGATATCATAAAACTACAACTATGTTCTATTATAGACATTAGATAACCACAACTATCTACTATTCTAGATATCATAAAACTACAACTATGTACTATTATAGACATTAGATAACCACAACTATCTAGTTTTATAGATATTACAAAACTACAACGATGTACTATTATAGACATTAGATAACCACAACTATCTAGTTTTATAGATATTACAAAACTACAACGATGTACTATTATAGACATTAGAAAACCACAACTATCTAGTTTTATAGATATTACAAAACTACAACTATGTACTATTATAGACATTAGATAACCACAACTATCTAGTTTTATAGATATTACAAAACTACAACGATGTACTATTATAGACATTAGATAACCAAAACTATCTAGTTTTATAGATATTACAAAACTACAACGATGTACTATTATAGACATTAGATAACCACAACTATCTAGTTTTATAGATATTACAAAACAACAACGATGTACTATTATAGACATTAGATAACCACAACTATCTAGTTTTATAGATATTACAAAACTACAACGATGTACTATTATAGACATTAGATAACCACAACTATCTAGTTTTATAGATATTACAAAACTACAACGATGTACTATTATAGACATTAGATAACCACAACTATCTACTATTCTAGACATTACAAAATTACAACGATGTACTATTATAGACATTAGATAACCACAACTATCTAGTTTTATAGATATTACAAAACTACAACTATGTACTATTATAGACATTAGATAACCACAACTATCTAGTTTTATAGATATTACAAAACTACAACGATGTACTATTATAGACATTAGATAACCACAACTATCTACTATTCTAGACATTACAAAACTACAACGATGTACTATTATAGACATTAGATAACCACAACTATCTACTATTCTAGACATTACAAAACTACAACTATCTACTATTATAGACATTAGATAACCACAACTATCTACTATTCTAGATATTACAAAACTACAACTATGTACTATTATAGACATTAGATAACCACAACTATCTAGTTTTATAGATATTACAAAACTACAACTATGTACTATTATAGACATTAGATAACCACAACTATCTACTATTCTAGATATCACAAAACTACAACTATGTACTATTATAGACATTAGATAACCACAACTATCTAGTTTTATAGATATTACAAAACTACAACTATGTACTATTATAGACATTAGATAACCACAACTATCTAGTTTTATAGATATTACAAAACTACAACTATGTACTATTATAGGCATTAGATAACCACAACTATCTACTATTCTAGATATCACAAAACTACAACTATGTACTATTATAGACATTAGATAACCACAACTATCTAGTTTTATAGATATTACAAAACTACAACTATGTACTATTATAGACATTAGATAACCACAACTATCTAGTTTTATAGATACTACAAAACTACAACGATGTACTATTATAGACATTAGATAACCACATTTATCTACTATTCTAGATATAATAAAACTACAACTATGTACTATTATAGACATTAGATAACCACAACTATCTACTATTCTAGATATCATAAAACTACAACTATGTACTATTATAGACATTAGATAACCACAACTATCTAGTTTTATAGATATTACAAAACTACAACTATGTACTATTATAGACATTAGATAACCACAACTATCTAGTTTTATAGATATTACAAACCTGCAACTACGTCCTGTAAGAGATATTATACGAGGGGAGCCTTCAAATGAAAACCATAAATTTTTTTTGTTTCTTTTGTTTTGTTGGTGAATATATTCTGAACAAGTAAAGAACAAATGTAGTATTTATTTTTCGATCCTTTCAATGCAAGTCCTCCAGTGCCCGTAAAGTTTTTGGATTCTTGTAGAAACAAATTCTCTTGGTCGCGAGTGTAACCACTCATGCACATCTTCATCGGACCGAAAAGTTGTGAAACTTCTTACTCCACTCATACACTTGCTGGACTGACAGACATGCATCACCATTCTTGACCTTCATTCGCCGATGAATTTCTATAGGGTTCACCCCTTCACTGATTAAAAAATAACGGATAACAGAACGTTACTCCTCTTTGGTGCATGTCAAAAGTGGGGCGGCCATCTTTGAACTGTCCTCATGACATCAGCGTGCTCATCTATACCATGATGTCACATGCTTAAAACTCTTGACATCCTTAACAACAATATTGATAGGTTACAAGATAATGACGTGGTTATTGTAATGTCTATTACTCTTTTAATATTTTCAGTTGAAGCCCCCTCGTTTATATATTTTCGAGTGAGGTCTGCGGAATAAGTATCTATTATGTTTTGATAAATCGTAACGCGACAGTAACAACAGACGGAAGATAGGAGAAACAGAAGATAGCGCACACTTTAGGGTGAAATCTGTCGGATAGCTGAATCAGCTGAATAGATCTATTGATAGACGAAGTTACAGATAGACCATTGAGTAGACAGACAGACAGACAGATAGAGTGACAGATAGCACACAGATAGACAGATAGGTAGAAGGACAGAAGAACGGACTGGTATTTGAAAGAGTGGATTGATTCTGGTTGATAGATAGATGTAAGACATGATTGATGGACATATGAATGAAGTGATTGTGGTGTGAAGGTGGATGGATGAATGCATAGATTTGGATGGATGGGTGTTTAGAATGAATTAGAATGAAGGATGGAAGAGACAGACATAAAACAAGGGACTTACAGTTGCTATCATGGCTGCCCCAATACTGTTAGCAGCAGAATTAACAAATTTAGGACGGACCTCCTCAATCTATAAGTCTGCAGTCACAGTCTCTGGTTGCTGAAAGAGATAAAACAACCGGTTATTGTCAAAGTTTCTGGTTGCTGAAACAGATAAAACAACAGGTTATTGTCACAGTTTCTGGTTGTTGAAAGAGATAAAACAATAGGTTATTGTCACAATTTCTGGTTGCTGAAAGAGATAAAACAATAGGTTATTGTCACAGTTTTTGGTTGCTGAAAGAGATAAAACAATAGGTTATTGTCACAATTTCTGGTTGCTGAAAGAGATAAAACAACAGGTTATTGTCACAATTTCTGGTTGCTGAAAGAGATAAAACAACAGGTTATTATCACAGTTTCTGGTTGTTGAAAGAGATAAAACAACAAATTATTATCACAGTTTCTGGTTGCTGAAAGAGATAACACAACAGGTTATTATCACAGTTTCTGGTTGTTGAAAGAGATAAAACAACAGGTTATTATCACAGTTTCTGGTTGTTGAAAGAGATAAAACAACAGGTTATTATCACAGTTTCTGGTTGCTGAAAGAGATAAAACAACAGGTTATTGCACAGTTTCTGGTTGCTGAAAGAGATAAAACAGGTTATAATGACAGTTTGTATTTGCTAAAAGAGATAACACAGAAGGTTATTGTCATAGTATCTGGTTGATGAAAGAGATATATCAAGTTTGTGTCACATTTTCTGGTTGCTGAAAGAGATAAAACAACAGGTTATTGCACAGTTTCTGGTTGCTGAAAGAGATAAAACAGCAGGTTATTGTCACAATTTCTGGTTGCTGAAAGAGATAAAACAACAGGTTATTGTCACAGTTTCTGGTTGCTGAAAGAGATAAAGCAACAGGTTATTGTCACAGTTTCTGGTTGTTGAAAGAGATAAAACAATAGGTTATTGTCACAATTTCTGGTTACTGAAAGAGATAAAACAATAGGTTATTGTCACAGTTTTTGGTTGCTGAAAGAGATAAAACAATAGGTTATTGTCACAATTTCTGGTTGCTGAAAGAGATAAAACAACAGGTTATTGTCACAATTTCTGGTTGCTGAAAGAGATAAAACAACAGGTTATTATCACAGTTTCTGGTTGTTGAAAGAGATAAAACAACAAATTATTATCACAGTTTCTGGTTGCTGAAAGAGATAAAACAACAGGTTATTATCACAGTTTCTGGTTGTTGAAAGAGATAAAACAACAGGTTATTATCACAGTTTCTGGTTGTTGAAAGAGATAAAACAACAGGTTATTATCACAGTTTCTGGTTGCTGAAAGAGATAAAACAACAGGTTATTGCACAGTTTCTGGTTGCTGAAAGAGATAAAACAGGTTATTATGACAGTTTGTATTTGCTAAAAGAGATAACACAGAAGGTTATTGTCATAGTATCTGGTTGATGAAAGAGATATAACAAGTTTGTGTCACATTTTCTGGTTGCTGAAAGAGATAAAACAACAGGTTATTGTCACAGTTTCTGGTTGCTGAAAGAGATAAAGCAACAGGTTATTGTCACAGTTTCTGGTTGCTGAAAGAGATAAAACAACAGGTTATTGTAACAGTTTCTGGTTGCTGGGCTCCCAGTCTAGTCAGGCTCCCAACCTGGTATTAGTAAAAGACGTTGTTCTGGAGAGTAAGGGCGGCCGGTGTGATGTAGATCACATCAATCATTGAGCATCGCATGGTCTATAAATGTATGAGACTGGCACCATGTTCCCAATAGCCGTAAGAAGAAGAAGAAGAAGAAGAAGAAGAAGAAGAAGAAGAAGAAGAAGAAAAGAAGAAGAAGAAGAAGAAGAAGAAGAAGAAGAAGAAGAAGAAGAAGAAGAAGAAGAAGAAGAAGAGGAGGGGGAGGTGGAGAAGGTGGAGCAGGAGGTGGAGGAGGAGGAGTAGAATGAAAGAGGTAGTGGAAGAGGAGGAGAGGAGGTGGAGGAGGAGGAGAGAAGGAAGAGGAGGAGGAGGAGAAAGAGGAGGTGGAGGAGGAGTAGAAGGAGGAGATGGTGGAGGACGAGGAGAGGAGGTGGAGGAGGAGGAGAGGAGGAAGAGGTGGAGATGGTGGAGGAGGAGGAGAAAAAGGATGTGGAGGAGGAGGTGGAAGGGGTGGTGGAAGAGGAGGAGGAGGAGGAGGAGGAGGAGGAGGAGGAGGAGGAGGAGGAGGAGGAGGAGGAGGAGGAAAAAGAAAAAGAAGTAATTTTGTAATGACAATGTTCGTGCAGTATGAATGGATTACACTTTGACCCTAAAACCGGTTGGTGTGTTGAATGTGCTGACAGGGACGTCACACACAAGGTCACATCTTGCGTAAGCAACTGCTAAGTCTGACCGTCCTGTCGTGTAGCAGAAAGAACAAACCCTGACTTGTCACGAAGATTGATGACACTACAATAACATGACGTCATGCATGAAGACACTTTTACACACAAGTCAGTGTGGGGATAACTGGGTGAAGTTTTCACATCCCCACAATAAATATTCACAATGAGTGAAGTTCTGCCACCAGACCAAGATTGTTGTCATCTTTTTTTTCCCCGTTTGTTCGCTGTGAACTCAAACGTAGTCCATATCAGTACTAATAGTACTAACAGTTGCTACTTCTGAGGACTACTGGACTGATGTTTGTGTGAGGATTCTTTACTTTTTACAAGTGTCCCTCGCCATCAGAGAAACCCTTTCCGACTACTGAGGTAGAATGAGTTATGCTATAGGAGGGGGTTCTTCTTCTTCTTCTTCTTCTTCTTCTTCTTCTTCTTCTTCTTCTTCTGCTGCTGCTGCTGCTTCTTCTACTTCTTCTTCTTCTTCTTCTTTTTTCTTCTTCTTCTTCTTCTTCTTCTTCTTCTTCTTCTTCTTCTTCTTCTTCTTCTTCTTCTTCTTCTTCTTCTGCTGCTGCTGCTGCTGCTGCTGCTGCTGCTGCTGCTGCTGCTGCTGCTGCTGCTGCTGCTGCTTCTTCTTCTTCTTCTTCTTCTTCTTCTTCTTCTTCTTCTTCTTCTTCTTCTTCTTCTTCTTCTTCTTCTTCTTCTTCTTCTTCTTCTTCTTCTTCTTCTTCTGCTGCTGCTGCTGCTGCTGCTGCTGCTGCTGCTGCTGCTTCTTCTTCTTCTTCTTCTTCTTCTTCTTCTTCTTCTTCTTCTTCTTCTTCTTCTTCTTCTTCTTCTTCTTCTTTCTTCTTCTTCTTCTTCTTCTTCTTCTTCTTCTTCTTCTTCTTCTTCTTCTGCTGCTGCTGCTTCTTCTACTTCTTCTTCTTCTTCTTCTTCTTTCTTCTTCTTCTTTCTTCTTCTTCTTCTTCTTCTTCTTCTTCTTCTTCTTCTTCTTCTTCTTCTTCTCCTTCTTCTTCTTCTTCTTCTTCTTCTTCTTCTTCTTCTTCTCTTCTTCTTCTTCTTCTTCTTCTTCTGCTGCTGCTGCTTCTTCTACTTCTTCTTCTTCTTCTCTTCTGCTGCTGCTGCTGCTGCTGCTGCTGCTGCTTCTTCTACTTCTTCTTCTTCTTCTTCTCCTTCTTCTTCTTCTTCTTCTTTTTCTTCTTCTTCTTCTTCTTCTTCTTCTTCTTCTTCTTCTTCTTCTTCTTCTTCTTCTTCTTCTTCTTCTTCTTCTTCTTCTTCTTCTTCTTCTTCTTCTTCTTCTTCTTCTTCTTCTTCTTCTTCTTCTTCTTCTTCTTCTTCTTCTTCTTCTTCTTCTTCCTCTTCTTCTTTTCTTCTTCTTCTTCGTACAGCTTCATACGTCATCGTGAATAAATCCAAAGAAACATACAGTTAGCTCCACCCTTTTGACATCTACACATAGGGCGCGCGTAGGACAGAATAGTTGTCTTTGTTCTGCTATTTATTGTGGGACACTTCCTGCAACAATTGTCTAGCTGTCATGTTATCAGTTCCACACATCAGTGTCTCCTATCTTTAGTTTATTAAACCTGTTATCTTACAGCCTATTATGTCCTGCGCGGTGTCTGAAGATAGCTACTTGTTCTCTTCTGTAGTACAGTGGCATTTACCATGTTAGGATTACTGTAGTAAACAAAAGCCTCAAGTAGTCAGGAGCATGGTTCACGCTAAATGTGTGGAACCTAATTGACGCTAAATGTGTGGAGCACAGTACACGCTAAATGTGTGGGACCTAATTCACGCTAAGCGTGTGAGGCAATAGTTCACGCTAAATGTGTGGGGAATGGTTCGCGTTACCTGTGTGCGACACGGTTCACGCTAAAATTGTGTGGGACACAGTTCACGCTAAATGTGCGGGGCCTAATTCACGCTAAGTATATGGGGCACACTTCACGCCAAGTGTGTGGGCACACTTGACGCCAAATGGCACGATTCACGCTAATTGTATGGGGAACGGTTCAAGCTAAATGTGTGGGGCATGGTTCACATCAAATGTGTGTGGCACTATTCACTCTAAATGTGCGGGACACAGTTCGCGCTAAATTTGTGGGGCACTCAATCTGAAGCTGAGCTGGCTGTGAGAAGATGGGACATTCTTCGTCTACGCTGTTGAGGTTGGGAGATAACTACGGTACAACCCTAGGGAATGATTTTCAAGCTATGGCTGCGGACATGAGTTGAATAAGATCCCTCCCCAAGATCTACATTCTTGGGAATCCAACGAAGTAATAGATGGGTCAAGGCATAATTGTCGTCTACAAGTACCTAACAGGAACGCTGTTATAAATGTTCTACAGAAGCTTGCCTGCGTGCGCACATTGCTGTATAATCTATCTTTAGCTCTGTTTGCTGAGTTTGCTGTGTCCTGTTGTGGGTCTAAACATAGTACAGGATGCATTTTAATAACTGTGGGGTTTTTGAAAATATTGCCAGTCAAAGTTTGGTATTCACCTTTTATGTTGCATGAACTCCACAGAGGATGAATACAAAGCTTGGAACGGCAACATTGTGAAACAGTCCACAGTCATAAAAAATATACCCTATATCTTGACCAGTTGGATCCAAAAGATAAAAGTCCCTGAGAACGAGTTGGTTTGGGAGCAGACACAGTGCGAATGTGTGGGACTAGTGGACAAGCGAACCCAACGTCTTGAAACTGCGTACGAATATACAGCAGGAGAAAGACATCTGGATTCTTGAACCGCGCGGGGCCTTCCCCCAGAGAGGTTCATGAAGGTAAAGGTTGAAACATTCGGGGAAGGGGGACTGCTTCTGACGATCGGAAACTTGTTGTTGTGCTTGGGATTCTGAGATATATATCACTTTCTTTTTTCAACTTTTCATTGGTCTCTTTTTTTTTTTTTTTTTTCATCTCTACATTCTTCTCACCCCGTCCTTATGCCTTAATGTAGTAACTGGAGTGTCGTCTCCGTGATTACATGTTATGTTGTGTGTATGTATTTGTTTGCTGGTGAACTGCTTATGTTTTCCATCATTGTGTTCTGTACATTTGCAATACTTCGTGTTATTTTATGTTGTTTACATTTCTACAGTCTTGCGCCAGTTCCACTAATTTTAATCATACTTTTTTTTCTCCTGAAAAGCGTTCTTATGACTAGTCTTCCTGTAGTTGAACAGGATACTTTTCTGAGAGCTTTTGTTAGATTTGTCTTTTGGTAATATGTAAGTACCGTACCGACGTCTCGGTCAAAGGGCTAGTGACCGCCATTCGCTATCACGCATACGGCATTCGAAATACAGCTGTGGGGGATATGGAAGCAGACCACATTGCGCTGGTTTTGATACATCTGTGTGAGTGCCGGTCGTTCAGAAAGCAATGGCAAACTACTGAACGTAAACTTGCCAAGAAATCACAAACAGCCAAAAAATACTTGGGTTGATTGCATCGTCCTGTAAAGAATAAGTAACTAACATTTTTTTAAATATATAATAGAAAATCTGCTTGTTGTATCCTACCGCTTCTTTGGCCAATTTGTCAGCCTCTGATTTCCTGATATCATCGTGGTCACGTGGCATGATGATAAGCAATGGCGGTCAATGTTTGCCATTTCACTCGATCACTAGAGTTATGGATCAGGTATATAATCTTATCTCGATCACCAGAGTTATGGATCTGGTATATCATCTTATCTCGATCATCAGAGTTATGGATCATGTATATCATCTTGTCTCGATCACCAAAGTTATGGATCTGGTATATAATCTTGTCTCGATCACCAGAGTTATGGATCAGGTATATAATTTTATCTCGATCACCAGAGTTATGGATCTGGTATATCATCTTGTCTCGATCACCAAAGTTATGGATCTGGTATATCATCTTGTCTCGACCACCAGAGTTATGGATCAGGTATATAATCTTATCTCGATCACCAGAGTTATGGATATGGTATATCATCTTGTCTCGATCACCAGAGTTATTGATCAGGTATATCATCTTATCTCGATCACCAGAGTTATAGATCTGGTATATCATCTTGTCTCGATCACCAAAGTTATGGATCTGGTATATCATCTTGTCTCGGTTATGCCATGTGGTCAAAACACTCAGGTATTTATCTCTTTCCCCTTCCTTTTCCTCTTTTCCCGTCAATTGTTTCAGTTGTCACTCAATTTTCCTATGTATTTTGCCTAATAACATGTCACACAATCAAGACTGACTACGCCTATTTTACCGAATCAGTTTACAGTTATCTGTTTCTTGTACTACTTGCACATTGGTTATTCTGTCTGTCTATGGTATTCTTCTTTTTTCCCCCAGAAACTACATTTCCACTGCCATGAATGTTTCTCAGCTTGCTTGGTATATCGAAATAGACTGGAATTCATCATTGGTACCTTACCGTCTTGACAGACGATATTTGTGCTTTAAAAAGGCATAATAACTTTTACCTATGGTGGTAGCGAATGTGACCGATAAGGCCAATTCGTGCTGTAAATGTTCGTTCACAGTGGGTGCATGTGAAAAGTGGTCATTTCCACCATTATGCACCATCTTACGTCTCACACGCTCGGTGTGTGACTTATCTGCAATAATTTTCTCCTTTGTCTTTATTCCATTTCTGATGTTCTGTTTAGGCCGACCCTGAGATTTCTTACCCATCTATAATTCACCAAAAAAGATGTCCGTTGGTATTCTACCATCATCCATCCTCCTAAGATGTCCTATCCATCCTACGAAGACTGAGCATGGAATAAACATTTCCTCCAATACACAGGGGGAGGAGCTCGAGATTGCACTTGAAACCATTGACCTGGTTTGTATCAACAGCAAGCCGTCCAGGCGATGAGGACAGATCTATTGATCTGGCGCTAGTTTCACCTTCACTCACTACAGTGTGTAGATGGGGTGTCCTAGGACACCACGGCAGCGACCACCACCCTTGCATCATATTGGTGGAGAAAGGCAGAACCAGGCAGCACAAGCTAAAGGTAAAGACTTTCCAGTATGACAGTACAGGGCAAGATGTGGTGAGTAAAATAAGACGTGACAAGCGCAGAAAGTTTCAGGGCAGGAAAAAAAAAGCTGGGAGCAGCCACCGTGGTGGAATTTCGAGGTGGAGAAGGCTTGGGTGGATACGCGTAGTGCTGTAAGGAGATGGCAAAATGCCAAGAAGAACAGAGCTGGTCATCCTAGTCCCTGCATGCACTTAGAAAGAGGGATGCACACAAAAGTAAGCTATTTCAAGAAACTGGTCAAGGTGGTTAAAAGCGAAAAATGGGCAGAGGTATGTCAAAGAGTAAGCACAGACAAGTCACTGAAATTGTTCTGGCGACTACATAAAAGCATGAGTGGTGTAGTCAAGAATAAGAGCATTTCTGACTTCCAAGGTGCTGACCTCATCTGGCAGAGGACTGACGAGGACAAGGGCAAAGCCCTCTTTGAACGCTATCTTGAGCAGAGCAACCAGACAGACATGGGAGGCCGACATCTGGCCAAGGAGGTCACCCCAGACAGATGCAAGGCCCAGAACACTTCGGATGAAGACACAGTGACAGTGAAAGAAATCAAGGCTGTACTTCGACGATCAAAAAACACCGCTCCAGGTCCTGATGGCATAAGATACTGCGACATCAATAAGTGTACCGACAATGAGCTAGAGAAACTAGCAGACATGTACAACAACAGTATAGGGAGTGCTAGCATCAAGGAGGAATGGTTACACAGCTATCTGATTCCCTTGACGAAGCCTGACAAAGACCACAAAAAAAATTCAGGGATATCGAATTATAACCATGCAGAATACAATAGGCAAGCTGCTGGAGAAGGTAATTGCCAGGAAGATATCAAGCCAGCTAGAGAGGCAAGGTGTTTTCCCACCTACCCTGGGTGGGTACTGTCCAAAAAGAGAAACCTGGACCAATGCAGCAGTCTTTGCCCATGATGTCTATGAAGGTTTCCACTCAGGCATTGAAACCTTTGCTGCAGCGATTGATCTTGAGGACGCATACAACAGAGTAAGTACCTTTGGATTCTTTAATGTTTCAGCTTCTTGAACTAAAAGTAAGTCCATTCCTCCTTAGTTGAATCGCTGCAGCCCTCTTCCAACGGAAAGTAGTTTTTAGATGTGGCAGTTGGACTTCGGAACCAACAGCAATATATCTTGGCCTACCACAGGGATCACCATTATCTCCGGTACTGTTCAACGCCTACACAGTGAGAATCACCAGTGAGCAGATTACTGGACCTGGCATGACATTCTCATATGCCGATGATATTTTAGTGTATCGTCAGGGTAAGGAGAGAGAGCAGGTTGCTGTGGAACTACAAACCGAACTCAACCGCATAAGTACTTGGTGTGATGAAGCTGGGGCAATGGTCAACCCAACAAATGCAACAGTGACTTGGTTCTCGTTGAATAATCATATTGTCAACACTCCAACACCAACTGTAATGCTGTGTTCAGAGACGGTGGAAAGAACGCAGGCAATGAATTACCCAGGGATACGGTTTGATCGAAGCCTTGCTTATAATGTGCACATAGACCAGGTGATAACAAAGGCCAAGCGGGGTTTGGCTGCGATGCGGGTGATGGCGGCAGCAAACTGTGAGCAGCGCCATCTATGTCTTCTGTACGAGGGGCTGGTCATGTCTGTTTTGGAGTATGCAATGGCAATCCTGACTCTCAGCCATAAGCAGATAGAAAGGATGGAAAGGATACAGAATGAAGCTATGCACATTATTCTTGGATGTACAAGAGATACAGCATGCAGGGCGATGCGCTACCTTCTTGATTTTCCAACCATTGAAGAGAGAATGCAAGTTTGCAGGGCACGCGCCTACCTCAGAATTAACGCAAACACACAACATCCACTGCATAGTGAAATTAGGAAGGCGAAGGGCAGCAGGTTAAAAAGAGGACGGTCGTGGATGGGTCAAGCCGAAGACATTCTTCAACAGGTGTGTTCACTTGAGGACTTAGAACCTGGCGAGGAGTGGGTGCAAGTGCCAACAGACTTCTGCACATCCTTTTCAGTTTGCATCCAACTAGATAGGAAATGCAGACAAGAAAATCCGGCTGTTGAGGAGGCTGAAGTACAAGCGTTGATTTTCGAGAATTCGCTAGACAGTGACGCGGTCATCTACACAGATGAGAGAAGCTCATGGGCCTTTACAGCTCGGGCCGGAGGGAGAATTGTGAAGGAGGACTCTGGTGCTTTCACTGAAACCACAAGTAGCCTGACCATGGAAGTCATGGCAGTAAGTAAAGCAATAACATGGCTCGAGACACAGACATTCACTAGGGCTTGTTTCCTTAGCGACTCAATGAACATGATCAAGAGGATAGAGGAGGGGTCGATCCGAAGAGAATGGTTGCTGTCTCTGGAGCGGTCTCGGCTGGCAAGGATTAGTTTCGTCTTCGTGCCATGGCATGCGGGAGTACAAGGAAATGAGCGGGCTGACAAGCTCGCAGGTGAGGCTACTGTGGAGGGCGGACGCGCCATGGACCAGGCTGACATTCTGAATGCTCTACGAGAAGTAAGACTTTTGCGAGAACCAAGTGATGACTGTGAATCTACAACAATGGCCAGACTGCTAGAGCAGCAAATTAAAAGAGGGGTGGCCAAACAAGAACACTACGCAGGAAGCCAAAGAAGATTGATAAACCAACACAGAACTGGCGTCGTTAGCCGCTACGCGCTGCGGGATTTGCTAAGGAGGGGATCCGAGCACTTATGGACTGAATGGTTCGATGTGCAATGAGGATGATCTGTCGACTAACTAACTAACTAACATGGAATAAACCGTCACACAACCTGATCTTTCCAATACTTCAGTATTTGTGGTTTTGTCTTGCCACTTACTACCAAGAATTCTGCGCAGACACCTCATATGAATGCTGTTTAAACGTTTCTCTTGGTGTGAGTAAGTTGTCCAGGTTTCACTGCCATAAAGAAGAGTACTAAGGACACAGGCTTGATAGACAAGGACTTTTGTTTTGGCAGTAAGCTTCCTGTTCTCCCAGACTCGTTTTCTTAACCTGTTCATTGTTGTTGCTGCCTTATCAATCCGGATGTTGATTTCCTGATCTAGGGATAATTTGCTATTTACCACTGATCCTAGATATGTAAAATGGTCTATAATCTCTAGTTCGGCGTCGTCAATAAAGATTGATGGTACCCCATGTGCACCTTGTGACATAATCTGTGTCTTCGTTTTGCTAATTGTTAAACCAAATTCAGAACAAGCATTGGAGAATGCAGATAGTAGGCATTGCAATTCTTCCTCAGAGTGGGTCGTAACTGCAGCATCATCTGCAAAAAGCAACTCTCTGATCAGTACCCTCCTAATTTTTGTCTTGGCCTTCAATCTCTGAGCATTGTAGAGGCCGCCATCTGAGCGTGAGTGAATGTATATACCACCATCCTGATCACGAAAGGCATAATTCAGTAGAAGTGAAAAGTATATTCCAAAGAGGGTGGGAGCTAGTACACAACCTTGCTTAACTCCACTCTTGATTTCAAACTCTTCAGAAGTTGCACCATCAAGCTTGATTATACCCTTCATGCCTGTGTGGAACGATTCCACAATGATTTATTTGGTTGTTTCGGGATTTGATATTTAAATATTTAGCACAACCCACTACTGGCAACGCTGATCGTATTCTGGTATGAACCTAAGGCCTATCCACATCAATGTGGAAGCACTAGACTCGAGTTTCGCTCTCGTTTGAGCTCGTCAGTAGTGCATATCCTTAACCGGAAACAAACCCCGGATCACTGGCGCGAGAGCGAAACTCCCCCCCCCCTCCCCCCACTACCATCAGCTGCGCTCCTCAGCTGAAAACCGTTGGCACAATGTGGGGTGTCGGGGTTGGTGAGCGACTCCCAACATTCGGCGCTAACAGAAAGCAGGTAGTACCGTCTACTGTCAACAGTAGCTCAGTCATATCTGACCGTGACCCTGGGATGTAAGCAAAATACATATAGTACTCCTTTACACATCTTAAAGTGTATTGAGCATATGGTTCTAAACCTAGATTTGTATAATCGGCCCGCGAGATGTGATGTGTTCAACATCCCACGACCCACCTTTACTTTCCACTACCTGTCCTGGCACCCAGTTTAGTCTGGGTCGACCTCGGAACCCATGTAAATTGTTAACATACGCCTAGTTGTGAATCCGAACCTACGATGACCAGGTCGGCAGGCTCGTAGAAGCCTCGTGTCCAAGGCTCGTAAAAGCGTTTTTTACCTCACGCTAAAAATTACATGAGTACAATTGGACGAGAATTCCATACCAGCTCTCGACGTACGCTAAGAGAATTAAAGACTGACTACCTATTCCCCCGTGCACTCCGGCCTACAGAATGTGATAGTCATTACACTTCACATACCCGTGGCAGATTCTTTCTACGGGACTTGTTTATGTGCATGTGTACATCTGGATCATTATGGCTAGTTTACAGTATACGAAATGGTTACTGACGCAATTCACAATCCCGCATACCGCTTTCGAAACGCAACTTCCAACGATTTGGCAGCATGCCGCCTTGCGTTGGTTACCCATACTAAGATTTTCAATTCCTCCAACCATAATGGAGTTGACGATGTATGTGTCACCGCATTAAAACCCTGCTACTCCAACAGCTCCGTTAGGCTCAAAATTGAATGCCAGCTAATCAACAATTTGGGATGCATCCACACAGCAGGTATCAATACTGTTGTGGACGATACGGTATAACTGTGCCATATTCCCCAATTGGTTACACTATCTATTACTATGTTGTCCTCCCCCCGTGACATTAATAAAATCATTCTTATTAGACAGAAAGCAAGTAGTATCACACAATAAAGTTTTATCTCAAGCCATTACCATTAATATTGGAGTACCTCAGGGGTCTATTCTTGGCCCTCTATTATTTGCCATTTATATAAATGATCTTCCATTAAATCTGTCGTCGTCCTGCGATCTATTTGCTGATGACTGCACAGTATATACAAACGCTGTTGATCGTAATATGCTAGAATTATCCTTGCAACAGGAAATAAATAGTGTAGTTAACTGGAGTCATGCAAACCGCATGCAAATTAACATTACTAAAACAAAGTCTATGTTAATAGGAACCAGGCAAAGACTTCACACTCTAAACTCGCAGAGAACTCTTCAGCTGCACATTGGCAGCACGCCTGTAGAAAGTGTCACCGAGCACAAGACACTGGGTGTTATCATAGATCAAAATCTAACTTTTAACTCACATGTTCATGCTCTAGTTAAACAAATAGCCAAAAAAGTATACCAACTTGCCAAAATTAAAAATTTCCTTGACGAAAACACAAGAAAGATATTCTATACTTCTCATATACAAACACATATTGATTACTGCTCCACAGTCTGGGATGGATGCTCCAAATCAATAACAAAACGCCTATATTCACTCCAGAAAAGGGCAGTGCGTTTAATTAATGGTGAAAAGCTTACCGACAATTCTAACCTATATAAACGTCTCCGGTTACTGCCACTCCACAAGCGCCTGCTTTTTAATAAGACCAAACTAATTCACAAAATCCTATTTCAAAATGCTCCAAGCTACCTTTGGCCATTGTTTAAATATAACGCTAGACATAGCGAACGACTAAATATACTTCATGTCCCTAAACCTAGGATAGACTTATATAAAACAAGCTTAGCATACTCTGCCGCTCAGTTGTGGAACAATCTTCCACAAGAAATCAAAGACACCACCAATCATGATACATACATTCGCAACCTGTTTGAACACTACCTTAGTACAGACTACATGCCCCCATAACAAACAACACAAAAAAGATAATAATGGTAACTTATCTCAAACGACAACTAGCCAAAAAACATTCCCTTATGTATGGCACGTTACACCCTCCTTAGGTATTTATAATGCCCATGTTAAACACTGCCTCAGTGAGTCATTTGTTATTGATTATTTTTCATGCGTTTTAATGTTCTTTTGTTGTCAAAAGTTGCTTCATAAGTGATGTTGAATGAAAGAATGTATGAGAGGAAATAGAGAAGAAGGGCAGAATGTCAGACGGGCCTGCGTGCCCAATTCTTAACCCTTTGAAAATAAAGACTTATTATTATTATTATTATTATTATTATTATTATTATTATTATTATATCTATACCTAACTGTCCCCACACCCCTATATTTTCATAGCAGACTGCTCGCATATTTTTGGCTACTTACATCCTATTGGGCAACCCACTATACTTCAACTCTGCAGCCAACGAGCGCCTTCGCAGCTAGCAAAGCCACATTTTCTGCCCCACATGGCATCGGAGTAGTTGTATTTTATTTCTGTGTTTGCTGTATTTCGTTGTGTTAGCTATCTGTAGTGTCCTGTCCTTGACAAAGATTCTGAGAATCGAAACTTCGGCCGTCCTGTCTGTCGTATTGTACGCGTTTGTGTGTATTTTATTTTATTTTATTTTATTATACATTTTATATATTTATTGAGTGCTTCTGATTTCGGATTTTCACCTGTATTTCGCGATACGATGGATCACCTTGTAAGGTATGTGCAACGTGTTGATGTTTAGTACCTTTCTTCTCGCAGGAGCTTAATATACCTATTTGTTTCCAATTCATAAGATATGAGCGCTGGTCGCTCAGAAAGCAATGTCGTTATTTTGAGGTGACAAGTTCGAATCCTGGTCGGTAACTTTATCTGTCAATTTTTATGTTGACTATTGCGTCCGACAATCTCTCATTCTTACCCCTACTTCTATGGGCTTCAAACAGTACGTGTGTATTTATTTATTTATTTATTGTACTGAACGTAAACTTGCAAAGAAATCAAGAACTGCCAACAAAATGCTGGGGTTGAATGCGATGTCCTCTTCTCGTTAAATCATCACTGACAAGAAACAGCAGATGGACAGATGGGTAGAGCACTATATGGAGCTTTACTCAAGTGAGACCAAACTAGCGGATGATGCCCTCAACGCCATAGAGGCTCTACCAACTCTTGACCACCTGGACACACTTCCCACCATAACAGAAGTTAAGTGTGCTATAAATGAACTTGCATCTGGCAAGGCTCCAGGTAAGGATGGGATTCCAATAGAGGTTATCAGGAGTGGGCAAGACACACTCACTATACAGATCCACCAGCTAATAGAGCTATGCTGGCGTGAAGGACAAGTCCCACAGGATTTCAAGGATTCAAGCATCATAACACTGTACAAGAACAAGGGCGATCGGAGCGACTGCAACAACTATAGGGGTATCTCACTTCTGTGTATTGTTGGAAAAGTATTTGCCAGAATTGTTCTGCGCAGACTTCAAGTCCTAGGAGATCAAGTCTACCCCGAATCACAGTGTGGCTTTCGACAGAACCTGTCTACCACTGATATGATATTCTCATTGCGACAAATGCAAGAAAAATGCCGTGAACAGAATCAACCACTGTTTATTGCCTTCATCGACCTCACAAAGGCATTTGATTTGGTCAGCCGTGAGGGTCTGTTCAAGGCACTAAAGAAGATTGGCTGCCCACCAACTCTTCTGTCCATTGTGGAATCGTTCCACACAGGCATGAAGGGTATAATCAAGTTTGATGGTGCAACTTCTGAAGAATTTGAAATCAAGAGTGGAGTTAAGCAAGGTTGTGTACTAGCTCCCACCCTCTTTGGAATATACTTTTCACTTCTACTGAAATATGCCTTTCGTGATCAGGATGGTGGTATATACATTCACTCATGGTCAGATGGCGGCCTCTACAATGCTCAGAGATTGAAGGCTAAGACCAAAATTAGGAGGGTACTGATCAGAGAGTTGCTTTTTGCAGATGATGCTACAGTTACGACCCACTCTGAGGAAGAATTGCAATGTCTACTATCTGCATTCTCCAATGCTTGTTCTGAATTTGGTTTAACAATTAGCAAAAAGAAGACACAGATTATGTCACAAGGTGCACATTGGGTACCATCAATCTTTATTGACGACGCCGAACTAGAGATTATAGACCATTTTACATATCTAGGATCAGTGGTAAATAGCAAATTATCCCTAGATCAGGAAATCAACATCCGGATTGGTAAGGCAGCAACAACAATGAACAGGTTAAGAAAAAGAGTCTGGGAGAACAGGAAGCTTACTGCCAAAACAAAAGTCCTTGTCTATCAAGCCTGTGTCCTTAGTACTCTTCTCTATGTGAAACCTGGACAACTTACTCACACCAAGAGAAAAATTTAAACAGCTTTCATATGCGGTGTCTGCGAAGAATTCTTGGTATTAAGTGGCAAGACAAAATCACAAATACTGAAGTATTGGAAAGATCAGGTTGTGTGACAGTTTATTCCATGCTCAGTCTTCGTAGACTTAGATGAATAGGACATCTTAGGAGGATGGATGATGGTAGAATACCAAAGGATATCTTTTTTGGTGAATTACAGATGGGTAAGAGATCTCAGGGTCGGCCTCTACTTCGATACAAAGATGTGTGTAAGCGGGACATGATTGATACAGGCATTGATAATGCACATTGGGAGCAAGTCGCCGATGAACGTGTTGCATGGAGGGCAAACATCAGAAATGGAATAAAGACAAAGGAGAAAATTATTGCAGATAAGTCACACACCGAGCGTTTGAGACGTAAGATGGTGCATGATGGTGGAAATGACCACGTGTTCACATGCAGCCACTGTGAACGGACATTTACAGCGCAAATTGGCCTTATCAGTCACACTCGCTACCGCCATAGGTAAAAGTTATTATGCCTTTTTAAAGCACAAACTATCGTCTGTCAAGACGGCAAGGTGCCAATGTACTGTACAATGTATGTACCTCTAAAGGATATGCAATTAACTCTTTTACAATATACTGACTCGTCTTTTAAAACGGCCCTAAATGTGGACTGGGTTCACGAAATATATATGCTCACCTTGTCTTGAGTCAGGTTCCCTGAAAGATGTAGTCCAACCAGCAGTCCCACAATCCCCAGGGCGCCGGTCAGGCCTCCGACTATTGCCCACTTAAAGGACTTCTTCAGACATTTGGTCGGCGACTTCTCTGGTCCATTCTGTGGACATAAAATTATAGTGTTTCTCATAACGCATGTCTCGTGAAGTGTTTCTCGTAAAGTGTTTCTCATGAAGTGTTTCTCGTTAAGTATTTCTCGTGAAGTGTTTTTTTATGAAGTCGCTTAAAAGTCGACAGGGTCGACTTCATTGCACCGGGTTTTATGCCATACGGCTCAATCTCTTCCTGCAGCGCGGAAAGTTTCGCACAAAGCACGAACTCCGTAGCTCCAGCGACGACCCTCATGAGTCTCCGACATAATGCATTCGTGAACCGAAGGACGCGGCCCGGAATCAAACCCACAACTTTCGGAGTCCCAAACTTGTTTATGAAGTGTTTAACTCGGGTACAATGTGTTGTTATGTGGAGGTAGGGGAAGAATGCTAGATTTTTGGCTACCTTGCTATTGAAAAGAAGACAATCGTGCGGGAAAACCGCTTTGTCTGCCTCCGTGGGCAAGATACATGATGATGATGATGATGATGATGATGATGATGATGATGATGATGATGACGACGATGATGATGATGATGATGATGATGATGATGATGATGATGATGATGATGATGATGATGATGATGATGATGATGATGACGACGACGATGATGATGATGATGATGATGATGATGATGATGATGATGATGATGATGATGATGATGATGATGATGATGATGATGATGATGATGATGATGATGATGATGATGATGATGATGATGATGATGATGATGATGATGATGATGATGATGATATTGATGATGAATTAATGATAATGCTGACGAAGCTGATGATGATGATTTTGATGATGAAATTGATAATAATGACGATGATGATGATGACATTGATATAATGATAATGAATTGATGACGATGATGATGATGACGACGAAGAGAAGGACAATAGACTATTAGACTAATTTATTTATAGACAGTCAACATCATTCTCATTATCTGCTGGCTGCTGCAGACCTCAGATCATCTGCGTGTACACAAGTACCAGTAAATCACCTTGTGTATACAAGTACCAGTAAATCACCTTGTGTATACAAGTACCAGTAAAGTACCTTGTGTACACAAGTACCAGTAAATCACCTTGTGTATACAAGTACCAGTAAATCACCTTGTGTATACAAGTACCAGTAAATCACCTTGTGTATGCAAGTACCAGTAAATCACCTTGTGTACACAAATACCAGTAAAGCACCTTGTGTATACAAGTACCAGTAAAGTACCTTGTGTATACAAGTACCAGTAAATCACCTTGTGTATACAAGTACCAGTAAATCACCTTGTGTACACAAGTACCAGTAAAGTATCTTGTGTATACAAGTACCAGTAAAGCACCTTGTGTACACAAGTACCAGTAAAGCACCTTGTGTATACAAGTAAGAGTAAAGCACCTTGTGTACACAAATACCAGTAAAGCACCTTGTGTATACAAGTACCAGTAAATCACCTTGTGTATACAAGTACCAGTAAATCACCTTGTGTATACAAGTACCATTAAAGTACTCCATCCATCCATCATGTGCCATGCCGATAACCGTCATGTTTTGCCATCTCACTCGATCACCAGCTCCGTGTTTCTGTCTCGACCATGCCACGTGGTCAAGCCATCCAAGTATTTACTTCTCAGTCTTCCCCTTGGTCTCTTCCCTTCGATCTTGCCAGTTGTCACCAAGTTCTTCAATTCCTTTCTTCTCATATGCCCAAAAACTTTTGACTGTCTACGTCTAATGTCTCTAATCAGTTTATGATCTTCATTTGTTTCTTGAATCACTTTTTCATTGGTTTTTCTGTCTGTCTATGGTATTCTTTGCATTTTCCTCAGCCATCAGATGTTTTTCAGCTTGTCTGCTCATTGTCCACGCTTCACACCCATACAAAAGTACAGGTTCTATGCAGCACTTCAACACTCTTTTTCTCGTTTCAGAAATTTCCCTAGAACTGCTCCATAACACCAATAAAACACAATTAAAGCATCATATTTTGAAGCACATAATTTTCACACAAAATTGGAAAATGTCAGGAACACACGAGGCAGATTGTACTGAGAAACAATATATACACTATTTCCTACTTAGTTATAATTATTAGTCTTTAAATTTAATTATTTAAATACTCCTTAAATACTTTGTGATCGGCAACGACAATTTAGGGGCACAAGTGTGGCCCATTATCGCAAGCATAATTCGACATGTGCCATCATATTATGACGAACTTTCGCTGTTAGTGTTGTTTTCCATTATGACATCCTGCTAAATAATTTCACTGAATACTGCACGTGGTATTGGTTTTAGAATCTTTCACAAAGTCCTTTAAATCACAATAACTATAATTTAAAATTGTTTAAAACGCTAATTTGATGAAAATCTTCGCGGTCGCGAACCAGAAGGCGTTTGCCTGTTTAAATTAATCAAAACAAACTACTTAAACACTCATTTTGTCCTAAAAATTAATGTATCCGTGCGTCTTGTCTGACACTGATCGAAGGGCAATCTATTATGTGTAAATTTTAATTTATCGGGCACTAAAAATTGCGGAAAATAAGAGAAATTAAACTAACAACGCACTGTCTATACCAAGCCGATGTATCGGCTTCTGACAGTCCAGAGTCGTTTCATTGTGCTGATGTATCGGCTTCTGGCAGTCAATCAGCTAAATATATCCTGGTCAAGAATATGTCATGGCGTCACTGTGACAGTAGGATAAGGGAGAAGGCACCATATACCGAACTACCTACCTACCCACACATCTGTCCGTCAGTCCGTCCGTCTGTCTGTCTATCTGTCTATCTTTTTTGCCTGTTTATCATCATCCTTATCATCATCACCTTCCATTCTTGCCGTAACATTCTGCTTTATAATTACTTGCCCAATGCTCGTATGAGCTGCAGTCGATTCCGGACCTCGGTTGGCAACATGTCACACTCTATTCTGTGAAGCTGACCCGGATTTGTCAATGTATATAGACACAGAAATTCCCCATAGGTAGGACCTTCGTGAGGGCCTAAAAGTAATATAAGCTAACAGTCAGAAATAGGACAAAGTTCGCGAACAGGTTAATTGGAGTGACAGTCCTTAAAATGCAGGTGTTAGGAAGACTGACGAGTGATCATCAAACATTGTGTATTTTCTAGCGGGATAGTTTAGTATGAGCAATGATTATGGGGACCTGTGATAGGAACAGTGTCGGATGTTTTCTCATCGCATTTTCTTTAATCCAATGCGTGTACCAAAGACGTGATGGTTTCGTCTCAGCCTCTGGATTAACTGATATCCCAGAAAGCTCTGGGTCCGTAGATTTTGTGAAAGTTACGACTAAAGCGAATTCACATTTAGTGACCGATGATTCAAGATTCAAAGCACGGATGTCATCAAGAAAGATTTCGGAAGAAGATTCAAACTGGAAACCACCAAGCATAGGTCTGACAAATGTTTCTAAAGCGTCAGAATTTTTTGTCGCGAGTTCCCAATTCACAACTGTTTCACTGTGTAAGAATACAACCAAAGCCATATTGACTTCAACGTACACACCGTGCTCTACGACTGTTAATGATGGACAAACTATTGTTGATTGCTCGGGTCTCTCACAAGACAACATAAATCCAGCATGGTTTCCAACGGACACAAACGTGATTCTCCTCGACAACAATCGCCTGACAACAATATACAATTGTACCTTCTCTCACCTGAGAGATCTTCTCTACCTCAGCCTTTCTGGAAACCGCATTCGCGACATTGAAGTAGACGCATTCAGTGGGTTGAATAATCTGGAATTTCTCAGTCTGGAGAATAACAAGCTAGGCAATTGGTTTTTATATCCCCCAAACGTATTTGAACCCCTAAGGAAACTGAAAGAACTACGCATTCAAAACAATTTGGAAAACTATAATGGTGAAGAATGTTTGCCTGAGAATACCTTAGGAAAGCTAGAACACCTAGAGAGGCTAACTGTTGACACTGTCGGAAGCAAAGTTTGTTTTAATGATGAGTTTGCAGAATTAACATATTTGCGACAGTTGGTTATTATAGGTAACTCAAAATATATTGATGAGAGAAGTTTCCAGAACGTCAGACAGATAACACGCTTATATTTGAGTGATATTCTTGCAACAAATGTCAGCGAAACAATTTTACAGCCGTTACAGAATCTGGATATTCTTTCCTGGCACGGGGTTCGCATTGGTGTGGAAAACTCACTACGCGTATTGAAACCTTTCTCGGGCAGAAACATGGCGGTTATTGCATTTGACACTGTTGGTATATTTAAATACGATTCTTATGCAAGCTTCATTCAGAAAGATGGTGTGTTGACTGTCTCAAAGACGCAATATTTATTGGAAATATGTGTGAGGAATTTCACTTTATCAGGCAGCGGTATTTATGCCATGCAAGAAAATGCCTTGAGCAGTGCTGTTTGGGATAGATGTCTCATCAATTTGGACTTGTCACATAATCCTATACTCGGCACAAAAACATCTTATTTAAGATTACTTAATTTTAAACATATTGAGTCTTTTACTATGGAGTTCGTTATCTTTCAATGCGTTTTTAAGGCCGGCTCAGATGGTTACAATGATAATGAGATTGTTGATAATATTGTCACACCTTCCATACCACAAGCCCCTCCAGTTGCAAAGGAACATAATGATAATGGTACAATTGTCTACAATCAACGTGACGACGACAATCATACTTTCAGAAGCAATAAGTATTCGATGTCGACTGATAAAAAGAAACAAGTAGTTGATGCTTGTGCGTCCTCTCAGTCCATTTCGGAGTATATTTGGATGACTGTGCCTGAGTCTCTACAGAGTGTGAAGCTGCAAGCGTCTATTGGTGGTACTGAACTCAAATATAATGTCAAATTTATTGGAGCAAAAAGTTTGACGTACCTGGACGTAAGCAGAGGAAGACTATGAATTTCGCGGCAATATCACCGGGCTAGACGCTCTGCGGACACTTGTTTTGTCCAGTAACGATTTATCAAGTTTAACTGAGACATTTTTTGACAATTTCTGCAACCTTGAAGAACTGTTTTTATCAGGTTCTTTTCTTAATGTTGACTTTATTTCCAGAAAGAGCGCTAGGATTCTGATGAACCTGGTTAATCTGAAACGACTGGATATCTCGTTCAATTTGCTGAATTCACTTGCCAGCGATACATTCACCTTCAACAGAGATTTAGAAATGTTAAATCTAGCCAAGAATAGATTCAGCACCATTCCGTTTAACTTGTGGAACACCCCACATCTCAAAGTCTTGGACGTTAGAAAGAACTCCCTGTCATCCATTGAATCCAGAGACCGACACATTTTAGACACATTAGCCGGCCAGCCTGGAGGCTTTCGCCTGTTAGTTTCTGGGAACGATATTTCCTGTGATTGCGACAATTTCCCATTTCTGCAGTGGCTAACAACCACACATGTACAAGTCGATGAAGTAAATGTAGCATGCATCGATTATAAAATCAACACAACCACCATTGAACGATATGTGGATGTGGACAGATTCTGGCGGAAATGCCTAGGCGGGGTTTTTCTTACTCTGGCAATCAGTCTTTTCCTCGCCATGATCATTGGTTTCCTCGTCTTTTTCTTTGTAGTTAAACATCAAATTTTCCTAAAATCTGCGATATTGCAGTATTTCACTGGATACAGGCTCAAAGTAAAATCGGATTACAATATTGGTGTTTATATTGGCTATTCTGAAAGAGACTATGCCTTCCCTTGTTTTCATCTGAGGGAATTCATTGAAGACGAACTCAGATTAAGCACGTATGTCTTTCATAGAGACACTAGTACCCCAGATATGGCCCGGAGCACTGTGGATGCCATTAACGCCAGTTGGAGAATAGTTCTTGTGGTCACTAGAAGCTTCCTGTTTCAGGACGAGTGGTCGACATTTATCTACACATCTGCCATCTATTCACAAACATCAGAAAACCCTTCAAGAATTGTCGTTCTGGTTGACAAAAGTCTTCAGCATCATCTCCCCCCAGAAATGCTCAGTGCAATTAACGATGACAACATCATTATAGTACCAGAGTGGGAACTTACCTACGAACTTTGTAATACGCTGAGGAGCCGTTTATTTCACTAATTATGAGGAGCGCTTATGGGAATGTCCCGAATGCTGTGATGTCGGTTCCTAAATCAATCAATCAATCAATCAATCACTAATGACCCTGCCGTAATGTGACTTCTGTTTATTTTAGTCCTCTCGCTGTTTTAATGATTGTCATCCATGTATATCAAGGAAATAACTGTGTATTAATACATCTAATACTTTTAGTCAAAGCATACTAATGATATCTATTATTTCCAAGTTAATGATAAACTACATTATTGTTCTTGTAAGGTGGTTACACTTGTACCATCATCATAAACAATTGCAACTGGCGTATAAATTCATATCTCTCCACACTTCTCTTTGCTTGGTGTTCTGTATGGAATTTGCTGATGCTATTCTTGCATGCAACCGTCTCAGTTCTCCAGTGTCCTACTGATCTATTCAGTTGTCACGATGTTTTCCATCACCCTTCATTTGCGTATATGATCAATAGTCACTGTTTCTCTCTTTCTTATAATTGTTTATAACGTTCTACTTCAATTAATCTCTTCGAGAACTGCTATTCTGGCAACCCAAGGTATATGAAACATTCATATCAGGAATTATATCAGCTTTATTCCCAAGTTCTTTTATATGCATTGCCTCTTTGAAGTCATCCAGTCAGGCATTTGGCTATCAGTGTGGTTACTATAGCTCTTGCACATCTGTTGGGGCATTATTTGGGATGTACAATTTAATATACGATGTTCCTTTGTTTTGTAGAGAGAGTACATTATAAGTGTCCTGCCAATACTTTAAGCTGATTCACTGCCAAACAAAATAATTGGGTTTGAACCAAACAAAAATTCAAGGCAGTAAAATGGGAACTATGGGTGTGTCACAATAACGACGTATAAATGGTTTAAATTGTAGAAAATATATTGCATTTTATATCAACTTAAAGGAGATTGCACAAGGAACATGACAGTGTTAATAATAAATTGAGAGGTTGGGAATATTATGACAGTAATGAAAGGTTTAGTAATAACAATTATTTAAATTAAATGGGTGACACAATTATGACAAATTTCCACTTACCAAGTCGTTATTTCTTGTCCGTTGAAGATAATCCTGTTAAATTTACCGAATAATGATAAATACACTACTTTTCTTTACCAGTATCACACGATTGTGATGGCAGATTGCACTGAGAAACAATATACACACTATTTCCTATTTAGTTATAATTATCTTCTTCTTCTTCAGCGTTCCGAGCCATTGAGGTTCTTTGCTGCAAATACAATCCGTCTCCATTCGTCTCTCTGGTGGACCTTCTCTTGCCAGTTATAATTATTATTCATTTAAATTTAATTATTTAAATACTCTTTAAATATTTTGTGATAAGAAAAGCAAATTTAGGGGCACAAGTGTGGTCCATTAGCGCAAGCATAATTCGACATGTGCCATCATATTATGACGAACTTTCGCTGTCAGTGTTGTTTTCCATTATGACCATTTGCTAAATAATTAACTGAATACTGCACGTGGTGTTAGTTTTAGAATCTTTCACAAAGTCCTTTATATCACAACAGCTGTAATATAAAATTGCTTAAAACGATAATTTTATTAACATCTTTGAGGTCGAGAACCAGAAGGCGTTGACATTTCTAAAGTAATCAAAACAAACTACTTAAACACTCCTTTTGTCCTTAAAGAAAATAATGAATCCGCGCGTCTTGTCTGACCCTGATCGAAGGACAATCTTTTATGTGTGTAAACTGTCATTTCCGGGCACTAAAACTTGCGGAACATAAGAGAAATGAAACAAATAACGTACTGTCTATACCGTGCCGAGATATCGGCTCGCGACAGCCCAGAACAGTTCACTGCGCCGATGTATCGGCTTCTGGTAGTCAATCACTAAAAGGAAGGTGTGAGACAGGGATGTGTAACGTCTCCAGATATTTTCTCCCTGTACAGTACAATTATTTTCAGAAATATAGAAAATAGGGAAGCAATCAACATTGGGGGACATTACATCAATAACATTAGATATGCAGATGATACAGTCTTGATTGCAGACAATGAACAGGACGTGCAACATTGAGTAGATTTATTGTTATACACAGTGAACAACTAGGGTTAGAACTGAATCTTATGCCATCTGGAACTGGAGCGCTGTTTTTTGATCGTCGAAGCACAGCCTTGATTTTTTTCACTGTCATTGTGTCATCTTCCGAAATTTTCTGGGCCTTACACCTGTCTGAGGTGACCTCCTTGGTAAGGTTTCGGCCTCTCACGTCTGTCTGGTTGTTCTGCTCTAGATAGCTTTCGAAGAGGACTTTGCACTTGTTCTCGTCAGTCCTATGTCAGATGAGGTCAGCACCTTGGAAGTCAGAAATTCTCTTATTCTAATCTACCCCGCTCATGCTTTTATGTAGTCGCCAGAACATTTTCAGTGACTTGTCTATGCTTACTCTTTGACATATCTATGCCCATTTTTAACTTCCAACCACCGTAACCAGTTTTTTTAATAGCTTTCTTTTGTGTGCATCTCTCTTTCTAAGTACATGCAGGGATTAGGATGCTCAACTCTGTTCTTCTTGGCGTTTTCCCACTTCCTTACAGCACTACCCTTATCCAGCCAGGCCTTCTCCACCTCAAAATTCACCACCTCAAGCTGCTCCCAGCTTTCTTTCCTGCCGTGAAACTTTCTGCGCTTGTCGCGCCTTATTTTACTCACCACATCTTGCCCTGTACTGTCATACTGGCAAGTCTTGACCGTTGACTTGTGCTGCCTGGTTCTGCCTTTCTCCACCAATATGCTGCAAGGGTGGTGGTCGCTGCCGTGGTACCCTAGGTTACCCCATCTACACACTGTAGTGAGTGAAGGAGAGACCAGCGCCAGATCAATAGCACCGTCCTCATCACCTGGATTTCTGTCCTGGTGACACAGCCACTGTTGATACAAACCAGGTCAATAGTTTCAAGTGCAGTCTCGAGCTCCTCCCCCCTGTGTGTTGGAGGAAATGTTTCCCCATGATTTGCCTTTAGCGTTGAAATCGCCACAGAATATGACATTTTTTTCGTGACCTAATATGTCACTTAAGCACTGCCACTTCTGGGAATCCACACTCGCGTTATGGGCATACACATTAACCAGCACGAATGGTAGACCGGAATGAACTCTAACCGCCTGTATTTGTATGTCGTCATTGTCCCAACTGGACATGTCTAGCTATGAAGCCATCATGCTGTCGCGAATGAGACTCGCCATTCCCAGATGTCGCCTGTTGTAGAAACATTTGAAGCCTGCCATTTGGAGTAGCTGATCACTCAATCTCGTCTCCTGGAGTGCTACCTTGGCATTCCAGATAAACCAGGTTTTCGAGTATAGGGCCTCGCTGTTTTACGCTGGCGCAGTTGCAATATAGAATACGAGTATACCTGAGGCCCAGACTGTCACATTTAAGTCTAAAACGTCTTACCCCACTTCGCATACCTTGTCGCTTGCGTCCACCACGGTGTTAGTTTATTGTGGTTCAGATTATGATTAATTTTACATTTCATGCTGTGATTTTTTTACTTTAGTTCATCTATGATTAATGTGGCATTTCATGCTACTTTGGCTGATTATTATTGTAAAATTGTATGATAACTTGTTTAATGTTTGATATATCATTTTATTGTAGCTCATCAGATGATTGATGTGTCATTTGACTGCATTTTGATTTAGAAAATCGAGCAGCAGCATCACAACTCTGGCTTTCCGAGTGTTAAATTCTTCGGTAAAGGACTTGAAGTGTAGCACAGACTGTGCCTTCCTACGGTCAAACACCACAGCCACCAGGACCTGGTAGCGCTCCCAGCCACCTGGTGATGACTGTGTTGATCTTTCTCCCTATCGCCTCTACCACGTTTACCGAAGACAAGCAGAGACCGTCGTTTCCTCGGAATTAACATAAAGTGGGTGAATCAGATCTGGAATTGTCCAGTTAGTCTGTTTTTGTCCATAAACGGCAGATTCCATTTCGTGGTCTCCTGTACTGTGTTATTGTCAGTCAATGAGACATTGTACACTCAGCCGAGGCTCATGATTGGCCCCTGTATTGCGTTATTATCTTCCTGTGAGGCATTGTACACTCAGCCAAGACTTATGATAGGTTTCTCCTTTCCTTCTATGCTCCGTGGCGAAGGGGTTACTGACGCAATCCCTAGATTGCATCCATCATGTGCCATGCCGATTAGCGTGGGCGGTCCGAGCAACATATTGCACGTCACTCTCTAACATATCTCCCCCCCCCCCCCCCCCCCCCCCAGTCAGTGATGACGTAACAGATACCCAGTGACAAAGACACACATCATATTATATGCGTTTAATCACGAATGGACGCTGCCTGAATTAATAACTTCAACATACCAAGCTTTTAAATGTCATATAGAACTTTCTGGACACGGCGATGTAAATTACAAAGTTTGTCGAGGCATATACACCATACAATAGTCTGCGAAGTATTTTTAAATATTCATCTATATATAAGACATCGGTCATGACAGTATCTAGAACTGTAGTTGGAACAAAGACCAACAAACAGGTCCCACAGATGATGAGAATCATTTTGTGGACCTTCCTGTCTGCCGCAGTAGTCTTATTAGACAGCCGCTGTCTTGTGTGTACAGCGTGTGCCAGTTTTACCGCCGTTGTCGCGCCACAGAAAAATACAATTGCTATGTTGACAGATCCCAGCATATTGTTTATCCAAACCTGGCTGTAGAAAGTCAACCTATTAGACACCCACCAGTCACTTTCACTGTAAAGAATCTGGGTAATATTGTTTGTGTCGACCAGCCTAATTATTTTATATCTGCCAAAACTCGGACTAACTACACCACACACGTAAACCACAATAATGATAACAATAAGTTTGACACGAAATGGTGTAAAAATGCTGGCCACTTTGAACGGGAAGAAGACTGCGACGAAACGTTCTATGGCAATGGCGCTGGTGATGGTAACACTGAGGCTTGTGCAAAGATCGTCTATCCATTGGATCGAGTAGACATGGAGGATACTGTCGAGATTTATAGCAGACTGAATGTCTATTAATAATACGAAGTATGGACTTTGTCTGAAATACAGAGAAGTAAAAGCTGTGTTAATACATTATACTATTTGATAGGAACAGTTTGTGTTAGAGACAGTTGCATTTGTGCATGTATGGTAGCTAATTTCCCAGGATCTACGTTTGGGCTCTCATATATCTTTCTTCAGTTTCACGTTAGATATCATGGCCACGTGGTGTCTATGCTGTATATGGAGTCGAGAATATCATATAGGCTGTTAGGTACTTTTGCTTTCTTTCACCCCAAACAAACTTTGCCAGCTATATTTAGAGTCACCAGCTATATTTAGAGTCACCAGCTATATTTAGAGTCACCAGCTATATTTAGCGCCGACGGTGATCTCCTCTGTGTTCGGGTGGAATGCGTGTCAGTGCGTTTCAATTGCCCCACACCACAGTGTTGTTTCTTTGGGCTGTGGCAACCGTTTCTGTCTCCTTTCGAACCTCATTTGCATCGGTCCTGCAATCACTTTCCGGTTAGGGTTAGGGTTAGGCGGTAGGGTTAGGGTTAGGCGGTAGGGGTAGGGTACACACACTAACCCTAACCCTAACCCTAATCCTAATCCTAACCCTACCCCCTAACCCTAACCGGAAAGTGAAAGAATAGCGCACCACCGCCGCCTCATAGAATTGTGCACCGAGCTACGGCGCAACACACGGAAACCCCCTGAATGTTCGGCGCAACACAGGGAACCCCTGGATGTGACGTCATACCCTGGGATTCCCTTTTGTTTGGGGTGAAAGAAAGCAAAAGTACCGGCTGTTATACTTACCATTGTTTGCTGTGGTCATTTCAGAAAGTGTCATTGATTAGCTATATATATATAAGTGTTACATGTTGCTATTTCAGTAAGTGTCAACGATTAACTATGCATAATCCGTATATGCATGTCTCCCTGGCAAAGGTGTTAAGGACTCTGTTCGTAATCCCGTATACCCACGTTCGACACACAGCTGCGCAAGATTTGACAGCTAATCGCGTCGCGCTTGTTTTTTACGGAAAGGTATGTGAGCCAGTCGTTCAGAAAGCAATGGCAGACTACAGAACGTAAAACTTACCAAGACATAAATTAGCAATGCTGGTATTGACTGCAATGTCCCGTAAAAAAGGATATTCCGAATAATGAATCCGTACACACACACACACACAAACACACACACACACACACACACACACACACACACACACATATATATATATATATATATATATATATATATATATATATATATCATTACTCTCCATAGCACAGAGCCTGGACTAAAATATAGAGATCATGTGTTGCCCATGCAGCATGATCCCTCTCTCGGCCTGCCTAGTTCACTCCAGAGGAAAGGTAACACCCCTACATCTGGAACAAGACAAGCTGCAGAAGCTGCCGGATCAGCAAAGCAATGCTCTAACTGTCCGCCTGTCGGAGCTTCGATCATAGACCAGCTGCCAAGCAAGGCTTAGGGCCTAGTCTGCCCTGCCATGACATTTTGTCTTTAGGTTGCATTTCCTCGCACCATGATAAGCTTGTACCCTCCCAAATGCGCTATTCCACCCGAAGCCGTTGGCACAATGTGGGGTGTCGGGTTTGGTAAGCGCCGCCCAACGCTCACTCTTAACAGAAAGCAGAGAGTAGCGTCTACTGTCATACGGTACGGTCATACGGATGTGATGTCCTCAACGCCATAGAAACCCTACCAACTCTTGACCACCTGGACACACTTCCCAGCATAACAGAAGTTAAGTGTGATATAAATGAACTTGCATCTGGCAAAGCTCCAGGTAAGGGTGGGATTCCAATAGAGGTTATCAGGAGTGGGCAAGACACACTCACTCTGCAGATCCACCAGCTAATAGCGCTATGCTGGCGTGAAGGACAAGTCCCACAGGATTTCAAAGATTCAAGCATTATAACACCGTATAAGAACAAGAGCGATCGGAACGACTGCAACAACTATAGGGGTAACTCACTTCTGTGTATTGTTGGAAAGGTATTTGCCAGAATTGTTCTGCGCAGACTTCAAGTCCTAGGAGATCAAGACTACCCCGAATCACAGTGTGGCTTTCGACAGAACCGGTCTACCATTGATATGATATTCTCATTGCGACAAATGCAAGAAAAATGCCGTGAACAGAATCAACCACTGTTTATTGCCTTCATCGACCTCACAAAAACATTTGATTTGGTCAGTCGGGAGGGACTATTCAAGGCACTAAAGAAAATTGGCTGCCCACCTACTCTTCTGCTCCCACCTTCTTTGGAATATACTTTTCACCTGGAATATGCCTTTCGTGATCAGGATGATTTGCCAAGAAATCAACAATCAGCTTAAAGATGTTGATGTTGACAGCAATGTCCTGTGAAGGATGTGCAAACAATTTTTTGATCAGGATGATAGTATATACATTCACTCACGCCCAGATGGCGGCCTCTACAATGCTCAGAGATTGAAGGCCAAGACCAAAATTAGGAGGGTACTGATCAGAGAGTTGCTTTTTGCAGATGATGCTGCAGTTACGACCCACTTTAAGGAAGAATTACAAGTCTACTATCTGCATTCTCCAATGCTTGTTCTGAATTTGGTTTAACAATTAGCAAAAAGAAGACACAGATTATGTCACAAGGTGCACATTGAGTACCATCAATCTTTATTGACGACGCCGAACTAGAGATGGTAGATCATTTTACATATCTAGGATCAGTGGTAAATAGCAAATTATCCCTATATCAGGAAATCAACATCTGGATTGTTAAGGCAGCAACAACAATGAACAGGTTAAGAAAAAGAGTCTGGGAGAGCAGAAAGCTTAATGCCAAAACAAAAGTCATTGTCTATCAAGCCTGTGTCCTTAGTACTCTTCTTTATGGCAGTGAAGCCTGGACAACTTACTCACACCAAGAGAAACATTTAAACAGCTTTCATATGCGTGTGTCTGCGTAGAATTCTTGGTATTAAGTGGCAAAACAAAATCACAAATATTGAAGTATTGGAAAGATCAGGTTGTGTGACGGTTTATTCCATGCTCAGTCTTCGTAGACTTAGATGGATAGGACATCTTAGGAGGATGGATGATGGTAGAATACCAAAGGACATCTTTTTTTGGTGAATTACAAATGGGTAAGAGATCTCAGTGTCGGCCTCTACTACGATACAAAGATGTGTGTAAGCGGGACATGATTGATACAAGCATTGATAATACACATTGGGAGCAAGTTGCCGCTGAACGTGTTGCAGCCAAACATGGCAGCCAAACATCAGAAATGGAATAAAGACAAAGGAGAAAATTATTGCAGATAAGTCACACACCGAGCGTGTGAGACGTAAGATGGTGCATGATAGTGGAAATGACCACGTGTTCACATGCACCCACTGTGGACGAATATTTACAGCACAATTGGCCTTATAAAACTGATTGCCTGCCAAACAAAAACATGGCCATACCCAAACAGAGATTCAAGGCAGAAAATTTGAACTAGGGGTATACCACAATCTTGCTTTTAAAATGGTTACAATTGTAGCAGATCTATTGTATTACATATAAAATTAAAGAGGATTGCACAAGGAACATGACAGTGTTAATAATAAATTGATAGGTTACAAATATTATGACAATAATGAGAGTTTTAGTAATAACAATTGAAATTAAAGTGTTAAAAATTATGAAAAAAATTCACTTACCAAGGCGTTATTTCATATCCGAATCTGCTAATCCAGTTAAATTTAGTGAATTTTATTACAAACACCAGTTGGGTTCTAGAATATCACAAGAACTGCTCCATAAAACGAATAAAACACAATGAAATCATAACATTATGAAGTACATCATTTTCACACAAAATGGAAAAACCATCATTTTCTTAGATTGTTGGTTGATTGTTGTTGTTCTTAGACTGTTAGATTTTTTTTCTCTATATTCTTACCGTCTTCTACATAACTATCTCACTACTGCACAGGTTTGTTTTCGAATCTATCACAAAGTCGTTTACATCACAATAACTATAATATAAAACTGTTTAAAACTGTAATTTTATTAAAATATATGAGGTCCTTCACCAGAAAGTAATGTCACAAAAATTCGAATCACAAAAATCCATTTCGAAACATGTTTTCATGTGTATTCTGCTTTGTCATGCGGGATTTTTGCACACGGAAGCCAGGTAATTCTTTCGTTCTGAAGTTTAACTTAATGGGACACTGAAATGGTGGACTGGAATGGAGAAATGGTTCAGTTTAAACCACCATATATAAAAAGCCTAAAGTGTGGTTCACGGGTGTCGCACAAGGGTTACGGGGTCTATCAGACGGTCTCCAGCGGGCAATCATTAAGTCACATTCGCAACCGCCATGGATAATAGTTATTATGTCTTTTTGAAGCACAAACTATCGTCTGTCAAGACGGCAAGGTGCCAATGAATGAATTAGACGGTACTACCTGCTTTCTGTCAGCGCCGAATGTTGGGCGGCGCTTACCAAACCCGACACCCCACATTGTGCCAACGGCTTCGGGCGGAAGAGCGCAATTGGGAGGGTACTAGCCTTATCCTGGTGCGAGGAAATGCAACCCAAAGACAAAATAAGTCATGGCAGGGCAGACCAGGCCCTAAGCCTTGGTTGGCAGCTGGTCTAGGATCGAAGCTCCGACAGGCGGACAGTTAGAGCATTGCTTTGCTGATCCGGCAGCTTCTGCAGCTTGTCTTGTTCCAGATTATAGGTGTCAACTTTCCTCTGGAGTGAACTAGGCAGGCTGAGAGAGGGATCATGCTGCATGGGCAACACATGATCTCTATATTTTAGCCCAGGCTTTGTGCTATGGAGAGGCAATAACTCCATCCCTGGTCTTAACCGGTCTCGGAATCAAAGCGAGAGGCAACTGTTACGGGTTATAAGTCCTTGTCAGTTGGCGTAGACATGGGGCGCCACGCGTTGCCTCTGACGGTGGGAGACACCTACGTGTGTCACTGATCAGCTACCGCCCGCCTCAAGCTGGGCAGCCCCCAGCCAATTGGGTGCTGATCCGCCACAGCCTGCCTGCTTCAATGGGTGCTTGGGGCTAGGACAAAATCTGAATCGCAGGCTGTAAAACCAATGCACCAGGTACTAATAAAAAGAATAGAAACCTCAAGCTACTGCTTGCAACCTGAAACGTGAGAACCATGTGTCCAGGATTTTCCACTGACTTGACAAATATTGACGATGTGAGAAAAACGGCTGTGATTGATGCTGAACTCAATCGTCTTAACATTGATATTGCTGGCCTGCAGGAGACTCGCCTCGCTGAGGAAGGGTCACTCAGGGAAAACAATTACACCTTTTTTGGAAGGGAAGAGGGCAGGCAGAAAAAAGGCAACATGGTGTGGGTTTTGCAGTGAAGAATTCGCTACTGGGAATGATTGATATCCCAGCTGGAGGTAATGAAAGATTATTATCACTGCGCTTGGCAACCTCTTGTGGATTTGCCACCATTCTCACTGCATATGCACCGACACTCGCTTCCTCTGATGATGTGAAGGATACGTTCTATGAGCAGCTGGACTCTGCGATCAAGGCAGTTTCAAAATCCGACTACATTTATATGCTCGGTGATTTCAATGCTCGTGTGGGCAAGGACTCGAGTTCATGGCCAGTGTGCCTTGGAGAATACAACATCGGTCGCATGAATGATAATGTGCAAAGGCTGCTGGAGCATTGCACTAGAAATGACCTATGTATTACAAACTCCTTTTTTAAAACAAAAGAGATGCATAAGGTCACATGGAAACATCCAAGATCCGGCCATTGGCATCAGCTGGACTTCATTATCACACGGAGACAACACCTGAACCATACATTATTAACTCGAAGTTACCACAGTGCTGACTGTGATACAGATCATTCTTTGGTTGTTGCAAGGGTTAGACTGAGACCAAAGAGAATCTACACAGCTAAACACAAGTCTAGCCCCAGGATTAATATTACTAACACTCACGATCCTGGAAAGTGGTTTGAATTTCAACAGCAACTTGAAGACGCTTTCAATGATACATCAGAAAATTGAATAGTAAATGATAAATGGAGTAAACTTAAGGAAACTATTTATAAAACAGCGGTAGGGGTTTACGGCACTGTGGATCATAAGAGGCAGGACTGGTTTGCGGCAAACAGCCAGATACTGCAGCCCTTGATTGATAAAAAGAAGATAGCTCTCTTAAGAAACAAGGAAAGACCAACGCGTAACACTCTGAGTGAGCTGAAGCAAGCAAGGAAGGATGTACAAAAGGCGGCCAGGCAGTGTGCGAATGACTATTGGATCAAGTTATGTGAGTCCATTCAAATCGCAAGTGATAAGGGAAACATCAGAAGCATGTATGAAGGGATAAAGAAAGCCTGTGGTCCAATGATCAAAAGAAGTGCACCGCTGAAAACCTTGACTGGAGAAATCATCACTGATAAGAAACAGCAGATGGATAGATGGGTCGAGCACTATTTAGAGCTTTACTCAAGTGAGACCAAGCTAGCGGATGATGCCCTCAACGCCATAGAGGCCCTGCGAACTCTTGACCACCTGGACACACTTCCCACTATAACAGAAGTTAAGTGTGCTATAAATGAGCTTGCATCTGGCAAGGCTCCAGGTAAGGATGGGATTCCAATAGAGGTAATCAGGAGTGGGCAAGACACACTCGCTCTACAGATCCACTAGCTAATAGAGCTATGCTGGCGAGAAGGACAAGTCCCACAGGATTTCAAAGATTCAAACATCTTAACGCTGTACAAGAACAAGGGAGATCGGAGCGACTGTAACAACTATAGGGGTGTCTCACTACTGTGTATTGTTGGGAAAGTATTTGCCAGAATTGTCCTGCACAGACTTCAAGTCCTGGGAGATCAAGTCTACCCCGAATCACAGTGCGGCTTCCGTCAAAACCGGTCTACCATTGATATGATATTCTCATTGAGGCAGATGCAAGAAAAATGCCGGGAACAAAATCAGCCACTGTTTATTACCTTCATCGACCTCACAAAGGCATTCGATTTGGTCAGTCGTGAGGGTCTGTTCAAAGCACTAAAGAAGATTGGCTGCCCACCAACTCTTCTGTCCATTGTGGAATCGTTCCACACAGGCATGAAGGGTATAATCAAATTTGATGGCTCAACTTCAGAAGAGTTTGAAATCAAGAGTGGAGTTAAGCAAGGTTGTGTACTATCCCCCACCCTCTTTGGGACATACTTTTCACTTCTACTGAAATATGCCTTTCGTGATCAGGATGACGGTATATACATTCACTCACGCTCAGATGGTGGCCTCTATAATGCTCAGAGATTGAAGGCCAAGACCAAAATTAGCAGGGTACTAATCAGAGAGTTGCTTTTTGCAGATGATGCTGCGATTACGACCCACTCTGAGGAAGAATTACAACATCTATTATCTGCATTCTCCAATGCTTGTTCTGAATTTGGTTTAACAATTAACAAAAAGAAGACACAGATTATATCACAAGGTGCACATGGTGTACCATCAATCTTTATTGACGACGCCGAACTGGAGATAGTAGACCATTTTACATATCTAGGATCAGAGGTAAATAGCAAATTATCCCTCGATCAGGAAATCAACTTCAGGATTGGCAAGGCAGCAACAACAATGAACATGTTAGCAAAAAGAGTCTGGGAGAACAGGAAGCTTACTGCCAAAACAAAAGTCCTCGTCTACCAAGCCTGTGTCCTTAGTACTCTTCGTTATGGCAGTGAAACCTGGACAACTTACTCACGCCAAGAGAAACGTTTAAACAGCTTTCATATGCGGTGTCTGCGAAGAATACTTGGTATAAGTGGCAAGACAAAATCACAAATACTGAAGTATTGGAAAGATCAGGTTGTGTGACGGTGTATTCCATGCTCAGTCTTCGTAGACTTAGATGGATAGGACACATTAGGAGGATGGATTATGGTAGAATACCAAAGGACATCTTTTTGGGGGAATTACAGACGGGTAGGAGATCTCAGGGTCGGCCTCTACTACGATACAAAGATGTGTGTAAGCGGGACATGATTGATACAGGCATTGATAATGCACATTGGGAGCACGTCGCCGCTGAACGTGTTGCATGGAGGGCAACTATCAGAAATGGAATAAAGACAAAGGAGAAAATGATTGCAGATAAAGCACAGACAGAGCGTGAGAGACGTAAGATGGTGCAAAATGGTGGAAGTGGCCATGTTTTCACATGCACCTACTGTGGGCAAACATTTGCAGCAAGAATTGGCCTTACCAGCCACATTCGCCACCGCCATGGATCGTAGTTATTAAGCCTTTTTGAAGCACAATGTACCAAACTATCGTCTGTCAAGACGGAAAGGTGCCAATGATGAATATATATATATATATATATATATATATATATATATATATATATATATATATATATATATATATATATCTTATCTTATATATAAAAAAGACTTGTGCGTATGTATCTCTGTATGTATTTATGTATCTCTGTCCGTATGGCCTTTATTTGTTCGCGAACGGCCCATCCGATTGAGATGAAATTTTCTACACGCCTTCCTTTCATTCCAGAGCTGACAACTGTGATATTTTGTTAGTGTGAAATCGCCTGCTTACTCAGTATTATTTCATTTTTCATTTTTCATCATAATTTCATATATTTCAGGGGACCTAACTCTGTAAAAGTTATTTCAAGGGGCATAACTTTTCTGTATAACTTATAGTCATATTGTGGCATCGTTTTCAAAGATTTATAAACTCTTTGTCCATAGTTATGTACCGGCATATGAGTTATAATAAATAATGATACAATCTGTAAGGCATTTTCAAAGTTTTCATAAAAATGATGCACAATGCATAACATTGTAACTCATCTTTTTTTGCTTAAGAAGTTACTGTAGTCATGCAGGTGATTAGAAAGAGTTTTCATTAAAAATAATGGATGGTGTGTAGAAGAACGTTCTTTTAAGTTACTTTTTTTGTTGTATGAATTTAATGAAGCCGGACAGGGTCAGGCAGACAGATAGACAGACAGATAGACAGTCGGGAACGGGAACTTATATGACTACTTATATGAATTAAATGAGATGCTCCACATCAGGAGCTGGGAAATGCCGGGCCGGGTCAGACAGACAGACAGACAGACAGACAGACAGACAGACAGACAGACAGACAGACAGACAGACAGTCGGTAACGGGAACGAGAACTTATATGACTACTTATATGAATTAAATGAGATGCTCCCCACCAGGGTCTGGGCGAAGCCGGGCAGGGTCAGCTAGTATATATATATAATGATTGGTAGCGATTAATTTAAATTTAATAGTTAGCTTTTGAAAATTGAACGATTAATTAATAGTTAACTTTGATTAAAGCAAAAGTTTTATAGTCACATAACTCACATTATAGTCGTATTTGTCAAAAAGCAAAATAACACTGAATTGTCTTGTTCATGTGTCATCTAATAGTCAACTATGCAAACAGGCGAGTATGTTGACAATATCTGCTTCAAATGACGAGAGCATCTTATTAATAATATAACGAGCAGAGCTGAACAATCGTTCACATGGGACTGAGGTAGCCGGAATGCACAGAATGGTCTTGGCAAGGAATGCTAATTTTGGATATCGATAATCGTTAAGTTTCCACCATTGTAGAAGTTCAACCGATTCAGCAACTTTCTTCTCCATTTTATAACGCAGCAATTCATCGGAAGAGCTGTCGACATGATCGTCCGTGTCTGAGTCAGACTCCATTAGCTTAATACGCTTTTCATTTTGTTCACATATAGTTTCATTGTCAATGTCAGTATCATTCTTTGCAGCATTCTCCATCTGCCCATCATGAACATCAATTGCTATTTGTTGTTCAATACGTGACCAAGTTCGTTCTTTTGCGTCTTTTGTCAAACACTTCAGGTATTTGTAGCGTGGATCAAGTGCTGTTGCAATCTGTAGTATTTCAATACTTCTCATATTAGCTACATGTTCACTAAGTCACTAAAAGATGCTGCCTTAAATTTAGCTATGTAGCCCGGATCATCACCGTGTACAGTCATATGCTTTGTCAACGATGATAGCAGTGGCAATACACAGCTGCGTGAAACATAATCTTGACCGCAAGGCAGGACCGTGGTCTGACAGAATAAGTCCAAATCTTTGACATATTTTGAAATCTTCTCCCAATCTGAGCCTGATAGTTTTGGACCTTTGTATTGCTTCTCTTCATCTGACATGTAGACAGTTAATGCTTCTCTGACCTGTAGAAGACTCTGTAGCATAATAAACATATTATTTCATCTTGTTGGTACATCTTGCTGCAGCTTACACAATGGTGACTCAGTACAATTTTGCAACTCGGTTGAGTTTGCAGCACTATGTTTAAATTGTGAGCCAAACAAGGAATAGGTACAAAACCGGTTTCATCAACAGCTGAGACCATATTTTTTGCATTGTCAGTAACTAGAGCCTGAATTTTGTTCGTTATATTCCAGTCTATTGCAAACTGTTTATATAACTCGGCAACACTGTCAGAATAATGACATTCAACAACATTCACTCATTGAGGAACAACATTTTTCAATTTCCAGTCATCGGCAATCCAATGGCCAGTAATTCCACAATAGCTTTCGTTACCTAGAGATGTCCAAAAATCAGATATTACCGCAATTCCCTTTGCGTTTTTCACAGATTCTGTGTACATGTCTGCTAGTTTCTCTAGCTCGTTGTCGGTACACCTATTGATGTCGTCGTATCTTATGCCATCAGGCCCTGAGGCGCTGTTTTTTGATCGTCGAAGCACAGCCTTGATTTCTTTCACTGTCACTGTGTCTTCATCCTAAGTGTTCTGGACCTTGCACCTGTCTGAAGTGACCTCCTTGGCAAGATTTCGGCCTCCCATGTCTGTCTGGTTGCTCTGCTCTAGATAGCGTTCAAAGAGGGCTTTGCCATTGTCCTCGTCAGACCTCTGCCAGATGAGGTCAGCACCTTGGAAGTCAGAAATGCTCTTATTCTTGACTACACCACTCATGCTTTTATGTAGTCGCCAGAACAATTTCAGTGGCTTGTCTGTGCTTACTCTTTGACACACCTCTGCCCATTTTTCAATTTTAACCACCTTGACCAGTTTTTTTTAAATAGCTTACTTTTGTGTGCATCTCTCTTTCTAAGTGCATGCAGGGACTAGGATGGCCAGCTCTGTTCTTCTTGGCATTTTGCCACTCCTTACAGCACTACGCTTATCCACCCAAGCCTTCTCCACCTCGAAATTCCACCAATGTGGCTGCTCCCAGCTTGTTTTCCTGCCCTGAAGCTTTCTGCGCTTGTCAAGTCTTATTTTACTCACCACATCTTGCCCTGTACTGTCATACTGGAAAGTCTTGACCGTTAGCTTGTACAACAACAGTATAGGGAGTGCTAGCATCAAGGAGGAATGGTTACACAGCTATCTGATTCCCTTGCCAAAGCCTGACAAAGACCACAAAAAAATTCAGGGATATCGAATTATAACCATGCAGAATACAATAGGCAAGCTGATGGAGAAGTTAATTGCCAGGAAAATATCAAGCCAGCTAGAGAGGCAAGGTGTTTTCCCACCTACCCTGGATGGTTACCGTCCAAAAAGAGAAACCTGGACGAATGCAACAGTTTTTCGTCGTAATGTCTATGAAGGTTTCCACTCAGGCATTGAAACCTTTGCTGCCGCGATTGATCTTGAGGACGGGTACAACAGAGTACCATTAGATGTTTTATTGCTTCAGCTTCTTGAAGTCAAAATAAGTCCATTCCTCCTTAGTTGAATCGCTTCAGCCCTCTTCCAACGGAAAGTAGTGTTTAGATGTGGCAGTTGGACTTCGGAACCAACAACAATATATCCTGGCTTACCACAGGGATCACCATTATCTCCTGTACTGTTCAACGCCTACACAGTGAGAATCACTAGTGAGCAGATCACTGGACCTGGTAGGACATTGTCATATGCCGATGATGTTTTAGTGTATCGTCAGGGTAAGGATAGAGAGCAGGTTGCTGTGGAACTACAAACCGAACTCAATCGCATAAGTACTTGGTGTGATGAAGCTGGGGCAATGGTCAACCCAACAAATGCAACAGTGACTTGGTTCTCGTTGAACAATCATATTGTCAACACTCAAACACCAATTGTAAAGCTGTGTTCAGAGACGGTGGAAAGAACGTAGGCAATGAATTACCTGGGGTTACAGTTTGATCGAAGCCTTGCTTATAATGAGCACATAGACCAGGTGATAACAAAGGCCAAGCGGGGTTTGGCTCCGATGCGGATGATGGCGGCAGCAAACTGTGAGCAGCGCCATCTATGTCTTCTGTTTGAGGGGCAATCCTGACTCTCAGCCGTAAGCAGATAGAAAGGATGGAAAGGGTACAGAATGAAGCTATGCGCATTATTCTTGGATGTACAAGAAATACAGCATGCAGGGTGATGCGCTACCTTCTTCATTTTCCAACCATTGAAGAGAGAATACAAGTTTGCAGGGCACGCGCCTACCTCAGAGTTAACGCAACACACAACATCCACTGCATAGTGAAATTGTGAAGGTGAAGGGCAGCAGGTTAAAAAGAGGACGGTCGTGGATGAGTCAAGCCGAAGACATTCTTCAACAGGTGTGTTCACTTGAGGACATAGAACCTGGCGAGGAGTGGGTACAAGTGCCAACAGATTTCTGCACATCCGTTTCAGTTTGCATCCAACTAGATAGAAAATGCAGACAAGAAAATCCGGCTGCTGTGGAGGCTGAAGTACAAGCGTTGATTTTCGAGAATTCAGAGACGGTGATGCTGTCATCTACACAGATGGGTCGGTCGTCCGACAATGTTAGAAGCTCATGGGCCTTTACGGCTCGGGCCGGAGGGAGAATTGTGAAGGAGGCCTCTGGTGCTTTCACTGAAACCACAAGTATCCTGACTATGGAAGCCATGGCAGTAAGTAAGGCAATAACATGGCTCGAGACACAGATATTCACTAGGGCATGTTTCATTAGCGACTCAATGAACATGATCAAGAAGATAGAGGTGAGGTTGACCCGAAGAGAATGGTTGCTGTCTCTGGAGCGGTCTCGGCTGGCAAAAATTAGTTTCATCTTCGTGCCAGGGCATGCGGTAGTACAAGGAAATGAGCGGACTGACAAGCTCGCAGGTGAGGCTACGGTGGAGGGCGGACGCGCCATGGACCAGGCGGACATTCTGAATGCGCTAAGAGAAGTAAGACTTTTGCGTGAACCAAGTGATGACTGTGAATCTACAACCATGGCCGGACTGCGAGAACAGCAAATTAAAAGAGGGGTGGCCAAACAAGAACACTACGCAGGAAGCCAAAGAAGATTGATAAACCAACACAGAACTGGTGTCGTTAGCCGCTACACGCTGCAGGGTTTGCTGAGGAGGGAATCTGAGCACTTATGGACTGAATGGTTCGATGTGCAATGAGGATGGTCTGTCGACTAACTAACTAACTAACTAACAGATTCTGTGACACTTTGAATCTTGCTGTTATATTTAGCAGTCAACAGTTTCTCAATAGTGCGGCGGGCAGGTAGCTGATATTCAGCATTTTGCAATGCTGTCCGTAATACTTGTTAAAGGTTGTCGTCTTCTACTATTGATATTGGTCTGCCACTACTAGCAATCCAGCTTGCAAGTCATACTTGAATATCATGTTGTAATGCAGTACTAACTGGACGATCAGACGAACGACAAAGTAACCTGCTTCGAAGTCAGTGACGATGCTGCAAAAGACCGTTTCAGCTGAAGTTTCTGATACTGTAGTGGATGTTTGTTTTGGAGGTGGTAAATAAGCGAGGTGTTAGAACCATGGTAGGTAAGCGAAGCGACATATCACAATGGACGCAATAAACCTTTTTCAGCATTTTCAATATTTCCACCAGAGAGTACTTTAAAACCAAGATGTTCATGTAATCGTCCGGACATCTGTTAATATTTCTCCGCTGCCATGTTGTTACTTTTAGACTTCCGGTTCATTTGGATAAATGATGGGAGTAAAGTTTCCCATTAATCATGTTAAAATTTCTATCGTTAAAATAATTAACGATTAATCGATTAATTAATCGATAATTTCCGCAGCCCTATATATATATATATATATATATATATATATATATATATATATATATATATATATATATATATATATATATATATATATATATATATATATTCATAATCATCATCATATGCCATGCCGATAAACGTGGACGGTCATTATTCGCCATCTCACACAATCGCCAGATTCATGGATCAGCTCGCTGTACTTGTCTCGACCATACCAAATGACTAAGCCATCCTGGTATTTACTTCTCTGCCTTCCCCTTGTTCTTTTCCCTTTAATCTTGCCAGTTGTCACCAAGTTCTCCAATTTATGTATTCTAATAATGTGTCAAAACAATTGTGACTGTATGCGTCTAATTTCTCTAACCAGTTTACGGTTTTCATTTGTTTCTTGAAGGACTTGGTCATTGGGTTTTCTATCTGTCCATGATGTTCTTTGCATGTTCCTCAGAAACTACATTTCTACGCTCATATATATATATATATATATATATATATATATATATATATATATATATATATATATATATATATATATATATATATATATATATATATATATATATATATATATATATATATATTCTAAATCTTCTGCTAATCAGAATGTAGTCAATCTGGTTTCTGATCCTGCTATCAGGACTCCTCCATGTCCATAATCTTCTAGGGTGTTGCTTAAACCATGTGTTTCCTACAATCATTTCCTTTTCTTTAGCCCACTCTACGAGTCTGTATCCTCTTTCATTTCTCTCTCCTAAACCATAGTTACCTACTGTGTATTTATCACCTTGATTTCCTACTTTTGCATTGAAGTCTCCTATTATGATGTTTATTTCTGAATTTTTACATTTATTTAAGGCAGACTCTATGTCATTATAGAATTCCTCTACACTATCTTCACTGGACTCTCCTGTTGGGGCATATACTTGAATAACATTTATGCTAAAACGTCTGCCACTCAATTTAACTAGTAGAACTCTGTCCGACACAGCCCAATATCCTTGAACAGATTTTTATGTTTTCCGGTCCAAAATTATTGCCACTCCCCTGTGTCGATCTTCACCTCCAGAATAAATAATCTTAAAATCTTCGTCTATCTTGATGCCCGCTCCTGTCCATCTCGTTTCGCACATCCCTAAAATATTAATTTGTTCTCTTTGTATTTCTTGTGTTATGTTCTCTAATTTTCCGTCGTTGTTTAGCGTCCTAACGTTCCATGTTGCTAATTTTAATGTCTCTGTCCTTGTCTTGCGATGATCAGTCTTTAAGCGAATCATAATGTACTAGGCACTTTCAAAGAGGTAGTTTGCCGTTTTTTCCTCCATGGCAGTGACCATACTGGCCGGATGACTGCAACCATTGTCTGTCGAAAGAGATCCTCTGCCTGCCGTCGCGAAACTCGAGACTATGACCAACAAATATCTGTCGCCTGCCCTCAAAATTTCATCCACCACCTGCCTTCCGTGGCTTCTTTTGAAAAATTCCAATAAACGAACACAAAATAACATCACATAATCCACAGGAAAAACACTATCCACAGGAAATCCACTGGAAACCACTAAACAGCGTCCAAATTATAACGCGTCATTTCGTCGCCATTGTACCGGAAGTTGTCTTCCGGTAGAGAGAGACTACTTTAGCTAATTACTATTATTAAGTACATACCTAATTAGCACTATCTTTGAGTATAATACCTTATAAGTGCTAACACTGGGCGCATTACCTGATCAGTACTATCATTGAGCACATTACCTAGCTAGTACTATCATTGAGCACATTACCTGGTTAGTACTCTTATTGAGCACTTTACCTAGCTAGTACTACTTTGAGTACATTACCATACGAGTGCTAGCACAGAGTACGTTACCTGATTAACGTTACCAGCGAGAACATGAAGTCGAAGACGGAGAGAGCAATGAGCATCACGTTGGTGCTGTCTTTGACTATTCCGTGTTTCCTCAGCACCACGATGCTGATTGCATTTCCTGCTAGGCCTACCACAGCCAGCAGGTTTAAAAGCCCAGTATGGCCAATTAGAAGGACAACAACAGAGATCCAGACCCGGTTGTCTGGGTAACTCTGTCCTGTTACAGCCGTACTAGTGACGTTCGTATAATTATCTTCCTTATCCATATCTTTGTTGAGTGTTAAGTTCTTGACAGCTGTAGCACACATGTTTTCTAAGGGAACTCCTCTATATTGAATAAATCTTGCGTCTATTTTTATCTTCGAAATAAATCCTTAATTCTGGTGTTCTAGATCCACCACGAAGGACGCAATTCGTAATCTCGCATATCGTTTCCAAAACACAGCTGTGGGCGATTTGGCAGCAGTTGGCCTTGCGTTAGTTTGACAATGTATTTTCCTCTATATGAATGTGATATGCAAAATAGATAATTGAGGTACGAAAGATAGATGGTCGGATAGGCAGAATGTAAAACGGCTTGCGTGACCAATTTGTTACCCTTTGAAAATAAAGTTCGTTCGTTTGTTCCTTCTGCAGACGACCTGCCGAAAGCGTGGCACAAATCACGAACTCTGTAGCTCCAGCGACGACCCTCAAGTGTCTCGGAGAAACTGCACACGTAAACCGAGTGTTGGAATCCGGAATCGAACCCACAACGTTCGGAGCGCGAAGTAGGCGGTTGAACCACTTAGCCACGGAGACCCCCGAAAACCCAGAGTGTGTTCTCTAAACTAACTATTGCGTAGAATAGCCACTGGCCATCCTCTTTTGCTGTTTACTTTTGTTTCTCTGTATATAAATAATAATAATAATAATAATAATAATAATAATAATAATAATAATAATAATAATAATAATAATAATAATAATAGCAATAATAATAATGCAGAAATGATAATGGTGATAATAATATTAATAAACATAATAATGATAACGATGGTGATGACATTTATAATAATATTACTAATAATAATAACAGTGATGAAAATAATAACTATGATAAAAATAACCACACTGATAATATTAATAGTGTGAATAATAATAATAATAATAATAATAATAATAATAATAATAATAATAATAATAATAATAATAATAATAATGTCAATAATAACAATAATTAACCATGTCAAAACTCGATTGATGAAGTTAACTGGGGCATTTGAACTTAAATGTTACAACAATCTCCGAGGACCCCGTACAGTAAGAAGAAGAAAATACAGAAATGCGACCAGATCTGAACATTGATGAACACTGGCCCGCCAACACTGTCATGTCTGGGGAACTGAAATAGTGTGGTCACATCAAGGTCACATGGCTGGGAGAGGACAGGGATGGGGGGGGGGGGGTTCCTGGGAGAGGAGGCTGCGGTCTATCATCTGGAGGAAGAAGACACAGGACATTAAAGACACCTGGGGCATGAAAAGGGAGTAAGCAGAAACTGTCACACGATCGAGAATCTTCTTAGCGATGATGGCGACATCCTGCAATGGACCTGCTTATGAAGGTGACCAGAGATTGCCCGATGTCCATATGCAATGTCTGTGTTTTTAACGCTTGTATTTAACGTTTTATAGTTTCAAGGCGACATACTAGCGGCCGGAGTGAAATGTGTGTGCACAATTCTGGGTACGACGGTGTGTTGTTGTCGTCATTGTTTTTATTATAATTGTTATTATTATTATTATTATTATTATTATTATTATTATTATTATTATTATTATTATATTTTAAAATTGTTATCATCGACTTCTACAAAGGGAATAGAGTCCATGGGAATCTCGTTTTATGAAACCCACAAACGGGCACTCTCCGCTGTTTATGCTTCACCTTGATACCGCAAGCTACAAGGGGAATGAGATGAGATGAGATGAGATGAGATTAGTATTATTTTTTTTTTATTATAATAGTTGTTACTGTTGTTGTTGTTGTTGTGTTGTTGCTGTTGCTGCTGCTGCTTCTGCTGCTGCTGTTAGATTCGTCGATTCAAGTCGCTCATTGTTGTAAGAATTGTAACTGAGAGAAGAGCTAAGACGCTTAGGAAGTCTACGAGACCAAATCCCATTTGTTTGAATATACAGCTGGCGTCTCTGATTGTTTAATATTACCCTGTTTTCTGTGAAAACATCGCTTGATTCTTTATTCTTTCAATAGTACAGTTTTATTATTTGTTTTCCCCCCTCATGTTCTCATTTATATTCGACTGGAAATTCTTCTCTGCTCAAAATGTGTTTTTCTGTTTCTGTAACATTATTTACTTAACAAATTAGGTTTGTCTTAGGTAGTCGACGTCACCGAAAATATTAAAGCGCTTGCGATTAAACTTCCGGTTCGCTAATTATGGGGTAGTGGGTTTAATCCACACATAAACCAGTTGTTCTAACATGTTGACTTCTCATCCTTGGCTTGGGGGAGTAAATTACAAGTACCTCAGAAGTCACCTGATGGCCAGAGACACTGGTAATAGGGAAAGCTAACCCTCACGCTGAAATCAGTCCAGAGTACTCCCTAGTAGAAGCAAATACTGGTAGCAGTAACACCTCTGTGGACCACGCTTGAGTTAAGACCGAGTGATATTGTTGTTGTGTAAGATAAACATTATTGAAAATATACGAATGTAATGATGTATGAAAGAATAGCTATAAGAAGAGCAGAATAATTGACGGGCCTGTGTACCCAAAATCGGAACCCTTTGAAAATAAAATTAATTAATTTAGTGTGTGTGTGTGTTGTTTGTCCATCAAGAATGATGATGACCATTCACTTCATCCAGTCGGGTTGAAAGTATGGAGCCGTGAGTTCTAAGATGGCTGATAAGGCCTAATTTGGCTCGAAATGTTCTTTGACAATGTGGACAAAGAATGTTTGACGTTTCTGGTGGAGGATTTCCTGCAGTGATTTTTCTGTCCAGCCTTTTCTTCACAGCTTTTGCAGTCCTGGTTGCCTCACACATGACTGCACCCTTGTGTAATGATGCACGCCACGAATTTCGGTCTTTGGCTGCAGTCTCCCAGGTGTCATGATGAATTCCAAAAGCATTCAGTGAGATTTTCAGAGTGTCTTTACAGCTTTCCTCTGGCCGCCTTGGGAGCGTTTACCACAACGCAACTCGCCGTAAAAAATTCGTTTAGGAAGCCTGTGATCTGGCATGCGAGTCAAGTGACCAGCCCAGCGAATTTGATTCTTCATTAGTAGAGTGTAGATACTGGGCATGGACGCTCTTTCTAGGACTTCAGTGTCTGGGATCTTGTCTTGCCATTTAATCTTCAGTAGCTTCCTAAGGCAGACTGTGTGGAAGTGGTTTAATTTCCTAGCGTGTCGCTGATAAACAGACCAAGTTTCACAAGCATATAGTAGTGTGGATAATATAACTGCTTTGTAGACTTTTAGCTTTGTTTGCAGGCTTATTCCATTTCTGTCCCATACATTCTTGTACAGTCTGCCAAAGGCCGCGCTGGCCTTGGAGATTCTTCATTCACTTCGTCACCAATTGTGGCAGCTTGTGACACAGTGCTGCCAAGATAGGTGAATTTGTCCACAACACTTAGTCTATGATCATTCACTTTGATATTCAGCACAGTGTGATCATTCCCTGGAGCTGGCTGGTACGTAACTACAGTCTTCTCCAAGTTGATATTGAGCCCAAAGTTGGCACAGGCATGTGAGAAAGCTGAAACATTATGTTGCATGTCCGCCTCTGAGTTGGCGTATAGAGCGCAATCATCAGCAAACAGGAGCTCTCTGACGGTTTCGCTGTTAATTTTGGTTTTAGCTTTCAGCCTTCTGAGATTGAATAACTTCCCATCCATGCGGTAGTTGATGTCTATTCCAATGTCGTTGCTCTCGAAGGCATTCGTCAACATAGCCTAAAACATGAGGCTGAACAGTGTTGGTGCCAGGACACATCCTTGCTTTACTCCATTGGTGACAGGAAAGGGCTCAGACAGTTCACCATTTTCCTGTACTCTTGCCTGCATACCATCATGAAATAGCCGCACTATTTGGACAAACTTTCGTGGACAGCCATATTTTGTCATAATCTTCCACAGTCCTTCTCTGCTGACTGTATCAAAAGCCTTCGTAAGGTCAATGAAAGTGGACAACATTTCGCAGTTCTGTTCCTGACATTTCTCTTGCAGCTGCCTTGCAGCGAAAATCATGTCAACAGTTCCACGTTCTTTTCTGAAGCCACATTGACTCTCAGGAAGAAGACCTTGATCGAGATGGGCCGTGAGACGATTGAGAAGAATTCTGGCGAGTATTAATTAATTTAGTACTAGACAGCCGGTATCCCTGGCCTAGGAGTTAAACAACTTTCTCCGAATCCCGTTTATCCACGTAGGGTAACGCAGCGTGCGAGAACTGGAAGCGGTTCTCGCTGCGTTGGTAACTTACGGGATAAGTGAGCCAGCCGCTCACAAAGCAATGGCAAATTACTTAGCGTAATCTTGCCAAAGAAATCAACGAAAGCGGTAAAATGCTGGTGTTGACAGCGATGTCCTGTAAAGGATATGCGAAAAAAAAATTACTAGACATCTTTTCGACTTGTGGCTGCGTTCTTTTCAGATCATCATTGGTACCTTTCCGTCTTGACAGACGATAGTTTGGTACATTGTGCTTCAAAAAGGCTTAATAACTACGACCCATGGCGGTGGCGAGTGTGGCTGGTAAGGCCAATTCTTGCTGCAAATGTTTGCCCACAGTAGATGCATGTGAAAACATGGTCATTTCCACCATTGTGCACCATCTTACGTCTCTCACGCTCTGTGTGTGCTTTATCTGCGATCATTTTCTCCTTTGTCTTTATTCCATTTCTGATGTTTGCCCTCATTGCAACACGTTCAGCGGCGACGTGCTCCCAATGTGCATTATCAATGCCTGTATCAATCATGTCCCGCTTATACACATCTTTGTATCGTGGTAGAGGCCGACCCTGAGATCTCCTACCCGTCTGTAATTCACCAATCAGATCAGATCATGTATTTTCAAAAGTATATTCTTTTCTACTTAAAATATATTTTTCGTTTTCGGTAGTTTCATTTACACATGACAACTTTCCTCGTATAATATAGTTAGTTAGTTGCATATACTTTACATGACGGTGCAGTCAACACCAGCATTTTTTGCAGTTGTGATATCTTGGCAGGTTTACGTGTTAAGAGCGAACACTTTCACCTTTGATCTTCAAGTTATAGTCTGTTCCAAACTTGACAATACACGCTGATATCTTGCCATGGCCAAAGATACATCCTTGACCTTGTTTGAGTTAATGCGATTGCGAAACACACATATTTTTGTAAATACCCAATAATTTTGTGACCTTTGATCTTCATAATATAGTCTGTTTCAAACTTCATAAAATCCCTTTACATCTTTCGCGTGACCACAGATCAATCACTGCTATTTGAGTATACTCTTGCAACACAAAGCACCTGCTGTGAGTATCTCGTCGTTTGGTAATTTTCTCAAATAAAGTAAAATCTTGACCTTTCATCTTCACAACTTCAAACTCACACATACATTATTGCTGAAATGTTCTTTTGAAGTCATATATATTCGATTTCTACTACAGTAGATCAAAAGCGCACTAGGCTAACGACTGTTACATTCTGCACAAGAGAGATAAATGGTCTCCGGCATGGGAATTAGATCGGGGATTTCCTGTACACGTTAAGCGGACAAGAAAGAGATGAGAAAATTGTACAGAAATAATGACCTTTCTAGTACCTGAAGCTAATTTACTTACATGTGAAACACATGGTGTCTTCATACAATCATAGGTGCCTTGCTTTGTTCCAAAACTGTTTTCAAATAGAAAACAGTGCAAATGTAGCCCGACTGTGTTAGGCTGCTTAAACTACTGAGAACACCAATTAATACGACAGGGAGGTCAAGCAATATTGAAAGCAAAGATAAAGATTTCTGTTAATTTTTACATAAGGTATGTTATCAACTATCTCTTTGCTCAACTTATTCACAACAAATTTCTGGCATTCATTTTGCGAGACTATGTCCACGACATAACCAATCTATCAGGAGATAATCCTGTTTACATTAGCTTGGCGCCGACACGGTAGTGTGTTACCTGCCGGTCTGGTAGTCACGTGTTCGAATCTCCAGTGAGGTGGAGTTTCATGAATTGATCTGTGCTTCAAGGCTGAACAAGTTTAAATAGGTATCACCATATGTCCCGTGAGGGAAAGGGCCTAGACGGGATATAGACCACATAACGCATTCAGTGGCGAATGATCTATACAAATATATGCATTGTTTATACTTACAACATTCATTTGACAATGTGTTTTTTTCCTAGGTGGATGTATCATGCACTGTTGATGAATGAAAGATGAGTGATTGGAAGGGCCGAATGTAAGACGGGCCTACGTGTCCAATTTGTAACCCTTTTAAAATAAAGTTCAATTCAATTCAATTCAATATGTAGCTAGAACACATACCCAATAGACCACAATGTGAGAGCAGGATCCCAGACTTGACTCCTGTATATTAGTTTGTAGTCTGGACCACATGTTGGTGAAATAGTGCTCTAGCTTGTAGGATTCCTTTGTAGTCTGGACCACATGTTGGTTTAATAATGCTCTAGCTTCTAGGCTTTCTCTCTGTCTCTATTATGTATTAGTTTGTAGTCTGGACCACATGATGGTGAGATAATGCTCTAGCTTCTAGGCTTTCTCTGTGTCTCTATATTAGTTTGTAGTCTGCACCACATGTTGGTGAGATAGTGCTCTAGTTTCATGTCTCTCCATAGATCTCGGTCTTTGGTTTTCTGGATCAACTCTGCTGCTGATATTACTCCATGCCACCGTCCCAATCCATCCAGCAACACTTCTCTTGGTATGCCTCTGCCACTCTTCCCCTCGATATTGCTATCCGTCATGATGTTCTCCAACGCCTCTCTTCTCATCACATGACCGAAAAAAGATGTTTGTCTCTTTCTTATTGTTGTATATAATGTTCTAGTTTCATTAGCCTGTTTCAGGCAGTCGTTGTTAGTTACTCTGGCAGTTCAAAGAATTCGCAACATTCGTCTCAGGAACCACATCTCTGTTGCTTCTAATTTCTTCTTAATTTGTTCATTTATATTCCAAGTTTCGCTGCCATACAGCAAAACTGGTTCTACGTAGCATTTCAGCACTCTCTTTCTTACATTCAGTGATAGTGACTTATTGCATAAGGTAATCTTCATTTTCTGAGATGCGGCTTTTGCTTGCCATATTATGCTCTTAATCTCTTTTGTACATCTTCCATCTGATGTTATAAATGCCCTTAGGCATCTAAAATTATCCACATGGTTCCTCCGAAGTCGGAGAGTGTCTGCCTGTACGGCGAGGAACCACCAGTCTGCACGCCAATAAGCCAGACATGGGACAACGGATACTCACGCAAACCTCAGGTCCTGTATGACATCACATTGATGTTGGACAACAGGATGCCTTCATCCGACATACAGGACTTCGCGTTGGAGCTCAAGCCAACGAACACAAGCAAGCAAGCAAGCATCCACTTGGTTAAGAATTGTTCCTTCTATTTCTATGTCAGATTTTTATATCACCACTTTGCAAAGGATATGCAACCAATTTTTTATCTGATTAGTTCTGACACTAAGTAGGTTACCTGGTTAGTTCTGATACTGAGTACATTATCTGATTAGTTCTGATACTGAGTACATTGTCTGATTAGTTTTGTCACAGAGTACGTTACATGATTAGTTCTGTAACTGAGTACAGTATCTGATTAGTTCCGCCACAGAGTACATTACCTGATTAGTTCAGTCACTAAATACCTTATCAGATTAGTACTGTCACTGATGATATTACCTGATTAGTTCTGTAACTGATGATCTTACCTGATTAGTTCTAGCACTGATGACGTAACCCGATTAGTTTTGTCACTAAGTACGTTACCTGATTAGTTCTGTCACCAAGTACGTTACCTGAGAAGTTCTATCACTGAGTACGTTACCTGATTAGTTATGTCGCTGACAACCTTATCTGATTAGCTCTGTCACTAAGTGCATTACCTGATTAGTTATGTCGTTGACAACCTTATCTGATTAGCTCTGTCACTAAGTGCATTACCTGATTAGTTATGTCACTATGTACATTACCCTGATTAGCTCTGTCGCCGATTACATTATCTGATTAGCTCTGTCACTGAGTACATTACCTGATAAGTTGTATCACTTTCAACGTTACCTGATTAGTTCTGTCCCTGAGTAAGTTATCTATTTAATTATGTCACTGAGTAGTTACCTGATTAGTTCTGTCTTTTAGTACATTACCTGATTAGCTCTGTCCCTAAGAATTACATTATCTGATTAGTTCTTTCACTAAATTACATTATCTGATTAGTCCTTTCACTAGGAACATTATGTGATTAGTTCTGTCACTAAGTTCATAATCTTATTAATTCTTTCAATAAATTACATTATCTGATTAGTTCTTTCACTAAGAACCTCATTTGATTAGTTCTGTCACTAAGTGCATTATTTAATTAGTTCTGTGACTAATTACATTATCTGATTATTTCTGTCACTGAGTACGTTACTTGATTAGTTATGTCCCTAAGTACATTATCTGATTAGTGCCATCATTGAGTACATTATCTTATAAGTTCTATTACTGAGTACATTACCTGATAAGTACCGTCATTGAGTACACTACCTGATTAGTTCTACCACTGAAAGCTCACTGGACATAATGTTGGCGCTGTCATGGGTATCTCCATGTGTTCTTGGGTGCTCGAAGATCCTCCACAAAGATTTTCTACAAACTGGACCCGACCTCCCCAGGTCGACCCAGCCTAGATCGGGCTCCAGGAATTGTCCAGGCCAGTAATGGCAGCCATCTTCATATTGTCCACGTCACTCATTGAATGCCCATTGCTCAATTAAAACACGAGGCTGGTGCACATACAAACTACACTCCTGACTGTGTGAAACGTGTCCGTATTGCATGATGATGATGATGATGATGATGATTACTATTATTATTATTATTATTATTATTATTATTATTATTATTATTATTATTATTATCGTTAATATTATCAGTGCAATTATTATACTTATTACGATAAAGATCCTTAACAGTATTATCAGTATTATCATAATAATTGTTGCTATTATCTCCGTTATCTTTATTGTGCCTATTATTTGTATGCTTATTATGTGTTTTATTATTATTATTATTATTATTATTATTATTATTATTATTATTAGTATTATTAGTATTATTAGTATTATTATTATTAGGGATACACAAACTGGAGAGTGGAAAAGAAGAAGTAACACAGACATTTATGATCTGTTTAAGTCCTCGCTTATCACTGGTATCATGAAGGCTAATAGACTACAATGGCTGGGGCATATAGAAAGAATGGAAGACAATAGGGAAACAAAACTCGCTTACACTCAGGAATTAAATTACCGTAGACCCCGAGGTAGACCAAGAAGGCGGTGGAGAGATAATACATGTACAGACCTACAAGCACTTGGAATCAACGACTGGCAAGAGAAGGTCAACAAGAGAGACGAATGGAGACGGAGTGTATCTGCAGCAAAGAACCTCAATAGCTCGGAACGCTGAAGAAGAAGAAGAAGAAGAAGAAGAAGAAGAAGAAGAAGAAGAAGAAGAAGAAGAAGAAGAAGAAGAAGAAGAAGAAGAAGAAGAAGAAGAAGAAGAAGAAGAAGAAGAAGAAGAAGAAGATTATTATTATTATTATTATTATTATTATTATTATTATTATTATTTATTATTATCAACATTATCGTCGTATCCAGTTTATGTATTTCCAACATCTACCACATCAGACATCCAGTGGCGATTGCTGTATACAAATATGAGACCAGAATCCATACCCAGTACATCTTTAAACGTGTGCTATTACTATAATAAAAGTAACTATTATTATTATTATTATTATTATTGTTATTATTATTATTATTATTATTATTATTATTATTATTATTATTATTATTATTATTATATAGTTTGACCATAGTCATAATTATCGTCATAGTAATTGTTACTTTTATTTATGCTATAAATCTCCTATGTGTTGCCGACATTTATGATCTGTTTAAGTCCTCGCTTATCACTGGTATCATGAAGGCTAATAGACTACAATGGCTGGGGCATATAGAAAGAATGGAAGACAATAGGGAAACAAAACTCGCTTACACTCAGGAATTAAATTACCGTAGACCCCGAGGTAGACCAAGAAGGCGGTGGAGAGATAATACATGTACAGACCTACAAGCACTTGGAATCAACGACTGGCAAGAGAAGGTCAACAAGAGAGACGAATGGAGACGGAGTGTATCTGCAGCAAAGAACCTCAATAGCTCGGAACGCTGAAGAAGAAGAAGAAGAAGAAGAAGAAGAAGAAGAAGAAGAAGAAGAAGAAGAAGAAGAAGAAGAAGAAGAAGAAGAAGAAGAAGAAGAAGAAGAAGAAGAAGATTATTATTATTATTATTATTATTATTATTATTATTATTATTATTATTATTATTATTATTATTATTTATTATTATCAACATTATCGTCGTATCCAGTTTATGTATTTCCAACATCTACCACATCAGACATCCAGTGGCGATTGCTGTATACAAATATGAGACCAGAATCCATACCCAGTACATCTTTAAACGTGTGCTATTACTATAATAAAAGTAACTATTATTATTATTATTATTATTGTTATTATTATTATTATTATTATTATTATTATTATTATTATTATTAATAGTTTGACCATAGTCATAATTATCGTCATAGTAATTGTTACTTTTATTTATGCTATAAATCTCCTATGTGTTGCCGGCGCCCATAAGGGAAGCAAAGAATAGCAACACTGTAGCCTACCACGCATGTCGTAAGAGGCGACTAAGGAGGCTTGATGGTTCCGTCGCCCTGCTACTGAGTGAGTGCGTGGCGTGACACTGTGAGCTGTGAGTTTCGTTTGAAGTGCTTTTGAATCTGCCCAAGATTTTTTTTTTTTTTTTTTTTGAACGTGACTGCATGTTCGGAGCTATGGCAGGTGGCTATGTCCCAGAATTGACCGGTTTTTAGCTAATGCTGAAATGCGTGGCTGCTGGGCTTCTGGTTGACTGCCACTGTCGTCGGTGCTGAACTGTATTTTCGTGGACTGTGTGGGTGAACATCTAGGAACCATCCAGATAGGAAAATGACTGCCGATTCCATCAGAGATTAATTGGGTGTTTCGTGGGGGACTGGTGTGTTGACATTCTGGCGGCGGCATTATGCACATTGTATCTGTGCGGACTATTGTTTGTCGAGACTCCTGTCTTTTCCACTTTTCACATTGGGCAGCGGGGAGCGTTTTGTGTGATATTCACTGGCACAGGAACGGAGCATAATGGGGACGACCCGTTGCTGTGAAGTTGAAACTGCGACTAACTAACTAACTAACTAACTAATTTATGCTATAATTATTATAGTGATAATAGTAATTACTATTTTATAATAATTATAATCCCATTCATGTATTTCAGACATATCTCCTTAGACATCATCACGACAAACAGGAGATACTATGTCTATGACAACAAAATATTCACTTTCTGTTCCATCTACGCCATAGACCTGACCTATGTGAACCAACCTCACAATAACCGATGTCGATGCCTTAGAATGTTTCGTTGCAGTTTTCGTCAGTGTCAAGTGGCCAGAATTGTTATATTATTTTATACCAAATATTTTTATTGCTATTGCTTTGTATATTTGTTATATAGCTAGCTATATGCTAATGCTATAAAGCAAATGCTATTTTGATTGATACCTCATAAGATGAAGATGAGAATGAGACAGAGAATGAAAGTCAGCATGTGAATGTGAATGCATTAGAAGTTATTGATATATTTAACTATGATGAATGTAACACCTGTAAGAAATTCCATTCTGACAATATTTTGGAGTGTGGTCACACCATCCCAATCACAAATGAAAGGGCCAACGCCGCCTTAACATCAAAAGGCAAACTAGACTTCTACAAAGGCTTTATAAACAAACAGCCATGCAAAATAATTCGTGATAGCGGGGCGATCTTGAATGGGGTCAGAAAGACATTTATACAAGACACTGACTACATAGGAGACTTTGTAACATGTCGCACATTTGCAGGGAATATTGAGAAATATCCTCTAGCAATGACATAAATTCACACACCATTTTTGTCAGGCCGGGTATTGTGCGCGGTATTAGATAATACGTGTGCGGATCTTATTATTGGAAATCTTCCAGATGTAAGAAATTGTTCCAACAAAGACATCAAAATTTGGGAACAAAAGCATTGCAACATTGAAGCAGTAACAAAACCAACTGCAAATGAGCAAAATTATACATGCCAAAAAGAAACTGTACAAGTAAAAACTCCAAGGGAGACTATCAGTGACAAAACGATGCAAGAAACAAATGGGTGGCATTATACTGGTTCTGCCCAAGTTTATCAGGTCAGAGTGACAAAAAAAATTAGTCATCAATACTGGTAATAAACCTACAGAAGTTTTCACCACTTCCAAAGTAGCATCGCAAAACACCAACCTGCATACAAACAGCATGCAAACAAAACAACGCAAATGGTTAATTTAAGACGGAAACTAAATTGCCAACTCCCACATACAAACCGGTTTATCGCAAAAACAGGGACAAACAACGACTCCCTTCAACACTCAACAGCAGGGAAACAATTGACAAAATCAACACACAGTTACCCCTCACCAGTTTTACTCAAGTCGACAACAATACCGTTTCTAAGAGAGACAACGCAACAAACAGATCTAAACACCAGAAATCACCAGAGTTTAGATTTCACTGGGGTAAACTACTCATAATACTGCTATTATTAATGAGAGTAACAACAGCACAGCTGATACATCAGAGGGTATCGTTAACCGTAATCCTTTGTGCAAATGAATTTTCTGTGATAATCACAACCTTACTGATGAATTAGTCAACAACATTTCATGCGGAAATTGCAAATACGACCATGATTTCTATTTATTATTACGGGTGCACAATTGTTAATGTATTCAGAATGTATTTTTATAATACATTCACATCCACATTAATGTATTTCTATGATAAATTCACATCCATTCTTACAATTTCCATGACCATTATTCCATATTCAATCATAAACTTTTGTATTGATTACATTTGTAAGAGTGTCTATTTAGATAACGCAATTAAGAAATTGAAATTGATTTTTTCCAATCCACCCATTCTTCGTCTCCCAGATATTAACACTCAGTTTATATTAAAAACAGATGCCAGCACTACTGCCATATCAGTAATTTTGATGCAAAAGCACGACGGAATAGAACATCAAATTCTCTACGTCAGCCGCAAGCTCAAACCTGCAGAGAAGAGATACAGCATTGCAGAATTGGAAGGTCTAAGTGTGGTCTATTGTGTCCTTAAACTTGAGAAATATCTCAGAGGCACCCACTTTCTCATCCAAACAGATAACTCACCGTTGTTGGTAATCAAACAAGGAACACCGAAAAACAACAGAATCGCAAGGTGGGCCTTAATATTGCAAGATTTCAGCTATGACATTCAGCATATTAAAGGTTCCAAAAATATTTTACCAGACCTTTTGACAAGAATGCCTGACTCACCAGATGAATCAAGTGCCATTTATGATGCCCGAACATACAAATTGTGATATTTTATTTCGATGCATCTATTAAACAGCGACATTCTAAATTAGTCAGAACCCAGTAACAAAAATTGTTTACATTAGCACATTCTTCTTGCAATTGATCCTAAATTCGGACAGAACATTTCCAACTACAACACGCGACGAACTTTTGACATCTACCACCTACATGCTTCATCGAAGACTTCATCAGAGGGATCACCTAGTTAATCAGTTAATTTATATTTCATTTAAATGTATTTTTTATTGTAAATATTTCAATTCAAATGTAAGTTGTAAATACCATACATATAAATTCACTTATTTTTCATATAAGAGTAATATGAACATAATGTAAAGTATGGCTATACTAAGCCTACATTTAATTTCCTAAATCTTTTGCTACTTATTAATCGCGGTGTTAAAATCATTTTTCTAAACCTAATTTGCTGCCAACATTTTTTACATTGGCAATAATTATTCCTAAACTTCATTTGTTATTTCAAAAAGATAATTAAGAATGATTTTGTGTGAATGAAAGACTTGTGAAAGACATCGTACATGAATTAAAAACAATGTATGTTCTTCACAGCAAATTGTACGCCCATGTTTTGTGCGTGTATATTGTGTGCGTCTTTTGTAACACATGTTATTCGTTGGATTTTTATAAGTGTTTCATAACATAGTAGTTTGACCAAATAAATTATAAATCTAAGAATCATAGCTCGAAATTCTACCTCATGAATTACACATATACTGTGTATCATGACGTTGCAAATTCTAGCCTTTGACACTTAGATAAATTAAGACATCGCGCACTATAACACACGCAGTTAGCACATATATTAAACACACCAGTGTAAATATATTACTTGAACACTCAACAAAATCAGATAAAGTGCATACACTTGAATAGGACAATCACGGGAGATTAGTCAACACTTACAGAATAACAAGGGACTTAAGTAATTTTGTATGGAAACAAAAGATGTCTAGTACATTCACTGCCAACATATGGGAGTAAAAAAATGTTATACATACACAATTGGGGGACAAAGGGTTGCAAGAAATCTTAATGGGACCAAGGATATTTCCTTGATGAGTCTCTGTTAAATAGCCATTGTCTATGGCATCATTTTGGATGTCTGAGAAGGATGCATTTGTGAACGAAAGTTCACAATGTGAGACGTTTCGTTACTTCGGTCTGGATAGCTCCTTAATTAAGATTGACGAGAGTATAGACTCTTTGACAACCACCCAAAATGTTACTATAGCATTAGTTGCTAGTGCTTCAATAGACATCAGAAATTTCCCATGTACTATATTACTGCCCTTGGCCCTTAGATATCATAACAGTTATAATTGCTTCCCTTAGGCCCTTGACAGAATTAGTACAGACTAATTAAAAGAATACACCACACAGGAGTGGAGGAGGAGAAGTATGTCAAGGTCCTGTAGGGGAGAGGAGAGGACAGACGTTAGAGGTAGGGACATGGGGTGAGTACGGAGGAAAAGAGAACAGTCTAGATGCTGAAAACAGTAGACATAGGACTGTACCCGTGAAGGACAGGATCACTCTGAATAGAACTACGCAGTACGCCTAGCCTCAATCAGGAGTATGCGATATGACCTCCCACGGGTTGCACGGGGGCAAACACCTCGTGACCACCGGGCAGTCGAGGAGAAGCCAGACGGGCTTTGGACATGACAGAGAGAGGATGCATGTCTGAGAGTGTGACAGGATAGACTATACATAGGACTTCAGGGCAATTAGATATTTGAGCCGTTTGACTTGGTGCTTGTGTGTGTGGCTGTGATACGAGAGCGTAGTGGCTTGTACCGTAATATTGCATTGCTACATTGTTGCTATATCTTGAATTAGTGCGAGAACGAACGCTGTAACGATGGATGAGACAGTATTCTGTGATTATATCCTAAAGTAATAAATTATATCTTATTGACTCATGAGTTTATGTCTCATCTATGCTCGTACTATCTACCTGTCTTGAACCCTTCACTTTCTAATACCCCGAGACGCTGACACACCTACCCACACACAAACTAGTATCCACCCACACATCCCCCACATTCACACATCCCCCACCCACACAATGATGATGACACAGTGATGGCAGACGTGGTTCATGCAAGGAGAGGCAATGGTCGACTTGCACGAAGATGGACACAGGATGTTATGGACACCTGGCTTGTGAGGGTGCACAAGGCAGGGGTCATGGTCGGAGATCTAGACGCTTCTCCACGCGTCGTGATGAGAGCGTCGTTCTGTGAAGAATCTACAACAGGATGATAATTATGCATAAAATACAGCTGTCAGTCATGTCCTTCTGTCCACATGGGAGATTACATGTGGCGATATATTTCCTTATACAGAATCAATTAACCATGACCTTGTTCCGTCCTAAATTACTTTCGGTAAATGTGAACTCCAAAACAAACAACCAAAGAAATAAACAACCAAAGAAACAAACAAACACCCAAACAAACACCCAAACAAACAAACAATCAACCAAACAACACACGAAAAAACCAATCAACAAAACAACCAAGCGACATATTGCACAACACCCTATAACACCATGGCTCAGCAGTCAGTTATGAAGTAACAGACACGCAGCGACAAAGACACACAACATTCTATATGCATTTAATCATGAAAGGACACTGCCTGGACTAATAACTTCAACTTTCTTGACACAACCATGTAAATTACAAAGTTTGTCGAGACGTATAAACTATACAAGAGTATGCGAAGTATTATTAAATATTCATTTAGAGTAAAGCCATAGGTCATGGCAATACCTAAAACTGTAGTTGGACCAAAGACCAACAAACAGGTCCCACAGATGAGAATCATTTTGTGGACCTTCATGTCTGCCGCAGTAGTCTTGCTAGACAGCCGTTGTCTTGTGTGTACAGTGTGGGCCAGTTTTAGCGCCGTTGTTGTGCCACAAACACAATTGCCACGTTGACAGTTTCCAGAAAATTGTTACCTCAAACTTGGCTATAAACAGTCAAACTATTAGACACCCACCAGTCACTTTCACTTAAAAGGTTCTGGGTAATATATTTTTGTGTTGAACAGCCTAATTATTTTATATCGGCCAAAGTTCAGACTAACTATACCACAAACTAAAACCACAATAAAGATAACAATGAGTTTGACACGAAATGGTGTAAAAATTCTGGCCACTTTGAAAGGGAAGAAGACTGCGACGAAACGTTCAATGGTAATGGCGCTGGTGATTGTAACACTGACGATGGTACAAATATCGTCTATCCAGTGGATGGAGTAGAAATAGAGCATATTGTCGAAGTTTGTAGCAGACTGAATGTCTATTAAAAATACGAAGTATGGACTCTGCCTGAAATACAGAAGTGTAAAATGTGTGTTAATACATTATGCCATGTGATACGTACAGTTTGTGTTATAGACAGCTGCATCTATGCATGTATTGTTGTGTTATAGACAGCTGCATCTATGCATGTATTGTTGTGTTATAGACAGCTGCATCTATGCATGTATTGTTGTGTTATAGACAGCTGCATCTATGCATGTATTGTTGTGTTATAGACAGCTGCATCTATGCATGTATAGTTGCTAATTTCCCATGATCTGGGTTTGGGCTCACATAGACTCTTCTTCACCTCTGCGTGCTATATCTTGGCCACGCAGTGTCTATGTTGTATATAGTGTCGAGAATATCGTGTAGCTTTTTTTTTACTGTCCTGTGTTATCTGTTCAATAAGTGTCATTGATTATCTATACAGATATATGTGGTGTTGATGATCTGTATATGTGGTAGTGAACCAACACCTGCAATCGACTCTGCGGTCACTACTCGGTGTGTCTGACCCGGTCGTGAACAGTCTATCACATTACCTAGTTAGTAATAGCACTGAGAACATTACCTTATAAATGCTAGCATTGAGTACATTACCATAAAAGTGTTGGCATTTAGTACATTACCTGAAGAGTGCTAGCTCTGAGTTTATTACCTTATAAGTGCCTAACGCTGAGTACATTACCCGATGAGTGCCAGCAATGAGTGTATTACTTTATAAGTGCTAGCCATGAGTACATTACATTATAAGTGCTAACACTGAGTACATTAACTTATAAGTGCTTCAGTGAATACCTTACCATATAAGTGCTGGCACTGAGTACATTACCTTATGAGTGCTAGCACTGTGTACATTACCTTTTATGTGTAACACTGAGCACATTACCTTATAAGTGCTAGTAATGAGTACTTTAACTGGTTAATACTATCATTGAGTTCATTACCTGATGAGTGCTAGCACTGAGTACATTTACCTGGGTAGTACAATCATTGAGCACATTACCTTGTAAGTACTATCAGTGACTGCATTACCTTTTGAGTGCTAGCACTGATTACATTACCTTATAAGTGCTAGCATTGAGCACATTACCTGATGAGTGATACCAGTGAGTACATGAAGTCGAAGAAGGAGAGAGCAATGAGCATCACGTTGGTGCTGTCTTTGGCTATTCCGTGTTTCCTCAGCACCACGATGCTGATTGCATTTCCTGCTAGGCCTACCACAGCCAGCAGGTTTACAAGCCCTATATGACAAATTAGTACGACAACCAGAGCGATAAATCTTACTTGTCTTTGTCACTCTGTCCTGTCGCAGCCGTGCTAGTGAAGTTCTTATCTTTCCCATCCATTACTTTATTCGGTGTTAAGGTCGTAATAGTTCTAGCACAAATGTTTTCTAACGAAACTCCTCTATATTGAATAAATCATGCGTATTTCTTTTCGAATAAAGATCACACATTAAATTTGGAGTTGTAAATCTGTGGCCAAAGGGGTTTCGGACGCAATTCGTAATCCCGCATTCACGCTAGAAACTCAGCTGCGGGCGAATAGGCAGCAGACCTCATTGCGTTGGTTTTCATACAATGGTATGAGTGCCTGTTATTCAGAAAGCAACGACAAACTACTGAACGAAAACTTGTCAAAAAATCACAAACGGCTAAAGATGCTGGGGTTGATTTCGTCAATTTCGACATCCTGTAAAGGATATGCAACTAACTTTTAGATTAAAAGATCACATACCTTGTAAATGGCAACGATTCGGTATACGGAAACTTTTCAACAACCGTTCACCATGTTTGAAAGATAGCCACGTCTCTATGGAAACAACGGACAGCGATCACATGACTTCTTGACCCAGAGTCTAAGGAGGTTTAGAGGGGGTTAAAGGCGAGAGTGTCCATTTCATTGACCGGGTTTTATCTGACTTGTCTCGTTCCCTTACCCCCATTGTTTATGTTTAAAACTTTCAATTGACAATGAAACTGAGGATAATTTGACATTTTCGCTATGTCAATGTAACATACACAATAGATGACTGATGTACGAAAGATAGATGGTCGGTAGGACTGTATGTAAAACCGGCCTGCGTGGCCAATTTGTGACCCTTTGAAACTAAAGCTCGTTCGTTCGTTTCAGGCGGCCTGCGGAAAGCGCGGCACTAAAGCACACACTCCGTAGCTCCAGCGACGACACTCAAGTGCTTCCGAGAAAACTGCACTCGTGAACCAATTGTTGGAGTCCGGAATCGAACCCACAACCTTAGGAGCGCTAGGCAGGTGGTTTAACCACTTAGCCATGGAGATCCCCAACAACCCAGAGTGTGTTTTCTCTAAACAAATTATTGTGTGGGATAGCCACTAGGCATCTTCCATTTCTGTTTACTTTTGTTTCTCTCTATATAAATAATAATAATAACAAAGATCATGATAATAAGGAAAATAATAATAATGATGTTATTAACAAAGACTGAGCTACCGTATAACAGTAGACGGTACTACTGCTTTCTGTTAGCACCGAACGTTGGGCGGCGCTTACCAAACCCGACACCCCACATTGTGCCAACGGCTTCGGGCGGAAGAGCGCAATTGGGAGGGTACAAGCCTTACCCTGGTGCGAGGAAATTCAAGCTAAAGACAAAATGTCATGGCAGGGCACACCAGGCCCTAAGCCTTGGTTGGCGGCTGGTCTAGGATCGAAGCTCCGACTGGCGGACAGTTAGAGCATTGCATTGCTGATCCGGCAACTTCTGCAGCTTGTCTTGTTCCAGATGTAGGGGTGTTACCTTTCCTGTGGAGTGAACTAGGCAGGCCGAGAGAGGGATCATGCTGCATGGGCAACACATGATCTCTATATTTTAACCAGGCTTTGTGCTATGGAGAGGCAATAACTCCATCCCTGGTCTTAACCGGTCTCGGAATCAAAGCGAGGGGCAACTGTTACGGGTTATAAGTCCCTGTCAGTTGGCGTAGACATTGGGCGCCATGCGTTACCTCTGACGGTGGGAGACACCTACAGGTGTCACTGATCAGCTGCCACCCGCCTCAAGCTGGGCAGCCCCCGGCCAATTGGGTGCTGATCCTTCATAGCCTGCCTGCTTAAATGAGTGCTTGGGGCTAGGACAACATCTGAATCGCAGGCTGTAAAACCAATGCACCAGGTACTAATAAAAAGAAAAGTAGAAACCTCAAGCTACAGCTTGCAACTTGGAACGTGAGAACCATGTGTCCAGGATGTTCCACTAACCTGACAAATATTGACGATGTGAGAAAAACGGCTGTGATTGATGCCGAATTCAATCGTCTTAACATTGATATTGCTGGCCTACAGGAGACTAGCCTCGCTGAGGAAGAGTCACTCCGGGAAAACAATTACACCTTTTTTTTTTTTTTTTTGGAAGGGTAGAGGACAGGCAGTAATAAGGCATCACGATGTGGGCTTTGCAGTGAAGAATTCGCTACTGGGAGTGATTGAAATTCCAGCAGGAGGAAAAGAAAGACTATTATCCCTGCGCTTGGCAACCTCTTGTGGATTTGCCACCATTATTACTGCATATGCACCGACACTCGATTCCTCTGATGATGTGAAGGATCCGTTCTGTGAGGAGTTAGACTCTGTGATCAAGGCAGTTCCAAAATCTGACTACATTTATATGCTCGGTGATTTCAATGCTCGTATGGGCAAGGACTCGAGTTCATGGCCAGTGTGCCTTGGAAAATACAACATCGGTCGCATGAATGAAAATGGGCAAAGGCTGCTGGAGTATTGCACCAGAAATGACCTGTGTATTACAAACTAATTTTTTAAAACAAAAGAGCTGCATAAGGTCACATGGAAACATCCAAGATCCGGCCTTTGGCACCAGGTGGACTTCATCATCACACGGAGACAACATCTGAACCATATATCATTGACTCGAAGTTACCACAGTGCTGACTGTGATACGGATCATTCTTTGGTTGTTGCAAGAGTAAGACTGAGACCAAAGAGAATCTACTCAACTAAACACAAATCTAGCCCCAGGATTAATATTATTAACACTCACGATCCTGAAAAGTGCTTTCAGATTCAACAGCAACTTGAAGACGCTTCTACTGATACACTAGAAAATTGTACAGTAAATAAAAAGTGGGGTCAACTTAAGGAAACTCTTTATAAAACTGCCATGGTGGTTTACGACACAGTGGATCATAAGAGGCAGGACTGGTTTGCGGCAAACAGCCAGACTCTGCAGCCCTTGATTGATAAGAAGAAGATAGCTCTCTTAAGAAACAAGGAAAGACCAACGCGTAACACTCTGAGTGAGCTAAAGCAAGCTAGGAAGGATGTGCAAAAGGCTGCCAAGCAGTGTGCAAATGATTATTAGAACAAGTTATGTGATTCCATTCAAATCGCAAGTGATAAGGGAAACATCAGAAGCATGTATGAAGGAATAAAGAAAGCCTGTGGTCCAATGATTAAAAGAAGTGCACCATTGAAAACCTTGACTGGAGAAATCATAACTGATAAGAAACAGCAGATGGACAGATGGGTAGAGCACTATTTGGAGCTTTACTCAAGTGAGACCAAACTAGCGGATGATGACCTCAACGCCATAGAGGCTCTACCAACTCTTGACCACCTGGACACACTTCCCACCATAACAGAAGTTAAGTATGCTATAAATGAACTTGCATCTGGCAAGGCTCCATGTAAGGATGGGATTCCAATAGAGGTTATCAGGAGTGGGCAAGATACACTTACTCTACAGATCCACCAGCTAATAGAGCTATGCTGGCGAGAAGGACAAGTCCCATAGGATTTCAAAGATTCAAGCATCATAACACTGTACAAGAACAAGGGCGATCGGAGCGACTGCAACAACTATAGGGGTATCTCACTTCTGTGTATTGTTGGAAAAGTATTTGCCAGAATTGTTCTGCGCAGACTTCAAGTCCCAGGAGATCAAGTCTACCCCGAATCACAGTGTGGCTTTCGACAGAACCGGTCTACCACTGATATGATATTCTCATTGCGACAAATGCAAGAAAAATGCCGTGAACAGAATCAACCACTGTTTATTGCCTTCATAGACCTCACAAAGTCATTTGATTTGGTCAGTCGTGAGGGTCTGTTCAAGGCACTAAAGAAGATTGGCTGTCCACCAACTCTTCTGTCCATTGTGGAATCGTTCCACACAGGCATGAAGGGTATACTCAAGCTTGTTGGTGCAACTTCTGAAGAGTTTAAAATCAAGAGTGGAATTAAGGAAGGTTGTGTACTAGCTCCCACCCTCTTTGAAATATACTTTTCACTTCTACTGAAATATGCCTTTCGTGATCAGGATGGTGGTATATACATTCACTCACGCTCAGATGGCGGCCTCTACAATGCTCAGATATTGAAAGCCAAGGCTAAAGTTAGGAGGGTACTGATCAGAGAGTTGCTTTTTGCAGATGATGGTGCACTTACGACCCACTCTGAGGAAGAATTGCAATGTCTACTATCTGCATTCTCCAATGCTTGTTCTGAATTTGGTTTAACAATTAGCATAAAGAAGACACAGATTATGTCACAAGGTGCACATGGGGTACCATCAATCTTTATTGACGACGCCGAATTAGAGATGGTAGACCATTTTACATATCTAGGATCAGTGGTAAATAGCAAATTATCCCTAGATCAGAAAATCAACATCCGGATTGGTAAGGCAGCAACAACAATGAACAGGTTAAGAAAAAGAGTCTTGGAGAACAGGAAACTTACTGCCAAAACAATAGTCCTTGTCTATCAAGCCTGTGTCCTTAGTACTCTTCTTTATGGCAGTGAAACCTGGACAACTTACTCACACCAAGAGAAACATTTAAACAGCTTTCATATGCGGTGTCTGCGAAGAATTCTTGGTATTAAGTGGCAAGACAAAATCACAAATACTAAAGTATTGGAACGATCAGGTTGTGTGACGGTTTATTCCATTCTCAGTCTTCGTAGACTTAGATGGATAGGACATCTTATGAGGATGGATGATGATAGAATATCAAAGGACATCTTTTTTGGTGAATTACAGATGGGTAAGAGATCTCAGGGTCGGCCTCTACTACGATACAAAGATCGTAGAAGAGAGGGACATAATTGATACAGGCATTGATAATGCACATTGGGAGCCAGGCGCCGCTGAATGTGTTGCATGGAGGGCAAACATCAGAAATGGAATAAAGACAAAGGATAAAATTATTGCAGATAAGTCACACACCGAGCGTGTGAGACGTAAGATGGTGCATGATGGTGGAAATGACCACGTGTTCACATGCACCCACTATGAACGGACATTTACAGCGCGAATTGGCCTTATCAGTCACATTCGCTACCTCCATGGGTAAAGGTTATTATGCCTTTTTAAAGCACAAACTATTGTCAGTCAAGAATGCAGGGTTCCAATGATATATGCTAAAAGGTCTGCCACTTAATTTAACTAGTAGAACTCTGTCGGACACGGCCCAATATCCTTGAACAGATTTTGATGTTTTCCTGTCCAAAATAATTGTCACTACCCTCTGTCGATCTTCACTTCCAGAATAAATAATCTTAAAAACTTCATCTATCTTTATGCCTGCTCCTGTCCATCTCGTTTCGTACATCCCTAAAATATTAATTTTTTCTCTTCCTAGTTCTTGTTTTATGCATACCGCGTTCGAAACACAGCTGCGGGTTATTTAGCAGCAGATCGATTTGCATTGGTTTTCAAAGATGGATATGACTACCAGACATTCAGTAAGTAATGGCAAATTACTGAACGTAAACTTGCCCCAAAACAAATCAGACACAGAAAAATAAAATTATAGGGGTTGACTGCGAGGTCCTGTAAAAGATGTGCAAATAACTTCTAACCTGATTACTTTTGTCACTGGAAACATTACCAGATTACCTCTGCCACTGGGTGCATTACCTGATTAGTTATGTCACTGTGTACATTATCTGATTAGCTCTGTCACTGAGTACATTACCAGATAAGTTCAGTCACTGAGTACATTACCTGATAAGTTATGTCACTGAGTACATTACCAGATACGTTCTGTCCTTCTGAGTACATTATCTGATAGGTTCTATCGCTAAGTATGTTACCTAGTTAATTATGTCACAGAGTACGTTAACTGATTACTTCTGTCACTGAGTACATTATTTGATTATTTCTTTCACTAAGTACATTATCCGATTAGTTACGTCACTAAGCAAATTACCTTATTAGCTCTGTCACTAAGTACATTACCTGATTAGTTCTGTTACTGAGTGCTTTACTTGATTTGCTCTATCACTGAGTACGTTAACTGAATAGTTCTATCAACTGATTACGTTACCTGATTAGTTATGTCATTAAATACCGTATCAGATTAGCTCTGTCACTAAGTAAATTATCTGATTAGTTCTTTCACTAAGAACATTATCTGATTAGTTCTGTCACTGAGTACATTATCTGACTACTGCCGTCAATTAGTACAATGCCTTATTAGTACTACCCATGAAAGCTTACTGAACATAATGTTAGCGCTGCCATGGGTAATTCCCTGTGTTCTCGATGCTTGAAGATCCTCCACAAATGAGTTTCTACAAACTGGACCCGACCTCATAGGACAAACCAGCCTAGATCCGGCTCCAGGAATGGTCCAAGCCAGTAATGGCAGCCATCTTCATATTGTCCACAGCACTCACTGAATTGGTCTATTTACAAATGAGACTGGCACCACATACCGAATACACTCCTGACTGTGTGAAACGTGTCTGTACTTTAGCGTGATTATTATCATCATTATCGTTGATATTATCAATACAACTATTATACTTATTATGATGAAGATCCTTATATGTGTCAACAGTATTATCATAATAATTGTTACTGTTATCAACATTATCATTATTATGCTTATTATTTCTATTATTATTATTAACATTATTATAATGTGTATGCTCATCATCATCATCATCATCATCATCATCATCATCGTCATCATCATCATCATTGTATCAGTTTATGTATTTGCAACATCTACCACATCACACATTTATTATTCGCCCGTGTGTTGCCGGGGCCCATACAGGGGAGCAAAGAATAGTAACACTGTTGCCTACCATGTCCGTCGTAAGAGGCGAATAAGGAGGCTATGGTTCCGTCGCCCTGCTACTGAATGAGTGCGAAGCGCGACACTGTGAGCTGTGAATTTCGTGAGGAATGCTTTTACATCTGTCCGCAGTGCGTGAACTGCATGTTCGGAACGATGGTGGCCGGTTGTTGCTGGATTGACTGGTTTGCCTTTTCGGTTCACGAGTGCATTTTCAGGAGACTCTTGGGAGTCGTCGCCTGAGCTACGGAGTTCGTGCTTTGTGCGGCGCTTTCGGAAAGAGGCTGAGCCATATGGGATAAGACCCGGGTCAATGAAGTCTTTCTGGTAACTGCCGTTTCCATCGACAATGAAATATATTTCTCGTGGAGGACTTTTGTGTTGGCATTCTGGCGGCGGCATTATGCACAGTGTACCTGTGCGGGCTGTTGGCTTGCCGAGACTCCTGTCTGTTCCATTGTTCACATAGGGCAGTGAGGAGCATTTTGTGTGATATTCACTGGCACCAGAACGGAGCATAATGGTGACGACCCGCTGCCGTGAAGTTGGAACCGCGAATAACAAACTAACTAAACTAACTAACTAACTAACTAACTAACTAACTAACTAACTAACTAACTAACTAACTTACTTACTAACTAACTAACTAACTAATTAACTACCTACCTACCTAACTAACTAACTAACTAACTAATGAACTAACTAACTAACTAACTAATGAACTAACTAACTGACTAATGAACTAACTAACTAACTAACTAACTAACTAACTTACTTACTTACTAACTAACTAACTAACTACCTACCTACCTAACTAACTAACTAACTAATGAACTAACTAACTAACTAACTAACTAATGAACTAACTAACTAACTAATGAACTAACTAACTGACTAATGAACTAACTAACTAACTAACTTACTTACTAACTAACTAACTAACAAACTAACTAACTAACTAATGAACTGACTAACTAACTAATGAACTAACTAACTAATTTACTAACTAACTAACTAACTAACTAACTAACTAACTAATGAACTAACTAACTAACTAATGAACTAACTAACTAACTAATGAACTAACTAACTAACTAACTAATGAACTAACTAACTAATTAACTAACTAACTAATGAACTAACTAACTAATGAACTAACTAACTAACTAATGAACTAACTAACTAACTAACTAATGAATTAACTAACTAACTAACTAATGAACTAACTAACTATCTACCTACCTACCTAACTAACTAACTAACTAACTAACTAATGAACTAACTAACTAATGAACTAACTAACTAAATAATGAACTAACTAATGAACTAACTAACTAACTACCTACCTAACTAACTAACTAACTAACTAACTAACTAATGAACTAACTAACTAACTACCTACCTAACTAACTAACTAACTAACTAATGAACTAACTAACCAACTAACTAACTAATGAACTAACTAACTAACTAATGAACTAACTAACTAACTAACTAAATAATGAACTAACTAACTAATGAACTAACTAACTAACTAATGAACTAACTAACTAATGAACTAACTAACTAACTAACTAATGAACTAACTAAATAACTAATGAACTAACTAACTAATGAACTAACTAACTAACTAACTAATGAACTAACTAACTAACTAATGAACTAACTAACTAACTAGCTAACTAATGAACTAACTAACTAGCTAAATAACTAACTAATGAACTAACTAACTGACTAACTAACTAACTAACTAATGAACTAACTAACTAACTAATGAACTAACTAACTAACTAATGAACTAACTAATGAACTAACTAACTAACTAACTAATGAACTAACTAACTAACTAACTAACTAATGAACTAACTAACTAACTAATGAACTAACTAATGAACTAACTAACTAACTAATGAACTAACTAACTAACTAACTAATGAACTAACTAACTAACTAACTAACTAATGAACTAACTAACTACCTACCTACCTACCTAACTAACTAACTAACTAACTAATGAACTAACTAACCAATGAACTAACTAACTAACTAACTAACTAACTACCTACCTAACTAACTAACTAACTAATGAACTAACTAACCAATGAACTAACTAACTAACTAACTAACTAACTACCTACCTACCTAACTAACTAACTAACTAACTAACTAATGAACTAACTAACTAACTAATGAACTAACTAACTAACTAACTAATGAACTAACTAACTAACTAACTAATGAACTAACTAACTAACTAACTAACTAACTAACTCATTAACTCACTCACTCACTCACTCACTCACTATCATTTATTATTATTATTATTATTATTATTATTATTATTATTATTATTATTACAATTATCTTCTCTATAATTAATTGAGAATCATCACCACACATCATCATTAAAGTCACCTCGAGGACGGCGCTTATTGCCAGCACACATCTCTGGGAGGTCCGCGAGAAGAGCAGGCTCCTGGACATAATCTACTACTGGGACTCTTCTCTGTGAGGTCCGTGCCATCAACTGATTAGCCTGGTGGGGCTGACCTGGAGCCAGTGGTCAAGATGTGTCCAGCTCACTAGACATTGACTTAGAGTGAAGGATCCCTCCTTCATGGAGCAATTTGTCCAAGGTGTCAATCGCATTTCCTAGGGAGGTGAAGTGCACCAATAAGTGGCCGACCCTCCTGAAAAAGGGGGCCAATAGAGTCTCACTGAGACATTGGAGCCACTGGTGATCACGCTAGCGGCCATTGACACTATGACCTCTTCATGAACTGATCTCTAGGTAAGGGTCCATTGAGATGGGACACTATTGTCCACCTATTATATTGACATCGGATTAACCATTTTCCTGAATGCACCAGAGTTCGCTATCTGTATTGTCTGCTTGGTGTAAGTGAGACTGGGCACTTGCCAGTTTGTCCGGTGGGCTACGATTATTAGAAACCCAGCGACTTACTTAAAACACAACATTTCAAGGGAGCGACAATTACAACACAATAAGGCCTGCAACACATGGTGTGTGGAGGGTTACTACTACTACTACTACTACTACTACTACTACTACTACTACTACTACTACTACTACTAGTTCTTTCACTAAGAACATTATCTGATTAGTTCTGTCACTGAGTACATTATCTGACTACTGCCGTCATTTAGTACAATGCCTTATTAGTACTACCCATGAAAGCTTACTGAACATAATGTTAGCGCTGCCATGGGTAATTCCCTGTGTTCTCGATGCTTGAAGATCCTCCACAAATGAGTTTCTACAAACTGGACCCGACCTCATAGGACAAACCAGCCTAGATCCGGCTCCAGGAATGGTCCAAGCCAGTAATGGCAGCCATCTTCATATTGTCCACAGCACTCACTGAATTGGTCTATTTACAAATGAGACTGGCACCACATACCGAATACACTCCTGACTGTGTGAAACGTGTCTGTACTTTAGCGTGATTATTATCATCATTATCGTTGATATTATCAATACAACTATTATACTTATTATGATGAAGATCCTTATATGTGTCAACAGTATTATCATAATAATTGTTACTGTTATCAACATTATCATTATTATGCTTATTATTTCTATTATTATTATTAACATTATTATAATGTGTATGCTCATCATCATCATCATCATCATCATCATCATCATCATCGTCATCATCATCATCATTGTATCAGTTTATGTATTTGCAACATCTACCACATCACACATTTATTATTCGCCCGTGTGTTGCCGGGGCCCATACAGGGGAGCAAAGAATAGTAACACTGTTGCCTACCATGTCCGTCGTAAGAGGCGAATAAGGAGGCTATGGTTCCGTCGCCCTGCTACTGAATGAGTGCGAAGCGCGACACTGTGAGCTGTGAATTTCGTGAGGAATGCTTTTACATCTGTCCGCAGTGCGTGAACTGCATGTTCGGAACGATGGTGGCCGGTTGTTGCTGGATTGACTGGTTTGCCTTTTCGGTTCACGAGTGCATTTTCAGGAGACTCTTGGGAGTCGTCGCCTGAGCTACGGAGTTCGTGCTTTGTGCGGCGCTTTCGGAAAGAGGCTGAGCCATATGGGATAAGACCCGGGTCAATGAAGTCTTTCTGGTAACTGCCGTTTCCATCGACAATGAAATATATTTCTCGTGGAGGACTTTTGTGTTGGCATTCTGGCGGCGGCATTATGCACAGTGTACCTGTGCGGGCTGTTGGCTTGCCGAGACTCCTGTCTGTTCCATTGTTCACATAGGGCAGTGAGGAGCATTTTGTGTGATATTCACTGGCACCAGAACGGAGCATAATGGTGACGACCCGCTGCCGTGAAGTTGGAACCGCGAATAACAAACTAACTAAACTAACTAACTAACTAACTAACTAACTAACTAACTAACTAACTAACTAACTAACTAACTAACTTACTTACTAACTAACTAACTAACTAATTAACTACCTACCTACCTAACTAACTAACTAACTAACTAATGAACTAACTAACTAACTAACTAATGAACTAACTAACTGACTAATGAACTAACTAACTAACTAACTAACTAACTAACTTACTTACTTACTAACTAACTAACTAACTACCTACCTACCTAACTAACTAACTAACTAATGAACTAACTAACTAACTAACTAACTAATGAACTAACTAACTAACTAATGAACTAACTAACTGACTAATGAACTAACTAACTTACTTACTAACTAACTAACTAACAAACTAACTAACTAACTAATGAACTGACTAACTAACTAATGAACTAACTAACTAATTTACTAACTAACTAACTAACTAACTAACTAACTAACTAACTAACTAATGAACTAACTAACTAACTAATGAACTAACTAACTAACTAATGAACTAACTAACTAACTAACTAATGAACTAACTAACTAATTAACTAACTAACTAATGAACTAACTAACTAATGAACTAACTAACTAACTAATGAACTAACTAACTAACTAACTAATGAATTAACTAACTAACTAACTAATGAACTAACTAACTACCTACCTACCTACCTAACTAACTAACTAACTAACTAACTAATGAACTAACTAACTAATGAACTAACTAACTAAATAATGAACTAACTAACTAACTAATGAACTAACTAACTAACTACCTACCTAACTAACTAACTAACTAACTAACTAACTAATGAACTAACTAACTAACTACCTACCTAACTAACTAACTAACTAACTAATGAACTAACTAACTAACTAACTAACTAATGAACTAACTAACTAACTAATGAACTAACTAACTAACTAACTAAATAATGAACTAACTAACTAATGAACTAACTAACTAACTAATGAACTAACTAACTAATGAACTAACTAACTAACTAACTAATGAACTAACTAAATAACTAATGAACTAACTAACTAATGAACTAACTAACTGTCGTATATTTTGAAGGGACTGGCAATCACTAAAGTGCATGACCCATCTCTGTTAAAGGTAGCTGGGCCCCATCCTCTTCTTATATGTAAATAGATCAAGAATACGACCCTTGAAAGATTTACAGACTCGGATTTGGTTATTCGTCTAAGGGTGTGTGGTCCTCTTTTAATAGAAAAGTCATCACTAGGTTTGTCCCCTGTCTTTCCACCTGGTATTTAATGGTATAGCTCACGAACCCCCTTCTTCCATCTTAAGAAATTGTCTGAAAAGACTTTCTCAATAAGAATCAGGTGCAATATAACATGGATTTGGAACAGTTAAAGATGAAGAGTCTCCTGTTCTCTCTCTCCAACTAAGAATTTATCTTATGTGAATGTGTATCTGTTAATTAAACATTCAACAAACACAAGGGAGCATTGAGACATGTTCTACACACAAGATAGAGATTTTCCCACAGATAGTTTGGACTGACAAATTAAGTGGAAGAGATCTTCACATTTAAACAAATTTATTGACTGTGCCAGTTTCCTTTGGCCTATTTGACATTTTCTTCGTTTTTTCATCAGCTGTTGACATTTACAGAATGAAATAGAAAAAAACTTTCATAGGACCAAGTATAGTCAGTCAATAAATAATAACATTCATTGTATAGTGAGATATTTTAACTACCAAAATGTGTTATAGTTAACAATTTCTACATCCAACAATAATTCAAGAAAATCATTTTCTGAGAGGGTGAAGTTTGTGGGAGTGATAAGAAAACCTGGTGTGATGAGATGTGGATAAGCCTGGGTCCATGGTCTGATGGATCCACTTCAGGTTGGGCCAGTTTAGCTTCACTGAAGACTTCTCATTCTCTGCTTAAGGCTGGAGTCATCTGCCATCACAGGTGTTGATCATCTCATTCACTCCTCTTCCCTCCTTGTTGGTTAGGTGTGGCACCAAGACATCACTGTTTAAAATTCATACAGGTATGTATAATCCTTTACAGCATGTTCATAGTGTGAACACAACATAACAAAACAAAAATGATAAGATCAGAAGAAGTATTGTTGTGTTACTTTGGGGTGGGTCAGAGATTATTACACTGGATGCAGCTTCTGTTGTCTGGTACCTGCTGTATGCATTTCCTCAGTGGACCTGTAGTTCAGTGAGTAGTGTACAGTCAGACACAGATAAGAGTGATAATGCGATGTTCCCTGAATCATGGTAATCAAGCTGACAGGCAAGATCAACACAAGTATGAGATGCATTTGTATAAATGGCATACATTTAAACATCCACATTACTCTATTTGTTCTACATTGTGTATATAATTGTTTATCTGTACTTTCCAAGGCAACTACTTCCTATTCTAAATCATTTCCTTGTTCCTGCTGTTGTGGTGTGGAGTTGCGTGGTGTGAAGTGTATTGTGTTGAGTTAACTTCTGTTGTGTGGGGTTCCATAGCTTGTACTAATTGTCCTCACATCTACATCAGTTAATATGAGTTTAACTCATCTAGTGTGCTTTTATTGTGGTTCATGTCCAACATACAGAATTTCTGATGTGTATTTGTTACAAAATGTAATCTATACAAGGTCATGACACAATATATTAGAAAAAAAATTATTACTTAAAGTATTTTTCCCTAATACTCTCCTCCTCTCTGTCTACTTATACTTCTCCTACATCTTTTACCAGTGCATATCATGTCCATTCTGTTGGCGACACAGTTGGCTATAGACCAAGGTAATTTTCACCCGTTAGTCTGAGCAGATTAAGTAGGTCGGCTATCACAAATGGTGTTTGTGAACATAAACCTATTTTAAGCAATGCAGTTGATGTAGTGCGTTGTCTAAATAAAATCTGACACATGAATAAACTAATTTCTATCAAATACTATTTGTTTTCAATTCGTAAAGAGAAAAGGAAGAGTATAATTCCTGTTTCAGTTCTTTAGATTGCAAAATAGACAGAATTAAGTACATTTTTAAGCAAGGTAGTGTTTCGTTTGCACCAGCTGACTATCTCTGCAGAAACGTTTTCCTAGAAGTTTTTGATGAAAAGCATTTGAGTGCATTGGAAATTTCATCTCGTACATTATTCTGTGATAGATTATAGTCATATGCACATAGTGAAGTTGTTAGATGTAGTGTAGAAAGTCAGAGTTTTGCAGTTTTGAGAAATTATAAGATGTCGGTTTCGCCGGGGAAGTGGCACCAGTATTGAAGTTGCGATCGGCAGTTTTTCACATTTTCAGAGATTTATTTTGTCAAAAATACAATTCATTGGACGCACAACACTGGATACCTTTACGTTATACATCGTGGTACCACTTAGATCTGAGAATCACATGCCTACCTCAGACTAGATCAAACTGCCCGTTGTAAAAGTTTGAAAGTTGGACAACACATAGCTTTGGCGACTGCTCGCTCGCTCTGAAGTCATAGAAGTGCGCGGTTTTATTAAAGCGGCGCCCAAGCTGGGGGACGCTATATCCACGTGATGTGTCTCTACCAGTCACATTCTATTCTGTTGACGCTACCTTTTCTATTCTTATCCTGGCATCTGTCTGTCATTAGTATCGCTTAGTGCGTTCGATGTTCTACGGTGCTGTAATTGTTTTGATAATCTCTGGGTTGCTGTGTAACGTTGACGCGCTGAAAATGATGGATAGGTGAATATGTCACATAGCCCCACTCCAGATTGTTCTAGGGTATGGAACTAAGTTTCCAGCATTTACAGTGGTCAAGCTTTTCCTATATGATTTACTCCAATGTATTCTCTCCTGTATCTGATTGACCTGGTTCATCAGACACTGGGTGTCGACTTAGAAAGTCTGCTCCCACATTCATCTTTCCAGGGACATATTCTATCTGGAACGAGTATGGTTGTAGAAGTAGTGACCACCTCATAAGTCTTGCATTCAAATTTTTGGATGCTGCGAGAAACATAAGTGGTTGATGATCACATTGTACAGTGAAGTGTTTTCCATATAGGTATGCCTGAAACTTCTGTACACTCCATACGAGAGCTAAACATTCTCTCTCGATAACACTATAATTCTTCTCCGCTGCATTCAATTTCCTGCTGGCATAAGCTACAGGGAATAGCTCTGATGTTTCATCTCCTTTTCTCTGCAACAGCGTTGCCCCAATTCCTACGTCACTGGCGTCTGTACGCAGTACGAATGGTTGGTTGAGATCTGGCAGATGTAAAACTGGGTGATTGGTTAAGGCTTGTTTGAGTGCTGTGAAAGCTCTCTCACATTCAGCAGACCAATTGACTTTCTCTGGGTTCCCTTTTTTGGTAAGATCCGTTAAAGGTGCTGACAGAGTATTGAAGTCTTTAATGTATCGTTGATAGAATCCACCCAAAGATACGAATGATCTCACATCCTTCTTTGTCTTTGGACGAGGTGCTCTCTGGAGTTTGTCCACGTTTCCTTCCTGTGGAGTTATTAGTCCATGAGATATCTTATGACCTAAAAAGTCCAATTCTTGGAATCCTACTTGACATTTCTTTGGCCTAGCCGTTAATCCAGTTTCTCTGAGTCGTCTGAACAAAAGATGTAGTGTTTCTACATGCTTGTCAAATGTTTCAGTTGCGATCAGTATATCATCCATAAAGTGACTAATGTCTGGATGGTGTAGTGGGTCAAGTAATTTTCTCATCATACGTGTAAAAACGCTAGGAGCATTACTTAATCCGAATGGAAGTACGTTGAACTCATAGTGTCCTCCAGGCGTACTGAAAGCTAACCATGGTCTAACCTCCTCCTTTACAGGAATCTGATAATATCCCTTACTGAGATCAATCCTAGTAAAGTACTTCGCTCGGTTGAGTGCTGTGAAGAGTTTGTTCTGATCAGGCAGAGGTTCTGCTTGAAATTCAGTAATAGCATTGAGCTGTCGATAGTCGATGCACAATCTATGTTCTCCACTTGGCTTTCTCAGTAATACGACGCTGGCACTGTAAGGTGATTCAGACGGTGAAATTATTCCTGCGGTGAGTAGCTGTTGTATTTCTTCCTCTAAAGTCTTTTGCTTTGCATAAGGAACTGGGTAAGTCTTGACTCGCACAGGCACTGTGTCATTTAACTTCATGTCAAATTCCTCCAAATCAGTTCTTCCTGGCTTATCTGTAAGTACGTCTGCATACATAACCATAAGTTCCCGAATCTGCTCCTGCTGATCCTTTGTTAAGTTGGGATTAATTTCCACATCCTTAAAGGTCTCTTTGGCTTGCAGTGGGTACTCGACTCCCATTGTTGATCCTTCTTCGACTTCAGTAGCCACACTCATGGCCATCAGATGTGCAGGTTCGGTGGTTGAGGGTCTTTCATTATATTTCTTCAGAAGGTTTATGTGAAATACTTTCATCTTGCCTTTGACAGAAATCTTGTAGTTGGTACGTGAGATTTTCTCCGTCACTACATAAGGTCCTCTCCATCCTATTTGCAGCTTATTCTGACTGGTTGGAAGCAGCAACATCACCTTCTCTCCCACCTCTAACTCTCTATCTTTTGCCTTGCGATTGAAGTAGCTAGCAATTCTTCGTCTGGCTTTACGTAGATTGACATTCGCTTGTTTCCAACTGTGTTGTAAACGATTCTTCAACTCGGCAACATACGTAGATGCAGTCACGACTGTATCGTCTGTATGATCATCAGTCCATGTTCGTAGCAATGCCTCCAATGGCCCCTTGATTGGTCGTCCAAACAACAATGTTGCTGGAGCAAAACCTGTTGAGTGATGGGGTACCTCCCTATAAGCGAATAGTGCTGCGGGTAAATACAAATCCCAATCCTCCGTATTCTCCTGGGCAATTTTGCGCAGAATACTAATCAAGGTCCCGTTCCACCGCTCCACAAGTCCGTTGGATTGCGGGTAATATGGTGAACTAAAGATATGGCGTGAATGAAAAAGTCTAAATGTCTCCTCCATAAGTTTACCACGAAACTGTGAACCGTTGTCCGTCAAGATTCTTTGGGGGAATCCTAGACGTGTGAATATTCCTAATAATGCTTCAGCAACGTGTTTGGAGTCACAGCTTGGCATAGGAACCGCTTCGGCCCACATGGTCGTTGTGTCCACAAGCGTTAATATGAATCGATTTCGCCTCTTCGTTGCGGAGAGGGGTCCGATTATGTCTACAGCTACCTTCTCGAACGGTATTCCTGTTATGGGCAGATCACCCAACATTGCCGGTGGTGTCCGGTGTTTTGGTGATACTTTCTGACACTGTGGGCATGATTTTACAAACCGTTGTATGTCTGCGTTCATCCCTGGCCAAAAGTAGTGAGTTGCAATGCGCTGTGTAGTGGCGTTGATACCCATATGCCCACTAAAGGGTAGACTGTGGCCCATTTCAAGAATCTGAGCCCTGTGTGGAGTTGGTACAACAAGTTGGTTGAACTCTTGTCCAGCTCTCCCTGCTTTCCTGTATAGAAGTGCTGACTTCATAAACAGCTCACCTTTACGTGGAGGTAAATGTGATTTAGGCAGTTTCCTGAAGCAGGGTTCCAAGGTGCTATCGGCTTCTTGTGCCCTCTTCAGTTCCTCCTTTCGAGGGATTGGCGTAGTTGTTTCCGGAGTCTTTTTCGTCTGGGATCGAGTTGTCATCGTCGACATCGCCACAGGTTGAACAGGTTCTCCTAGAATTATAAATCTACAGCCAAGAATTACGGGATATATAGGATCTTCTAAGACTGCAGCCTTGATTGTCCCAGTGACATAACGAGATGCTATGCTCACCTTTGCCACCGGAAGAGACATAGTTGTAGAGCTCTTCAGGGGTCCCTGTAATTCGACGATCTCCTCTGTCACCTGTTCCGGGTGAACTAAGGATGATGATACAACACAGTCGTACGATAACCCGGTATCATAGAGACAGGTCGTCTTGAATCCATTCAGCAATATGGACTCGACAACCGGAAGATGAGATGCGGTGTCTTTATGAGGTGTCTGGTTGGACGTTTCATCAGTGTTCACTCCTTTCTCTCTTCGGCTGGCCAAACAAGCAGCTGTGTGTGGAGGTGGCTTCTTCCGACAATTCTTCAATGTGTGTCCTTTAATTTTACAATTAGTGCAGAATAATTTTTCCTCCTTCGCTGTTGTTTGGGCTGTGTTCTGAGGGATGTTTTTGGTTTTCCAATTTTTCTTGGTGCCCAAGTTGCCATCACCTTCCTTTGCTTTTGAAGTTTTATCCTGAGGGGGAATGTTGGCCGAACGTCCCTTACCTCCGATTTCCTTCTGAGATTTCTCAAATCTCTCGGCTAGGATGATGATGCTTTCTAGTCGGTCAGCTCCGTTCTGGGTTAAGAATGCTTTCATTTCATTCGACATCTTTCCTTTTAGCTGATCTATGATGATCATCTCTCGGAGCCCTTCAAAACTCTCATCAAACCTACCCAGACTTGCCCATCGTTGAACATAAGATTTCAGCCTTTCAACTAATTGCGCATAACTTTCGCCCGGTTCTTTCCTTGCGGTTTTGAATCGAACTTTGTAAGAGTCCCCGTCCACTTCGAATCGGCTCAAGAGTGCCTTTTTGAGTGTTTCGTAATCCTGTTGTTCTTCTCGAGTGAGTCTAGAGAACACGTCATACGAGGTAGACCTTAAAGCTTGCGATAGTTTCGTCGCCCATTTTTCCTGTTCTAGACCACAACTGACGCACATAAGTTCGAAACGTGATAAAAAAGCCTCGACATTGTCCGTCTGTTCATTAAATGGTTCTAGTGGAAATGACATCGCTCCGGAATTTTGGTACGAGACGTTGGAATGTTGTTCTGTCACTGGAAAACCTAGTGAGTTTGAGGGGGTGGGGGGAATCCCTCCCTCTAGTCTTCGGATCTCCAGATCAGTCTCCATTCTCTTCAACTCCAGTTGATGTTGACGTTCTCGTTCCCTATCCCTTATTTCATCTTCATGTTTCCTTTGTTCTAACTCATAAGCTTGTAGGCGTTGTTTCTCCTTTTCAGCGATTTCAGCTTGAAGTTTCTGTTGTTCTAATTCATATGATTGTAGGCGTTGCTTCTCCTTTTCAGCGATATCAGCCTGAAGTTTCTGTTGTTCTAATTCATATGATTGTAGGCGTTGCTTCTCCTTTTCAGCGATTTCAGCCTGCAACTTCTCCCTCCTGTCGAATTCATCTGATACAAATTTAGCCAGCTCAGGGCCGTCTAAATTGCATAGCTTGCCTATTTCTACTGTCTGGGCACGGAACTTAGCAGCCTCGGCCATGCTCTATTTTTGTTTACCCTATCTTTTTGTAAAAAAAAATAATACTGTGCAGTTTGCTCAGGTCTGGGTAAGCCTGTCACTTCCCGGATCTGAAATTATACAGCATAACATGCACAATATTAACAAGCAAAAACTAACTAATGTCCGCTGACCCAAGTAAAATAGTTCTTATACACCACGAGAATCTGACCTAAGAAATAATTGCAACTTAAATTCTTGTCTTTCTGTCAATGCTCCTCAAGCTAAAGACAGAAGCAAAGAAGTACCCAGAATGATTGCACTCTTCCCAAAAGAACTTGAAATTTTGATAGAGATTTCCCTATGGAGAAAAATTTTTCCCAGTCGGTGATGAAATTCTCTAAGTCCAAATTCCTCTATAGAAAGACATCTTCTCGAAAGAGAATAATGTTGTAGATGGTAAATTCTCACTCTATTTCCTCTGGAACACCTTTTTCTGAAATATAGACCTATTTGAAAGAGGCCCTCCTTTTTTCAGAAGAAATGATCAGTCACTTGCCATATTCTATCTATAATTGTCATTCATATCATATGGAGGTCAATCAGTACCCCACATGATGTTCATTTATCATATGTGAAGTGACAAAGTTAAAAATCTTAATTTGTTTAACAACCTCTATAATTGTCAATCATATCATATGGAAGTCAATCAGTACCCCACATGATGTCTATTCAACATATGTAAACATGACAAAGTTGGAAATCTAAATTTGTGTAAGAATTTCTATAATTGTTCAAAACAAGTACAATGTCACCAATTCACACATGAATACTGTTCACATCTAGTGTCACTGATCTACTATAGTTTAGAATCCCTCGTCAGATATCTATCTATTCCCAGGGTTTATCATCTAGGATAATAGTTATCTAAACTGTCTGCTGGGTTTCAAAGTCCTGGACGGGCATCCAATATATGTCGTATATTTTGAAGGGACTGGCAATCACTAAAGTGCATGACCCATCTCTGTTAAAGGTAGCTGGGCCCCATCCTCTTCTTATATGTAAATAGATCAAGAATACGACCCTTGAAAGATTTACAGACTCGGATTTGGTTATTCGTCTAAGGGTGTGTGGTCCTCTTTTAATAGAAAAGTCATCACTAGGTTTGTCCCCTGTCTTTCCACCTGGTATTTAATGGTATAGCTCACGAACCCCCTTCTTCCATCTTAAGAAATTGTCTGAAAAGACTTTCTCAATAAGAATCAGGTGCAATATAACATGGATTTGGAACAGTTAAAGATGAAGAGTCTCCTGTTCTCTCTCTCCAACTAAGAATTTATCTTATGTGAATGTGTATCTGTTAATTAAACATTCAACAAACACAAGGGAGCATTGAGACATGTTCTACACACAAGATAGAGATTTTCCCACAGATAGTTTGGACTGACAAATTAAGTGGAAGAGATCTTCACATTTAAACAAATTTATTGACTGTGCCAGTTTCCTTTGGCCTATTTGACATTTTCTTCGTTTTTTCATCAGCTGTTGACATTTACAGAATGAAATAGAAAAAAACTTTCATAGGACCAAGTATAGTCAGTCAATAAATAATAACATTCATTGTATAGTGAGATATTTTAACTACCAAAATGTGTTATAGTTAACAATTTCTACATCCAACAATAATTCAAGAAAATCATTTTCTGAGAGGGTGAAGTTTGTGGGAGTGATAAGAAAACCTGGTGTGATGAGATGTGGATAAGCCTGGGTCCATGGTCTGATGGATCCACTTCAGGTTGGGCCAGTTTAGCTTCACTGAAGACTTCTCATTCTCTGCTTAAGGCTGGAGTCATCTGCCATCACAGGTGTTGATCATCTCATTCACTCCTCTTCCCTCCTTGTTGGTTAGGTGTGGCACCAAGACATCACTGTTTAAAATTCATACAGGTATGTATAATCCTTTACAGCATGTTCATAGTGTGAACACAACATAACAAAACAAAAATGATAAGATCAGAAGAAGTATTGTTGTGTTACTTTGGGGTGGGTCAGAGATTATTACACTGGATGCAGCTTCTGTTGTCTGGTACCTGCTGTATGCATTTCCTCAGTGGACCTGTAGTTCAGTGAGTAGTGTACAGTCAGACACAGATAAGAGTGATAATGCGATGTTCCCTGAATCATGGTAATCAAGCTGACAGGCAAGATCAACACAAGTATGAGATGCATTTGTATAAATGGCATACATTTAAACATCCACATTACTCTATTTGTTCTACATTGTGTATATAATTGTTTATCTGTACTTTCCAAGGCAACTACTTCCTATTCTAAATCATTTCCTTGTTCCTGCTGTTGTGGTGTGGAGTTGCGTGGTGTGAAGTGTATTGTGTTGAGTTAACTTCTGTTGTGTGGGGTTCCATAGCTTGTACTAATTGTCCTCACATCTACATCAGTTAATATGAGTTTAACTCATCTAGTGTGCTTTTATTGTGGTTCATGTCCAACATACAGAATTTCTGATGTGTATTTGTTACAAAATGTAATCTATACAAGGTCATGACACAATATATTAGAAAAAAAATTATTACTTAAAGTATTTTTCCCTAATACTCTCCTCCTCTCTGTCTACTTATACTTCTCCTACATCTTTTACCAGTGCATATCATGTCCATTCTGTTGGCGACACAGTTGGCTATAGACCAAGGTAATTTTCACCCGTTAGTCTGAGCAGATTAAGTAGGTCGGCTATCACAAATGGTGTTTGTGAACATAAACCTATTTTAAGCAATGCAGTTGATGTAGTGCGTTGTCTAAATAAAATCTGACACATGAATAAACTAATTTCTATCAAATACTATTTGTTTTCAATTCGTAAAGAGAAAAGGAAGAGTATAATTCCTGTTTCAGTTCTTTAGATTGCAAAATAGACAGAATTAAGTACATTTTTAAGCAAGGTAGTGTTTCGTTTGCACCAGCTGACTATCTCTGCAGAAACGTTTTCCTAGAAGTTTTTGATGAAAAGCATTTGAGTGCATTGGAAATTTCATCTCGTACATTATTCTGTGATAGATTATAGTCATATGCACATAGTGAAGTTGTTAGATGTAGTGTAGAAAGTCAGAGTTTTGCAGTTTTGAGAAATTATAAGATGTCGGTTTCGCCGGGGAAGTGGCACCAGTATTGAAGTTGCGATCGGCAGTTTTTCACATTTTCAGATATTTATTTTGTCAAAAATACAATTCATTGGACGCACAACACTGGATACCTTTACGTTATACATCGTGGTACCACTTAGATCTGAGAATCACATGCCTACCTCAGACTAGATCAAACTGCCCGTTGTAAAAGTTTGAAAGTTGGACAACACATAGCTTTGGCGACTGCTCGCTCGCTCTGAAGTCATAGAAGTGCGCGGTTTTATTAAAGCGGCGCCCAAGCTGGGGGACGCTATATCCACGTGATGTGTCTCTACCAGTCACATTCTATTCTGTTGACGCTACCTTTTCTATTCTTATCCTGGCATCTGTCTGTCATTAGTATCGCTTAGTGCGTTCGATGTTCTACGGTGCTGTAATTGTTTTGATAATCTCTGGGTTGCTGTGTAACGTTGACGCGCTGAAAATGATGGATAGGTGAATATGTCACATAGCCCCACTCCAGATTGTTCTAGGGTATGGAACTAAGTTTCCAGCATTTACAGTGGTCAAGCTTTTCCTATATGATTTACTCCAATGTATTCTCTCCTGTATCTGATTGACCTGGTTCATCAGACACTGGGTGTCGACTTAGAAAGTCTGCTCCCACATTCATCTTTCCAGGGACATATTCTATCTGGAACGAGTATGGTTGTAGAAGTAGTGACCACCTCATAAGTCTTGCATTCAAATTTTTGGATGCTGCGAGAAACATAAGTGGTTGATGATCACATTGTACAGTGAAGTGTTTTCCATATAGGTATGCCTGAAACTTCTGTACACTCCATACGAGAGCTAAACATTCTCTCTCGATAACACTATAATTCTTCTCCGCTGCATTCAATTTCCTGCTGGCATAAGCTACAGGGAATAGCTCTGATGTTTCATCTCCTTTTCTCTGCAACAGCGTTGCCCCAATTCCTACGTCACTGGCGTCTGTACGCAGTACGAATGGTTGGTTGAGATCTGGCAGATGTAAAACTGGGTGATTGGTTAAGGCTTGTTTGAGTGCTGTGAAAGCTCTCTCACATTCAGCAGACCAATTGACTTTCTCTGGGTTCCCTTTTTTGGTAAGATCCGTTAAAGGTGCTGACAGAGTATTGAAGTCTTTAATGTATCGTTGATAGAATCCACCCAAAGATACGAATGATCTCACATCCTTCTTTGTCTTTGGACGAGGTGCTCTCTGGAGTTTGTCCACGTTTCCTTCCTGTGGAGTTATTAGTCCATGAGATATCTTATGACCTAAAAAGTCCAATTCTTGGAATCCTACTTGACATTTCTTTGGCCTAGCCGTTAATCCAGTTTCTCTGAGTCGTCTGAACAAAAGATGTAGTGTTTCTACATGCTTGTCAAATGTTTCAGTTGCGATCAGTATATCATCCATAAAGTGACTAATGTCTGGATGGTGTAGTGGGTCAAGTAATTTTCTCATCATACGTGTAAAAACGCTAGGAGCATTACTTAATCCGAATGGAAGTACGTTGAACTCATAGTGTCCTCCAGGCGTACTGAAAGCTAACCATGGTCTAACCTCCTCCTTTACAGGAATCTGATAATATCCCTTACTGAGATCAATCCTAGTAAAGTACTTCGCTCGGTTGAGTGCTGTGAAGAGTTTGTTCTGATCAGGCAGAGGTTCTGCTTGAAATTCAGTAATAGCATTGAGCTGTCGATAGTCGATGCACAATCTATGTTCTCCACTTGGCTTTCTCAGTAATACGACGCTGGCACTGTAAGGTGATTCAGACGGTGAAATTATTCCTGCGGTGAGTAGCTGTTGTATTTCTTCCTCTAAAGTCTTTTGCTTTGCATAAGGAACTGGGTAAGTCTTGACTCGCACAGGCACTGTGTCATTTAACTTCATGTCAAATTCCTCCAAATCAGTTCTTCCTGGCTTATCTGTAAGTACGTCTGCATACATAACCATAAGTTCCCGAATCTGCTCCTGCTGATCCTTTGTTAAGTTGGGATTAATTTCCACATCCTTAAAGGTCTCTTTGGCTTGCAGTGGGTACTCGACTCCCATTGTTGATCCTTCTTCGACTTCAGTAGCCACACTCATGGCCATCAGATGTGCAGGTTCGGTGGTTGAGGGTCTTTCATTATATTTCTTCAGAAGGTTTATGTGAAATACTTTCATCTTGCCTTTGACAGAAATCTTGTAGTTGGTACGTGAGATTTTCTCCGTCACTACATAAGGTCCTCTCCATCCTATTTGCAGCTTATTCTGACTGGTTGGAAGCAGCAACATCACCTTCTCTCCCACCTCTAACTCTCTATCTTTTGCCTTGCGATTGAAGTAGCTAGCAATTCTTCGTCTGGCTTTACGTAGATTGACATTCGCTTGTTTCCAACTGTGTTGTAAACGATTCTTCAACTCGGCAACATACGTAGATGCAGTCACGACTGTATCGTCTGTATGATCATCAGTCCATGTTCGTAGCAATGCCTCCAATGGCCCCTTGATTGGTCGTCCAAACAACAATGTTGCTGGAGCAAAACCTGTTGAGTGATGGGGTACCTCCCTATAAGCGAATAGTGCTGCGGGTAAATACAAATCCCAATCCTCCGTATTCTCCTGGGCAATTTTGCGCAGAATACTAATCAAGGTCCCGTTCCACCGCTCCACAAGTCCGTTGGATTGCGGGTAATATGGTGAACTAAAGATATGGCGTGAATGAAAAAGTCTAAATGTCTCCTCCATAAGTTTACCACGAAACTGTGAACCGTTGTCCGTCAAGATTCTTTGGGGGAATCCTAGACGTGTGAATATTCCTAATAATGCTTCAGCAACGTGTTTGGAGTCACAGCTTGGCATAGGAACCGCTTCGGCCCACATGGTCGTTGTGTCCACAAGCGTTAATATGAATCGATTTCGCCTCTTCGTTGCGGAGAGGGGTCCGATTATGTCTACAGCTACCTTCTCGAACGGTATTCCTGTTATGGGCAGATCACCCAACATTGCCGGTGGTGTCCGGTGTTTTGGTGATACTTTCTGACACTGTGGGCATGATTTTACAAACCGTTGTATGTCTGCGTTCATCCCTGGCCAAAAGTAGTGAGTTGCAATGCGCTGTGTAGTGGCGTTGATACCCATATGCCCACTAAAGGGTAGACTGTGGCCCATTTCAAGAATCTGAGCCCTGTGTGGAGTTGGTACAACAAGTTGGTTGAACTCTTGTCCAGCTCTCCCTGCTTTCCTGTATAGAAGTGCTGACTTCATAAACAGCTCACCTTTACGTGGAGGTAAATGTGATTTAGGCAGTTTCCTGAAGCAGGGTTCCAAGGTGCTATCGGCTTCTTGTGCCCTCTTCAGTTCCTCCTTTCGAGGGATTGGCGTAGTTGTTTCCGGAGTCTTTTTCGTCTGGGATCGAGTTGTCATCGTCGACATCGCCACAGGTTGAACAGGTTCTCCTAGAATTATAAATCTACAGCCAAGAATTACGGGATATATAGGATCTTCTAAGACTGCAGCCTTGATTGTCCCAGTGACATAACGAGATGCTATGCTCACCTTTGCCACCGGAAGAGACATAGTTGTAGAGCTCTTCAGGGGTCCCTGTAATTCGACGATCTCCTCTGTCACCTGTTCCGGGTGAACTAAGGATGATGATACAACACAGTCGTACGATAACCCGGTATCATAGAGACAGGTCGTCTTGAATCCATTCAGCAATATGGACTCGACAACCGGAAGATGAGATGCGGTGTCTTTATGAGGTGTCTGGTTGGACGTTTCATCAGTGTTCACTCCTTTCTCTCTTCGGCTGGCCAAACAAGCAGCTGTGTGTGGAGGTGGCTTCTTCCGACAATTCTTCAATGTGTGTCCTTTAATTTTACAATTAGTGCAGAATAATTTTTCCTCCTTCGCTGTTGTTTGGGCTGTGTTCTGAGGGATGTTTTTGGTTTTCCAATTTTTCTTGGTGCCCAAGTTGCCATCACCTTCCTTTGCTTTTGAAGTTTTATCCTGAGGGGGAATGTTGGCCGAACGTCCCTTACCTCCGATTTCCTTCTGAGATTTCTCAAATCTCTCGGCTAGGATGATGATGCTTTCTAGTCGGTCAGCTCCGTTCTGGGTTAAGAATGCTTTCATTTCATTCGACATCTTTCCTTTTAGCTGATCTATGATGATCATCTCTCGGAGCCCTTCAAAACTCTCATCAAACCTACCCAGACTTGCCCATCGTTGAACATAAGATTTCAGCCTTTCAACTAATTGCGCATAACTTTCGCCCGGTTCTTTCCTTGCGGTTTTGAATCGAACTTTGTAAGAGTCCCCGTCCACTTCGAATCGGCTCAAGAGTGCCTTTTTGAGTGTTTCGTAATCCTGTTGTTCTTCTCGAGTGAGTCTAGAGAACACGTCATACGAGGTAGACCTTAAAGCTTGCGATAGTTTCGTCGCCCATTTTTCCTGTTCTAGACCACAACTGACGCACATAAGTTCGAAACGTGATAAAAAAGCCTCGACATTGTCCGTCTGTTCATTAAATGGTTCTAGTGGAAATGACATCGCTCCGGAATTTTGGTACGAGACGTTGGAATGTTGTTCTGTCACTGGAAAACCTAGTGAGTTTGAGGGGGTGGGGGGAATCCCTCCCTCTAGTCTTCGGATCTCCAGATCAGTCTCCATTCTCTTCAACTCCAGTTGATGTTGACGTTCTCGTTCCCTATCCCTTATTTCATCTTCATGTTTCCTTTGTTCTAACTCATAAGCTTGTAGGCGTTGTTTCTCCTTTTCAGCGATTTCAGCTTGAAGTTTCTGTTGTTCTAATTCATATGATTGTAGGCGTTGCTTCTCCTTTTCAGCGATATCAGCCTGAAGTTTCTGTTGTTCTAATTCATATGATTGTAGGCGTTGCTTCTCCTTTTCAGCGATTTCAGCCTGCAACTTCTCCCTCCTGTCGAATTCATCTGATACAAATTTAGCCAGCTCAGGGCCGTCTAAATTGCATAGCTTGCCTATTTCTACTGTCTGGGCACGGAACTTAGCAGCCTCGGCCATGCTCTATTTTTGTTTACCCTATCTTTTTGTAAAAAAAAATAATACTGTGCAGTTTGCTCAGGTCTGGGTAAGCCTGTCACTTCCCGGATCTGAAATTATACAGCATAACATGCACAATATTAACAAGCAAAAACTAACTAATGTCCGCTGACCCAAGTAAAATAGTTCTTATACACCACGAGAATCTGACCTAAGAAATAATTGCAACTTAAATTCTTGTCTTTCTGTCAATGCTCCTCAAGCTAAAGACAGAAGCAAAGAAGTACCCAGAATGATTGCACTCTTCCCAAAAGAACTTGAAATTTTGATAGAGATTTCCCTATGGAGAAAAATTTTTCCCAGTCGGTGATGAAATTCTCTAAGTCCAAATTCCTCTATAGAAAGACATCTTCTCGAAAGAGAATAATGTTGTAGATGGTAAATTCTCACTCTATTTCCTCTGGAACACCTTTTTCTGAAATATAGACCTATTTGAAAGAGGCCCTCCTTTTTTCAGAAGAAATGATCAGTCACTTGCCATATTCTATCTATAATTGTCATTCATATCATATGGAGGTCAATCAGTACCCCACATGATGTTCATTTATCATATGTGAAGTGACAAAGTTAAAAATCTTAATTTGTTTAACAACCTCTATAATTGTCAATCATATCATATGGAAGTCAATCAGTACCCCACATGATGTCTATTCAACATATGTAAACATGACAAAGTTGGAAATCTAAATTTGTGTAAGAATTTCTATAATTGTTCAAAACAAGTACAATGTCACCAATTCACACATGAATACTGTTCACATCTAGTGTCACTGATCTACTATAGTTTAGAATCCCTCGTCAGATATCTATCTATTCCCAGGGTTTATCATCTAGGATAATAGTTATCTAAACTGTCTGCTGGGTTTCAAAGTCCGGGACGGGCATCCAATATATGTCGTATATTTTGAAGGGACTGGCAATCACTAAAGTGCATGACCCATCTCTGTTAAAGGTAGCTGGGCCCCATCCTCTTCTTATATGTAAATAGATCAAGAATACGACCCTTGAAAGATTTACAGACTCGGATTTGGTTATTCGTCTAAGGGTGTGTGGTCCTCTTTTAATAGAAAAGTCATCACTAGGTTTGTCCCCTGTCTTTCCACCTGGTATTTAATGGTATAGCTCACGAACCCCCTTCTTCCATCTTAAGAAATTGTCTGAAAAGACTTTCTCAATAAGAATCAGGTGCAATATAACATGGATTTGGAACAGTTAAAGATGAAGAGTCTCCTGTTCTCTCTCTCCAACTAAGAATTTATCTTATGTGAATGTGTATCTGTTAATTAAACATTCAACAAACACAAGGGAGCATTGAGACATGTTCTACACACAAGATAGAGATTTTCCCACAGATAGTTTGGACTGACAAATTAAGTGGAAGAGATCTTCACATTTAAACAAATTTATTGACTGTGCCAGTTTCCTTTGGCCTATTTGACATTTTCTTCGTTTTTTCATCAGCTGTTGACATTTACAGAATGAAATAGAAAAAAACTTTCATAGGACCAAGTATAGTCAGTCAATAAATAATAACATTCATTGTATAGTGAGATATTTTAACTACCAAAATGTGTTATAGTTAACAATTTCTACATCCAACAATAATTCAAGAAAATCATTTTCTGAGAGGGTGAAGTTTGTGGGAGTGATAAGAAAACCTGGTGTGATGAGATGTGGATAAGCCTGGGTCCATGGTCTGATGGATCCACTTCAGGTTGGGCCAGTTTAGCTTCACTGAAGACTTCTCATTCTCTGCTTAAGGCTGGAGTCATCTGCCATCACAGGTGTTGATCATCTCATTCACTCCTCTTCCCTCCTTGTTGGTTAGGTGTGGCACCAAGACATCACTGTTTAAAATTCATACAGGTATGTATAATCCTTTACAGCATGTTCATAGTGTGAACACAACATAACAAAACAAAAATGATAAGATCAGAAGAAGTATTGTTGTGTTACTTTGGGGTGGGTCAGAGATTATTACTCTGGATGCAGCTTCTGTTGTCTGGTACCTGCTGTATGCATTTCCTCAGTGGACCTGTAGTTCAGTGAGTAGTGTACAGTCAGACACAGATAAGAGTGATAATGCGATGTTCCCTGAATCATGGTAATCAAGCTGACAGGCAAGATCAACACAAGTATGAGATGCATTTGTATAAATGGCATACATTTAAACATCCACATTACTCTATTTGTTCTACATTGTGTATATAATTGTTTATCTGTACTTTCCAAGGCAACTACTTCCTATTCTAAATCATTTCCTTGTTCCTGCTGTTGTGGTGTGGAGTTGTGTGGTGTGAAGTGTATTGTGTTGAGTTAACTTCTGTTGTGTGGGGTTCCATAGCTTGTACTAATTGTCCTCACATCTACATCAGTTAATATGAGTTTAACTCATCTAGTGTGCTTTTATTGTGGTTCATGTCCAACATACAGAATTTCTGATGTGTATTTGTTACAAAATGTAATCTATACAAGGTCATGACACAATATATTAGAAAAAAAATTATTACTTAAAGTATTTTTCCCTAATACTCTCCTCCTCTCTGTCTACTTATACTTCTCCTACATCTTTTACCAGTGCATATCATGTCCATTCTGTTGGCGACACAGTTGGCTATAGACCAAGGTAATTTTCACCCGTTAGTCTGAGCAGATTAAGTAGGTCGGCTATCACAAATGGTGTTTGTGAACATAAACCTATTTTAAGCAATGCAGTTGATGTAGTGCGTTGTCTAAATAAAATCTGACACATGAATAAACTAATTTCTATCAAATACTATTTGTTTTCAATTCGTAAAGAGAAAAGGAAGAGTATAATTCCTGTTTCAGTTCTTTAGATTGCAAAATAGACAGAATTAAGTACATTTTTAAGCAAGGTAGTGTTTCGTTTGCACCAGCTGACTATCTCTGCAGAAACGTTTTCCTAGAAGTTTTTGATGAAAAGCATTTGAGTGCATTGGAAATTTCATCTCGTACATTATTCTGTGATAGATTATAGTCATATGCACATAGTGAAGTTGTTAGATGTAGTGTAGAAAGTCAGAGTTTTGCAGTTTTGAGAAATTATAAGATGTCGGTTTCGCCGGGGAAGTGGCACCAGTATTGAAGTTGCGATCGGCAGTTTTTCACATTTTCAGAGATTTATTTTGTCAAAAATACAATTCATTGGACGCACAACACTGGATACCTTTACGTTATACATCGTGGTACCACTTAGATCTGAGAATCACATGCCTACCTCAGACTAGATCAAACTGCCCGTTGTAAAAGTTTGAAAGTTGGACAACACATAGCTTTGGCGACTGCTCGCTCGCTCTGAAGTCATAGAAGTGCGCGGTTTTATTAAAGCGGCGCCCAAGCTGGGGGACGCTATATCCACGTGATGTGTCTCTACCAGTCACATTCTATTCTGTTGACGCTACCTTTTCTATTCTTATCCTGGCATCTGTCTGTCATTAGTATCGCTTAGTGCGTTCGATGTTCTACGGTGCTGTAATTGTTTTGATAATCTCTGGGTTGCTGTGTAACGTTGACGCGCTGAAAATGATGGATAGGTGAATATGTCACACTAACTAACTAACTAATGAACTAACTAACTAACTAATGAACTAACTAACTAACTAGCTAACTAATGAACTAACTAACTAGCTAAATAACTAACTAATGAACTAACTAACTGACTAACTAACTAACTAACTAATGAACTAACTAACTAACTAATGAACTAACTAACTAACTAATGAACTAACTAATGAACTAACTAACTAACTAACTAATGAACTAACTAACTAACTAACTAACTAATGAACTAACTAACTAACTAATGAACTAACTAACTAACTAATGAACTAACTAACTAACTAATGAACTAACTAACTAACTAACTAACTAATGAACTAACTAACTAACTAACTAATGAACTAACTACCTACCTACCTACCTACCTAACTAACTAACTAACTAACTAATGAACTAACTAACCAATGAACTAACTAACTAACTAACTAACTAACTAACTACCTACCTAACTAACTAACTAACTAATGAACTAACTAACCAATGAACTAACTAACTAACTAACTAACTAACTACCTACCTACCTAACTAACTAACTAACTAACTAATGAACTAACTAACTAACTAATGAACTAACTAACTAACTAACTAATGAACTAACTAACTAACTAACTAATGAACTAACTAACTAACTAACTAACTAACTCATTAACTCACTCACTCACTCACTCACTCACTATCATTTATTATTATTATTATTATTATTATTATTATTATTATTATTATTATTATTATTACAATTATCTTCTCTATAATTAATTGAGAATCATCACCACACATCATCATTAAAGTCACCTCGAGGACGGCGCTTATTGCCAGCACACACCTCTTGGAGGTCCGCGAGAAGAGCAGGCTCCTGGACATAATCTACTACTGGGACTCTTCTCTGTGAGGTCCGTGCCATCAACTGATTAGCCTGGTGGGGCTGGCCTGGAGCCAGTGGTCAAGATGTGTCCAACTCACTAGACATGAACTTAGAGTGAAGGATCCCTCCTTCATGGAGCAATTTGTCCAAGGTGTCAATCGCATTTCCTAGGGAGGTGAAGTGCACCAATAAGTGGCCGACCCTCCTGAAAAAGGGGGCCAATAGAGTCTCACTGAGACATTGGAGCCACTGGTGATCACGCTAGCGGCCATTGACACTATGACCTCTTCATGAACTGATCTCTAGGTAAGGGTCCATTGAGATGGGACACTATTGTCCACCTATTATATTGACATCGGATTAACCATTTTCCTGAATGCACCAGAGTTCGCTATCTGTATTGTCTGCTTGGTGTGCGTGAGACTGGGCACTTGTCAGTTTGTCCGGTGGGCTACGGTTATTAGAAACCCAGCGACTTACTTAAAATACAACATTTCAAGGGAGCGACAATTACAACACAATAAGGCCTGCAACACATGGTGTGTGGAGGGTTAGTACTACTACTACTACTACTACTACTACTACTACTACTACTACTACTACTACTACTACTACTACTACTACTACTACTACTACTACTACTACTACTACTACTACTACTACTACTACTACTACTACTACTACTACTACTGGTGGTTGCTGGTGGTGGTGGTAAAAGTCGTAGTAGTAGTAGTACTTTTACCACCACCACCAGCAACCACCAGTAGTAGTAGTAGTAGTAGTAGTAGTAGTAGTAGTAGTAGTAGTAGTAGTAGTAGTAGTAGTAGTAGTAGTAGTAGTAGTAGTAGTAGTAGTAGTAGTAGTAGTAGTAGTAGTAGTAGTAGTAGTAGTAGTAGTAGTAGTAGTAGTAGTAGTAGTAGTAGTAGTAGTAGTAGTAGTAGTAGTAGTAGTAGTAGTAGTAGTAGTCAGCATCTCCAATAAGGCCTTACAGGAGTAATGAGTTAACACTAGTCTAGTAGAGAGACACCAGACAGGGAAGACACCGAGTACTATTAATAACCTCACAGGGAGACACATTTGTGTCAGACCAGAGGTTGACGAGTACAGATGAGCGAGGGCTTTCCCCAAGCAATTCAGTAGCTGGTCCTTGCGAGTAACCGTGATATGCCAGGTTACTCGAACTCACTAGCCGGCGTGCTGGCAAGACCAGGCACGCAATGATAGCTACTGCACGGAGAGTAAATTGTCCGTGCTTTTCCACGCAATGTGTAGCGGGTGGACAGACTGACTGGATACGGTAGAGAGAGCAGACGTATCCTTGACCAATGCGATAGCTTTCTAGGCCATAGGCAAACATAGGGCTGTTCATTTAGATTGTGTAATGCTAGCATCATCTATCATCACGTTAATGTATTCATATTGTGTAATGATGATGAAACCTAACGCTCGTAGAGCCATTCAAATGTCGGCTCTGAATAAATTGCAGTCCTTTCGCAAATGTCATGAATTGTTATTTCGTGCAGTGCGAAAGTAGCGGAGTATTGAAAAGCTGCAGCGCACAAGTCGCTGACAGGCTAGACCCCGAATTGGTGTCAGAATGGTCAATGAATCAACGCCAGCGGCGAATTAGTGTGAGAACACAAGGAATAAACACCAGTAGACCCCGAATTGGTGTCAGAATGGTCAATGAATCAACGCCAGCGGCGAATTAGTGTCAGAACACAGGGAATAAACACCAGTAGACCCCGAATTGGTGTCAGAATGGTCAGTGAATCAACGCCAGCGGCGAATTAGTGTCAGAACACAGGGAATAAACACCAGTAGACCCCGAATTGGTGTCAGAACACAGCGAACCAACGCCAGCTGTACAATTACTGTCAGATTACAGTGAACATTTCTGAGCAGTCATAGCAGGCAGTTGTGGTAGTATTCAACGAGCAGTTAACGCCAACATGCAAGTGGTATTATAAACCACTGAACGAACGCTAGCTATCGATTGATATTACAAAATTATGTACCAGAATTAATTCAATGCACGTTTCAACATTATTGATGTGTGATATATTGCAAAGTAATACGAATTTGTTGTGATACATGCTATAAATTAATTTTTTTCTTTGTGGTGAATTATACGATCGCCAATTTGTGGATTGTGAACCACAATTGAGTCAAATTGGATCGGTAAAGTGTGAAATTCTACCAATATTATTTAGAAAGTGTGTTATTGTACTAAAAGCAACTGAAATGTATAAAATCATCAGTGAACATTACCATCGTAAATACCGTGTACATTTCATTGCGTGTGATACAGCCATCAATGTCACCATTCTACGAAATCAGTAAATAGATTAGCGACGAACTGCAGCCTAGAACGAAAGTACGCCAGAGTCAAACAGCGAAGACAAGACGACATTGACGGCCATACGACTAATCATCGCATTTATCATCTAACAATCATTCAGACGATCATATCATTCATCATTAATACCATTTATCACTATTTAGCACATTTTCATTCATCATTCGCATGAAATAGGAGATTGTATTAACAACTTGATGAAATATGAAACATTTGATAAAATAGGATGAATTGTGAGCTTGTATTTACAACTTAAGCGTGTGTCTAATTTTTGCTGCTCTACTAACCAGAAGCAGCCCGTGTGTTATCAAATCAAACCAGTGTGTAGTGTGAAAGACTGCGGTGGAACATCCCAAGTACCGTACGTTCCAACAAATTAGATGAGTATATTTTCCAAATATTTTGGTATGCTCTAACTTAATCATGCATCTTCTTTTCCAGCGAAAGGTGTACATTTACTAACACATCATTGTAAACTATTCTGTGCATATTATTGTATTATCATTTTAAACTAACATTACGCCACAAAATGGCGTCACTAAATGAATTTATCCAGGCGGGCATCGCAATGGGCCACACTGGCGATAGGCTAGAAAAATTGGCAGATGAAAAGTATAAAGAAGAGCTAGCTAGACAGAGAGATGAAAGAGCATTAGAAAGGCAGCATCAAAAAGAAATGAAAGAGGTCGAGGAAGCTACCAAACATAAGCAATTAGAGTTAGACCAGAAAAAATTAGAATTAGATCAAATTATCAAACAGAAACAGTTAGACTTAGAGCATGCCACCAAAGAAAAGCAGATACAGGTAGATTCAGAAACTAAACTAAAGATGAAGGAAATGGAGGTAGATTCTAACATACAAATAGCCTCTAGCAAACAAAAGAGCCAAGAAGAACAGAACAAATTTAGTAAGTACAAATGCCTTATCAAACCATACACTGTAGGTGATTCAATCAGCGCATGGACTGAAAATATAGAGTTCCAACTAAAAACACAGAAAATACCTTTAGAGGATTGGGCAATGATTTACATGAGGAACCTGAGTGGGAAGCCTTTAAAAGTAATAGAATCCATACCCACAGATCTTAGAAACAATTACCAGTACATACACGATAGGATAATGCAACATTTTCTTTTGGACGCTACTGGTTACCAAATTCAATTCTCACAGATTAAACCAAAAGCAACTGAAACGTTCTTAGACTACATTTCTAACGTGCAGAGCACATTTAAAAAATGGACTAAGGCGGCTAAAGTAGGTAACAGCTATGAAAAACTAGAAGAGCTAATGGTAATGGACAAAGTCGTTTCTACAGTGCCTACCCCTTTTGCTAAATTCTTACAACAATCAGATATTGATTCCATTCAACAATTAGAGAAACGGGGGTCAGCTTATTTTTCCTCTAATCGGGACATATTTAAAACTACATCATATGACACAGAAATTACAGCTTTTGCAAATAGAGTCCCTGATAGATCCTACAAACATAAAGACTATAGTAAGAAGGACAAACCATATCAAAAACCATCTCGATGTAATTATTGCAATCTTTTTCACCCAACTTATTCGATGTGTGATAAGAACCCCACAAATCCGTCACACCTACAACAAGTGATAAGTAAGCAAGAAAGCAGAAGATAATCGTTTAAACGTGCTGTAAAATGTTATTTTTGTTCAAGTTATGGCCACTATAGCAATAAATATCTTGGGAAACAGAGAATGAAGGCAAACAACGCAGCCCTCATCGATACATCATCAGACGATGAGAGTGACATAGATCCCGAACTTGTCAATGTATTGCCAACGAATGAATGTCAGAATTTATCATCAGTAACCGATATTTTAGACTTTAAGACGTGTAAAGTATGCCACCAGTTTCATGCGGAGGGGAGATTGAAATGTGGACACGTAATATCATGTTCAAATGAAGAAGCTAATGCAGTATGTGCCTCCAGAGGTAACCTTAAGTTCTACGATGCACAGGTCAATGGGCAACCATGCCAATGCTTAGTTGATAGCGGCAGCACTATACTGGGGTTAAGGAGAGTAGTAGTAGAAGTAGTAGTAGTAGTAGTAGTAGTAGTAGTAGTAGTAGTAGTAGTAGTAGTAGTAGTAGTAGTAGTAGTAGTAGTAGTAGTAGTAGTAGTAGTAGTAGTAGTAGTAGTAGTAGTAGTAGTAGTAGTAGTCAGCATCCCCAATAAGGCCTTACAGGAGTAATGAGTTAACACTAGTCTAGTAGAGAGACACCAGACAGGGAAGACACCGAGTACTATTAATAACCTCACAGGGAGACACATTTGTGTCAGACCAGAGGTTGACGAGTACAGATGAGCGAGGGCTTTCCCCAAGCAATTGGGTAGCTGGTCCTTGCGAGTAACCGTGATATGCCAGGTTACTCGAACTCACTAGCCGGCGTGCTGGCAAGACCAGGCACGCAATGATAGCTACTGCACGGAGAGTAAAGTGTCCGTGCTTGTCCACGCAATGTGTAGCGGGTGGACAGACTGACTGGATACGGTAGAGAGAGCAGACGTATCCTTGACCAATGCGATAGCTTTCTAGGCCATAGGCAAACATAGGGCTGTTCATTTAGATTGTGTAATGCTAGCATCATCAATCATCACGTTAATGTATTCATATTGTGTAATGATGATGAAACCTAACGCTCGTAGAGCCATTCAAATGTCGGCTCTGAATAAATTGCAGTCCTTTCGCAAATGTCATGAATTGTTATTTCGTGCAGTGCGAAAGTAGCGGAGTATTGAAAAGCTGCAGCGCACAAGTCGCTGACAGGCTAGACCCCGAATTGGTGTCAGAATGGTCAATGAATCAACGCCAGCGGCGATTTAGTGTCAGAACACAGGGAATAAACACCAGTAGACCCCGAATTGGTGTCAGAATGGTCAGTGAATCAACGCCAGCGGCGAATTAGTGTCAGAACACAGGGAATAAACACCAGTAGACCCCGAATTGGTGTCAGAACACAGCGAACCAACGCCAGCTGTACAATTACTGTCAGATTACAGTGAACATTTCTGAGCAGTCATAGCAGGCAGTTGTGGTAGTATTCAACGAGCAGTTAACGCCAACATGCAAGTGGTATTATAAACCACTGAACGAACGCTAGCTATCGATTGATATTACAAAATTATGTACCAGAATTAATTCAATGCACGTTTCAACATTATTGATGTGTGATATATTGCAAAGTAATACGAATTTGTTGTGATACATGCTATAAATTAATTTTTTTCTTTGTGGTGAATTATACGATCGCCAATTTGTGGATTGTGAACCACAATTGAGTCAAATTGGATCGGTAAAGTGTGAAATTCTACCAATATTATTTAGAAAGTGTGTTATTGTACTAAAAGCAATTGAAATGTATAAAATCATCAGTGAACATTACCATCGTAAACACCGTGTACATTTCATTGCGTGTGATACAGCCATCAACGTCACCATTCTACGAAATCAGTAAATAGATTAGCGACGAACTGCAGCCTAGAACGAAAGTACGCCAGAGTCAAACAGCGAAGACAAGACGACATTGACGGCCATACGACTAATCATCTCATTTATCATCTAACAATCATTCAGACGATCATATCATTCATCATTAATACCATTTATCACTATTTAGCACATTTTCATTCATCATTCGCATGAAATAGGAGATTGTATTAACAACTTGATGAAATATGAAATATTTGATAAAATAGGATGAATTGTGAGCTTGTATTTACAACTTAAGCGTGTGTCTAATTTTTGCTGCTCTACTAACCAGAAGCAGCCCGTGTGTTATCAAATCAAACCAGTGTGTAGTGTGAAAGACTGCGGTGGAACATCCCAAGTACCGTACGTTCCAACAAATTAGATGAGTATATTTTCCAAATATTTTGGTATGCTCTAACTTAATCATGCATCTTCTTTTCCAGCGAAAGATGTACATTTACTAACACATCATTGTAAACTATTTTGTGCATATTATTGTATTATCATTTTGAACTAACATTACGCCACAAAATGGCGTCACTAAATGAATGTATCCAGGCGGGCATCGCAATGGGCCACACTGGCGATAGGCTAGAAAAATTGGCAGATGAAAAGTATAAAGAAGAGCTAGCTAGACAGAAAGATGAAAGAGCATTAGAAAGGCAGCATCAAAAAGAAATGAAAGAGGTCGAGGAAGCTACCAAAAATAAGCAATTAGAGTTAGACCAGAAAAAATTAGAATTAGATCAAATTATCAAACAGAAACAGTTAGACTTAGAGCATGCCACCAAAGAAAAGCAGATACAGTTAGATTCAGAAACTAACCTAAAGATGAAGGAAATTGAGGTAGATTCTAACATACAAATAGCCTCTAGCAAACAAAAGAGCCAAGAAGGACAGAACAAATTTAGTAAGTACAAATGCCTTATCAACCATACACTGTAGGTGATTCAATCATCGCATGGACTGAAAATATAGAGTTCCAACTAAAAACACAGAAAATACCTTTAGAGGATTGGGCAATGATTTACATGAGGAACCTGAGTGGGGAGCCTTTAAAAGTAATAGAATCCATACCCACAGATCTTAGAAACAATTACCAGTACATACACGATAGGATAATGCAACATTTTCTTTTGGACGCTACTGGTTACCAAATTCAATTCTCACAGATTAAACCAAAAGCAACTGAAACGTTCTTAGACTACATTTCTAACGTGCAGAGCACATTTAAAAAATGGACTAAGGCGGCTAAAGTAGGTAACAGCTATGAAAAACTAGAAGAGCTAATGGTAATGGACAAAGTCGTTTCTACAGTGCCTACCCCTTTTGCTAAATTCTTACAACAATCAGATATTGATTCCATTCAACAATTAGAGAAACGGGGGTCAGCTTATTTTTCCTCTAATCGGGACATATTTAAAACTACATCATATGACCCAGAAATTACAGCTTTTGCAAATAGAGTCCCTGATAGATCCTACAAACAGAAAGACTATAGTAAGAAGGACAAACCATATCAAAAACCACCTAGATGTAATTATTGCAATCTTTTTCACCCAACTTATTCGATGTGTGATAAGAACCCCACAAATCCGTCACACCTACAACAAGTGATAAGTAAGCAAGAAAGCAGAAGATAATCGTTTAAACGTGCTGTAAAATGTTATTTTTGTTCAAGTTATGGCCACTATAGCAATACATGTCTTGGGAGACAGAGAATGAAGGCAAACAACGCAGCCCTCATCGATACATCATCAGACGATGAGAGTGACATAGATCCCGAACTTGTCAATGTATTGCCAACGAATGAATGTCAGAATTTATCATCAGTAACCGATATTTTAGACTTTAAGACGTGTAAAGTATGCCACCAGTTTCATGCGGAGGGGAGATTGAAATGTGGACACGTAATATCATGTTCAAATGAAGAAGCTAATGCAGTATGTGCCTCCAGAGGTAACCTTAAGTTCTACGATGTACAGGTCAATGGGCAACCATGCCAATGCTTAGTTGATAGCGGCAGCACTATACTGGGGTTAAGGAGAGTAGTAGTAGTAGTAGTAGTAGTAGTAGTAGTAGTAGTAGTAGTAGTAGTAGTAGTAGTAGTAGTAGTAGTAGTAGTAGTAGTAGTAGTAGTAGTAGTAGTAGTAGTAGTAGTAGTAGTAGTATCTTCTGTCTCCTGTCTTATCTATGTCCTACCTAACACTTTGACATACTCCCGTGGCTCCCCCGTATTGCGTCACCAAATTCAAACTAGTAGGTGTGACGCAATGTCGTCGAAGCATATAAGAAATAAGTTGGATCTAATTTGTCAAGGTGTTTTTAGGAGTTCACTACTCATGTCCTTAGGTACCACTCTTGACTTATATAAGTCTGCTACGCAGTCGATGTATTTACCCACTGGTTTATGATCAGTGTCCCACACCTGTACTGTTGACAAGAGTCACTACTCTTTCACATTACACTCCTGGAAGCTGTATCGACCCAAGGCCAATTTGTTTTTAAAACACTGCTTCTTTAAATATCGAAAACCGGTATTCCGAACAGATTGTTCCTGTTACGGACACAATTCATGAGTATAACATTCATGGCTCCCGTGCAATGTACTTCAACATCTCTTACAAGTTGTGTGTTTGCTGATGTTCACCTATCTGACTTCCGCTTGCGGATAAACTCTATACTGTGTCATCAACATTTCTATAAGTCTATTGTGTCCCCTGTGCATGTGTAATCTCCCTTAGAAATTCCTGCTGTATGCACGTTATCTGTTTGTATTTCTGTTTGTATACGTGTTAATTTATACTTTATGCATGCTTAAATTAGAAACATAAGTGTATGTTAATAATTCATGTGATTAAAGCTTTCAAGTGTCGCAGGTAGGTTTGTGCAAGTCACAAATGAATGCCTATGCTTGATTTGTGAGATGCGTCGCCGAACTGAGACGCTGGAAAACATCACCATAGCTGTAATGCAATAGTGGCTGCAACACATATAAAATTACACGCTCACATGTGTTACACAGAAGACGAAGACGATTTATAAATAACTCAATTGTGCGGAAAAATGCACCACTGAACATACATAATATATTTAATACTTTCACTCTTCCTTCCACTCATCTTTTGTCAACTGATGTAAACAATGCAAATTTAAAAATATTTTTCTCATTAAAATAAAAATGGGCTCGTTTTGAACAATCATTGAGCCGTATCGTAGTACTTTTTACTAGTACTTTTATATTACAGTAAAGTATGTACAACGTTTTTGGATTGCTTAAGGCGAACGAGCTATTCTAAATAGATGGTTTACTATACTTTGGTCTAATGGGTGTTACTATCTAAGGAAAGGTAATTTCATTAATTAAACAAGATGTAGGAGAAATGTGTTGGCTCCCTTAAAGTAAGCTGTTGTAAATGAGCCTAATAATTTCTAATTTCATTTAATTGAAAATCAATCTAAATTAAATTATCCTAGCTAACCACTATTATTAAGTTTCGAGACAGTAGTCTCCTAAGAGACCTGTATGTTCTAATTATAATAGTATAGAGGTGTTCATAGCTTAACTATAGTTTATCTTTAAGTGTAACTAACTGAGTTTAACTATCACTAAAACTAATTTAATTTCGATTATTGTCACATTTCTTTGAATGTATTCTAAACATAAAGAAAATGTATTTAATCATGTAACTTCATTAAAAATCATGTTATGCATCATAAATAAGTTCATGTTATGCATTATAAATAAATACATGTTATATAAATGCACTATCTAAGCTAAGTTAATCGTAGCTCCGGGCGAGGATGATGTACCGCCAATATGCCAATAAAGGTGCAAAAACCTTACAGCTTGCACCTGAAGAAGAGGTGTTATTACTATTACCTTATAAGAGTGACCTATTATTAACATCATGGCAAGGGCCATTCAAAATAGTGAGAAAAGTATCTAATGTTGACTATGAAATATCACTGAACAACAAACTCAAGATATTCCATATCAACATGTTCAAACCATACTACTCTAGGCAAGAACAGCAGACAGAAGACGAACACAATGTACCCACAACAACCAACCAGACAAGAGACAAACACAATGCAACCACAGCAACCAACCAAACAGAAGACGAACACGGTGCAACCACAGTAATCAACCAAACAGAGGACGATGACATGGAACTACCAGTACCGACAGTCGACACTACAACAACGATTGACAGTATACATCTGGGACCGAAAATGACAGACGAACAAAAACAACAGACAATAGCATTACTGACAGAATACAAACAAATTTTCTCAGACATTCCAGGTAGGAAAGATAGGATACAACACTCTATTGTTCTCTCTGACTATACTCCTATTAAATGTCGACCATACTCCATCACGCTGAACTATAGGGAGAATCTCGACAAAGAAATTCTGAGTCTTGAATCTTGTGGGATAATTCAGAAATCCCAATCAGAATACTCCTTTCCCATCGTCTTAGTGAAAAAGAAGGATTCTACTATCAGACTCTGCGTCGACTACAGAAAGCTTAATTCAGTAACGAAGACAGACGCAGAACCTATCCCTTCCTGTGACGATCTAATCTTAAACATGTCAGCTTCTACCATCTTTTCAAAACTTGACCTAACTAAAGGCTACTGGCAAATTCCTATGCATAAAGATTCCATCCATCTTACTGCCTTTGCAACACCTTTAGGTCTGTATGAGTGGCGTTTTCTTCCTTTCGGCCTTCGCAATGCGCCTGCTACTTTTGTCCGCCTTACCAGAGAGCTCTTGCATGGAGTAACAAACACACAAACTTATATAGATGACATTTGTGTACATACAACAGACTGGACTACACACATACAAACCTTAAGACGGGTCTTCAAAAGAATTAAGTTGTTTGGACTTAATATCAAACCAACCAAAGTGGAGTTGGCACTGGAGGAGATAGATTTCTTAGGCCATACAATATCAAAGGGCCACTTAAAAAGTGATGACAAAATTGTAACCAAAATTTTGAACCTCACTATGCCAACAACCAAGAAGCAAGTGAGAAGTTTACTTGGTTTAGTGAATTACTACAACAAATTTATTCCTAATTTGGCTCAAATTACCAGTGTTTTTTTCTGATTTATTGAAATTTAATGTAAAAATAAATATACACGATGCTATTTTAAATGATGCAATGTCAAAACTGAAACATCATTTCAGCAATATCCCTATTTTGAAGTTACCTAACCCAAAATTACAATATACTCTTAGGACTGATGCGAGCACTACTACGATCTCCGGCGTGCTCCTCCAAGAGTATGAGGGAATCCTTCATCCAGTTTTGTATGTAAGTCGCAAGCTCACTCCAACGGAAGCCAAATACGATGTTTCTCAATTGGAGGCACTGGCGATTGTATATTGTGTTAGTAAATTACATAGATTTCTGACAGGAACACACTTTGTCGTGGAAACTGACAATTCCCCGTTGTTAGCGATGGAAACAGGGCTCCCAAAGAATAATAGCATATACCGTTGGTCCTTGATACTCCAGAACTACTCATTTTCTGTAAGACACATTAAGGAAAGCAACAATACGTTAGCAGACTTGTTAACCAGACCCTCAGACTTTGAAGTGCAACAGAAGAAGGACGACGTTACATCGTCACCAGCGTCTGCAGTTGCGGCAGATTAGCCATTGTATATAGAACTGTGATAGTAATGTTAATACAGAAGGACGACGTAACATCGTCACCGACATCTGCAGAAATTATAGACTATCCATTGTATATAGAACTGTGATAGTAATGTTAAGACAGAAGGACGATGTTACATCGTCACCGGCATCTGCAGAAATTAGATACTATCCATTGTATATAGAATTGTGTTAATAGGATTAAGACAGAAGGGCGACGTTACATCGTCACCGGCATCTACAGCTACGATATAAAATAACCATGTGTATAAATTGTGATAATGATTTAGCACTGAGCGAAGACGCGACATCATCACTTTCACCTGGAGCTACGACTAACTTAGCTTAGATAGTGCATTTATATAACATGCATTTATTTATAATGCATAACATGTATGTAATTATGATGCATAACATGATTTTTAATTAATCTGCACGATTAAATAAATTTTCTTTATGTTTAGAATATACGCAAAGAAATGTGACAATAATCGAAATTAAATTAGTTTCAGTGATAGTTAAACTCAGTTAGTTAAACTTAAAGATAGACTATAGTTAAGCTATGAACACCTCTATACTATTATAATTAGAACATACAGGTCTCTTAGGAGACTACTGTCTCGAAACTTAATAACAGTTATTTAGGATAATTTAATTTAGGTTATAATTTAGATTAAGTTTCAATTAAATGTAGTCAGAATTTATTAGGCTCATGTATAACATAGTACTTTAAGGGAGCCAACACATTTCTCCTACATCTTGTTTAGTTAATGAAATTACCTTTCCTTAGTTAGTAACACACTTTAGACCAAAGTATATTAAACCATCTATTTAGAATAGTTCGTTCGATTAGCATTGCCTTAAGCTATCCAACAACGTTGTAAATACTTTACTGTAATATAGAAGTACTAGTAAAAAGTACTACGATACGGCTCAATGATTGTTCAAAACAAGCCCATTTTTAGTGAGAAAAATATTTTTAAACTTGCATTGTTTACACCAGTGAACAAAAGATGGGTGGAAGGAAGAGTGAAAGTATTAAATATATTATGTATGTTCAGTGGTGCATTTTTTTCCGCACAATTGTGTTTTTTATGAATTGTCTTCGTCTTCTGTGTAACACATGTGAGCGTGTAATTTTATATGTGTTGCAGCCACTATTACATTACAGCTATGGTGATGTTTTCCAGCGTCTCAGTTCGGCGACGCATCTCACAAATCAATCATATGCATTTATTTGTGACTTGCACAAACCTACCTGCGACACTTGAAAGCTTTAATCACATGAATTATTAACATACACTTATGTTTCTAATTTAAGCATACATAAAGTATAAATTAACACGCATACAAACAGAAATACAAACAGATAAAGTGCATACAGCAGGATTTTCTAAGGGAGATTACACATGTACAGGGGACACAATAGACTTATAGAATTGTTGATGACACGGGGAGAGTTTATCCGCAAGCGGAAGTCAGATAGGTGAACATCAGCAAACACACAACTTATAAGAGATGTTGAAGTACATTGCACGGGAGCCATGAATTTTATATTCATGATTTTTTCCGTAACAGGAACAATCTGTTCGGGATACCGGTTTTCGATATTTAGAGAGGCAGTTTTTTAAAAACAAATTGGCCTTCGGTCGATACAGCTTCCAAGAGTGTAATGTGGAAGAGTAGTAACTCTTGTCAACAGTACAGGTGTGAGACACTGATCATAAACCAGTGGGTAAATACATCGACTGTGTAGCAGACTTATATAAGTCAAGAGTGGTACCTAAGGACATGAGTAGTGAACTCCTAAATACACCTTGACAAATTAGATCCAACTAATTTTTTATATGCTTCGACGACATTGCGTCACACCTACTAGTTTGAATTTGGTGACGCAATACGGGGGAGCCACGGGAGTATGTCAAAGTGTGAGGTAGGACATAGATAGGACAGGAGACAGAAGAGGGGTAAGGACAGATAGGACGTAGATAAGGACCTCTATAAGGGAATAGATAGAGTAGAGACAGGCTGCAAGGGATAACGTAGAACAGTTATAAGACAGGGCTTAGATAAGGACACGGACATGTCATATCTAGGACATCAGTGGGACCAACGCCGAGGATAGCGCGGGGGACGCTAGTTCACGGGACAACACCCGTAAACAGACTTAGCAGTAGTACATTCCAAGGTTGACACGAACAAGACGACTGTTCTACGTGCCGAGTGGAACATCACGAGGTTTTGCTGACCGCACTGAATCTAGGACGACAAGGGCAGCGAGTAGACTGAAGTTAACCAGACGGGACCCGACAGTCATCCATACAGGACGTGTGATTTCCGAGAGTCAATGTGTAGTTTACGAGGGCGCATGTTATAGATCGCGAGAGTGAGATTGTATTTGATGATGTATGAGTTTTGTGAGGAAAGGCGACTACTGTATATTTAGGCAGGCAATTACCGCCTGAATCTGAATGTGTAAATATATATCAGGTTCGCCTGAAATAAAGTATATGATGTCCATCCACGCATGAAGTTTCTTTGAGGTGTGGATGAAGTGGCGAGAGTGCCTGAATGCAATGTGAGATGCTGACAAGTAGTAGTAGTAGTAGTAGTAGTAGTAGTAGTAGTAGTAGTAGTAGTAGTAGTAGTAGTAGTAGTAGTAGTAGTAGTAGTAGTAGTAGTAGTATTATAGTAGTAGTAGTAGTAGTAGTAGTAGTAGTAGTAGTAGTAGTAGTAGTAGTAGTAGTAGTAGTCCTCGTCGTCGTCGTCGTCGTCGTCGTCGTCGTCGTCGTCGTCGTCGTCGTCGTCGTCGTCGTCGTCGTAGTAGTAGTAGTAGTAGTAGTAGTAGTAGTAGTAGTAGTAGTAGTAGTAGTAGTAGTAGTAGTAGTTTTTTGCGCTAGCTCGCTTTGAACTCAAGCGTAGTCCATACACACTATATATAGTAGTAATTTTTGCATGTGGATTAGCTTTCTCTATTAATAGTGTCCTTCGCCATCAGGCAAACCCACTCCGACTTCAGAGGTACTTGTAATTTACGTCCCCAATTCAAGGCCAACATTTTAGTCCAGCTGTCTGGTGTAGGGGTTAAACCGATTACCTCGACATCAGCACATCGGATGTTTAAGAACATGCGTTCTTACCCATTCGGCCATAATTCAACTTAACAGAGTATAAATAAACATTAGTTCCATTATTGTAAGTGAAACTATTAATTCTGTTGTAGTGTGACATGTGATAAAGCTGAATATTCTGTTATAATGTGACATGTTACGATGCAGGTAAACATTAGTTCTGTTATAATGTGACAAGTAGGCATACTTTGTTTAGTGGTTAAGTGTTACACTGCCTGGGGAATCAGTACTATCAGGCTAGGGTTTGGTGATACTGTTCATGTTCACTAAGCAAAGGAAAGACTGACCACCTGTCAGAATCTCACTCGCCCGCGCCTGGAAGGCGACGAACAAGGACGAATGTGAACTCAACTAGCAGCAACTGCGCAGTGGCCAATGGTCAGCGTGGCGCACGAAGCACACGAGAACCCAAAGCCGGGCCAACACGAAACCCTGGCTGGGAGCTCAGACTGCGGACGACTATGAGACTGGACAGACGTGGGAGAAAGTGTCTTGTATTTAATGTATTATTCCATGCTTGATGTACGAAAGCTCGTATGCTCTGTGGAGACTGAAAGTATGCTATTGTATGCATTGATGATCTTGTAGATTTGTACATACGTAATTGTAAATGAGAATGCCGCTAGTTTGTGAGCGCTACATTATCTGAAGAATGTGATTAAATTGTTGTCAGTTATGTTACCGTGTGTTTCGTACAATCATTCGTAGTGTATGATTGTGTTTCACTCACTGTCAGAACACACGAGCCAGTTAGAAAGTTAGAAGTAAGATCCTGACACCACCTACAAGTGTATATTTAATGACTGAGGGGTATTTCAAAATATCGCCGTTCCAAGTTTTGTATTTACCTATTATGTTGCATGAGTTCACAGAGGGTAAATACAAAACTTGGAGCGTCAATATTTTCAAAACACCCCACAGTCATTAATAATACACCCTGTATTTCTTCTTCATGCACTCAGGCCTTCAAAATGTGAAGGTCCTAATACTTCACATACAATTTCCTGCCATGAGACTTACTATTGTGATAAAGCTAAATATTCAATCAATCAATCAGGTGCCGTCTCCGCAATGAAGGTTGGCTGCAATGGATCTCCAACACTGTCTGTCTCGTGCCTTGACTGTACATTCTGTCAGGCTGATGTTCGAACATCTCTTGATGTTATCCTCCCACTTGTATCGTTGTCTACCTCTTGCTCGCTTGCCCTCAACCTTGCCTTCCAGTATGGTTTTTATAAGAGTATCATGTCTTTTAACGTGGCCAAAATATTTCACTTGTCTACTCTTTATTTATTTCATCAACTCTCTCTTCATTCCCAGTTTTTTTTTAGGACCTCTGCATTTGATTGTTTTTGTTTCCGTGAAATACGACCTACTCGTCTGTCTATCCGCATCTCCAGGGCTTCTATGCAACTTTCTAGTTGCTTGTTCAATGTCCAGGCTTCCGAGCCATCCATTAGCGTTGAAAATACGTAGCATTTGACAATTCTCATTTTTAATGCGGTATTAATCTCTCTAGATGTTAATACTGATTTCATGCCGTTGAGAGCATTTTTGGCCATTCCTATTCTCTTTTTTATTTCCATTTCACTTCTGCCTTCATCTGTTATTATATGTCCAAGATAAGCTACCAATCACAGAACCTGGACTTTATCCAAATCACACCTTCGCAAAATCAACACCTGCGAAATGAGGTGCCTGAGGAGAGCTTCCAACTTAACAATCCGAGACCGAGTAAGAAATGCTATTATCAGATAGACTGTGGGATCAACACCTTGTGCCACATTTATTGCAAGGCAGAAGAACAAGTGGTTTGGCCATGTCGTTAGAATGCAACACCAGCAACTACCATCACTGGCCTTACATCAAAGATCATCTGTGACGAGACAAAGAGGACGTCCAAGAAGAAAATGGATTGACGACATCAAAGACATTGTACGTCCACACGGAATGACACTATCCAGTGCCGCCCACCGGGCGCTGGAACGCAAATTATTCCTCCCCACGACGCTTGACGGCAGAAATGGAAGATGATGATGATGATGATGATAAGAGAAACTTGTTACTTGTTCCTAAACCACTGTGACTGATGTAACATCCTCTTCTTCAGTCTTTCACTTGAAATTTGTCTATATCTGCAATGTTGTCTCTTGTTTGAATTTCAACTGTCTCTGCAATTATGGAAGCCACCCAGGATGGCGGAAAATGCTATGGACTGTCCCTGCCTTCCTTTGAGGGACGACCGCGAAGTCTTCGACTGTTCCAACTTGACAAGCTGGGAGGTGGACGGTACCACAAAAGTGAGAGTCTTCCAGTAATGCTAACCTGGTCAAAAATGCACGCAAAAGCAGGATGTGTTGACCTAAGGGTTTTCGACCCAAGGGTGCCTAACGCACACCGCAATCACATCTGAAAAAACACTTCGGACGAACGCAAAGAAGAAGAAGAAGAAGAAGAAGATTACAAATGTCCGTCCCTCCATATGAAATCAAAGTCAGACTTGGCCTAAACAAACAAGCATGTCTCGAGGCAGGGTCCTACTACCGTGTGTGTCAGTGGTGATAGGACCCTCACATGATGTAGGCCCGAATACATGGAGGAAGTGGACGTCCATTCCTCTTTCAGCAGGTGGTGAATGCAGGTGCTGAAATTTGGTCTGGCTATGCTCATGACATCAGTGTAACCCCATATCAACTACACCAATGGTTCTCAAAGGGGGGAATTTTAGGGTTTCCAGGGAGGGGGAATTAAGATTATTTCAAGATCGCGCTAATACAAGAACCAATTACTTGATATTGTTTTTCCCTCCATACTTTACGGTTCTGTACTCCTCGCCCTTCTGAAATTTGTTTTATAACGTAAGTAGACGTCTAGACTTGTTCTAGAATGTGTTAAGTTAGCTTCAAGGAGGTGGGGGGGGGGGGGGACATTCTGAACATATGATGAAGTGGTGCATGGGCCAAAAAAAAAAGTTGAGACCCACTTAACTACACCAAGGTGACCACCATAAACAGCCGAGGAACAAGGACAACTTGTAGCAGCAAAGATGAAATATCTTCTTCCTTGTATACAGCTATATTTCCACGGTTAAGTCCCGGATATTTTATTTTTGCACTCGCTCGCTGTGAACTCAAGCGTAGTCCACACACACGCTACTACTTCTACTACACTGGACCGATTTTTGTGCGTGGATTAACTTTCCCTATTACCAGTGTCCCTCGCCATCAGGTGAACCCACTCCGACTTCTGAGGTACTTGTAATTTACATCCCAAAGTCCAGGATGAGAAGCCAACAATTTAGTCTCTGCCTCTTGAAAATCAATATACTGTTTTGTTGCACTTGAGCAAACAACCAGGTGCTCAGTATCTTTCAGCATGTGTGGAAAGATATGTGTAGCTGGTCAAACAACAGAGTGCATTTATTTCTTTATTCAAATAATTTGAAAATCAACATCATTTCACTCGGGACATTTCCATGCTTACTGCCTTTGTTTATGTTGAAGTGCTACATAGAACCTGCACTTTTGTATGGATGTGAAACGTGGACAATGAGCAGACAAGCTGAAAATTCTAATGGCAGTGGAATTTTAAAAACAAAGATAATGCATACAGATATGATAAAAGAAATATATGTTGACGAGGAAAAATTTAAGGTGGTGGAACATTTTCAATATCTTGAGTCATTGAATACCAACAATGATGACACAATGAAAGAAATTAAAAGACAAATATTTATTGCTTTTCAAAGACTAAGACAACTGAATAAATTGTGGAGTGAGACAGATAGAACTACAAAACTCCCCCAATGTGTCTCCACCTTGCCGTGGTGGGGGAGCTTGCGTGTCCCATCGACCCCATGTGCTTGTCGATGGGTGAAAAACTACATATCGGACAGCATATGGGATAGGGACCAGACTAAGAGAGACACAACCTGCTGCTCTGCAGGTGAGACTGAGGATAGCAGTCCAAAATTTAAATCAGGCGCACGAAGGCAGAAGTTCTTGGTCCGGACAAAACACTAAAGGCTCCCTGTCGAGGGCTGTGGCTGAACGCCTCTAAGCCATAAACCCTCGGACCTGAGAGCCGGGCTGATAGCCACCTCTCGAAAAATAAAGGAGTGATACTGAGCAAGCTACATGCTCAGGTCTGATAGAAGTTCGAAGGCTCTCAGCTGGGGGATATGAGAGATTCCCGGATGAGAGGCCAGGCCGTTTCTCGTTCAACTCTGCACGAAGGTAAGGTGCTGAGCCGGCAGCACAAGTAGCCTACCTCGTGAGCGAGTACAAAAAGTCAAAAAGTGCCCCAGTCGAAGAAAGTGGCTGCGAAAACTGTATCTAACTCATAGACAGTGTAGACAAAAGTGGAAGAACGTCTCAATGCCGCAAAAATGGAACGCACGGCGAGCGAACCTATTGCGTGGTCCGAAGTCAAAAGCAAAAGCTTACCGAGTGGGTGTCGCTTGCAGTCTGACCGTCCCTGGTGTGTGCTTGAGCGATCAGTGGCAAACGAGTTGCCCAACACATGGAAGTGAGGAACTAAAGCAGCCATAAGCAGGACGTGGCAACTCCTAGGGTGAGCCCAGTCACAGAGCAATATGTGCCGGCTCTGCAATTATGGAAGCCTCCTTGGATAGCGAGGGAATGCTCATGGTCTGCCCCTGCCTTCCCTTGAGGGCCGACCACGATGTCGTTCGTCGTTCTATCTTGACCAGCTGAGATGTTAGCGACATCACAAAAGTCCAACGTGCCTCGAAACCAGAGGATGGCTAACCTCATTAAAAAATGCCCGCTGGAAGTCGGAAGTGTCTTCCTACGGGTGGCAAACTAAAAATTGACACTACGCAATTACGTCCGAGTGAAATGTCTCGTCCGAATGTCCCTCGTGCTAGGAACAGCTCTGACTACCTAGTTTCCGAATGCCGCTCTTGTTCGGAACAGCTCTGACTGGGTAGTTTTCCGAATGTCTGTTGAGCCTGGAAAAGCTCTGATGGGCGCAACGACAAGCACATGTCCGAAAACTCGCTGAGTGGATGCCGTCTGCAAACCTGTCTGGTTTGTGCGGGAATGACCCGGGGAAACGAAATGACCAATATATTGAAGTGAGGATCTAAAGCAGCCATGAGCAGGACGTGACGATCTCCCTCGGTGAGCCCAGATCCAGGGCGTTATGTGTCGGCCCTGCAACTATGGAAGAAACCTTGGATGGCGGAAAATGCTATGGACTGTCCCTGCCTTCCTTTGAGGGATGACCGTTGTCCTCGACCGTTCCACCTTGGCTAGCATGGTTGCAGATGGTGCCACAAAAGTGAGAGTCTCCCAGGAATGCTACCTGGTCAAAAATGCACGCTAAAGTCGATGTGTTGGCCTACGGGTTTCGGCCCAAGGGCGCATAACAGACACACCGCAATCACATCTGAAAAAACACTCCGGATGAACGAAAAGAAGAAGAAGAACTACAAAAAATTATTTTAAGAGCATGGATCTTTCCAATTGCAATATACGCCTTTGAGACCTGGACACTTACTAAACAAGCTGAACAGCGCATGAATGCCCTTGAATTTAATTTTATAGACTTCTAAAAATATCTTGAATAAAGAAAAGAACAAATGCATTCATACTTCAAGGGCTGAATATTGAAGAATGTTGGCTATTAAAGACGATAAAACCAAGAAAATTGAAATATTTTGCTCACTTGAAACGATATGAAAGTTTGGAGAGAACAATAAATGCCTGGGAGGAGAGGAAGGCCAAAGAGAAGATGGGTGCAGGGTGTGGCAGATGATCTCCAGATGGGTGCAGGATGTGGCAGATGATCTCCAGATGGGTGCAGGATGTGGCAGATGATCTCCAGATGGGTGCAGGATGTGGCAGATGATCTCCAGATGGGTGCAGGATGTGGCAGATGATCTCCAGATGGGTGCAGGATGTGGCAGATGATCTCCAGATGGGTGCAGGATGTGGCAGATGATCTCCAGATGGGTGCAGGATGTGGCAGATGATCTCCAGATGGGTGCAGGATGTGGCAGATGATCTCCAGATGGGTGCAGGATGTGGCAGATGATCTCCAGATGGGTGTATCGGACACAGGCCATCTTGCTTATGACCGAGAAGTTTTCCGGAAGGTTGATATGGAAGCGAGGTTCTGCAAAGGACATGCTACGGAATGAATGAATGAGTGGAATTTTGGTTTCTGAGGAACATGCAAAGAATACCATGGACAGACAGAAAAACCAATGACAAGTCCTACAAGAAACAAATGAAAACCGTAAACTGATTCGAAAATTTAAACATAAACAGTCACAATTAATTGGGCACATTATGAGAAGAAATAAACTAGAGAATTTGGTGACAAATGGCAAGATTGAGGAAAAAAGAACAAGGGGAAAGCAGAGAAGTAAATACCTGGATGGCTTGGCCATGTGGTATGGTCGAGACAAGAACACAGAACTGATCCACTACTCTGGTGATCATGTGAGATGGCGAAACGCTTATCAGTATGGCACATGATGATGATGTCAAGACCTATCACTGAAGACAAAAGTGCGCTGAAGTGGGCAACAGAGAAGAACCCCCTTCTGTAAGCATAAGGACTGACTTGATGCTAACAATGATGCCTTATAGCAAGTAAGTTGGCACGAGTGATGGTCACTTGTAAAGACATCCACCTTGTGGAACTTGTGTGGATCTATTGACCCCGGCCACGGTTGGGTTTGGTGCGTAGAGGATCACTTCCATGGCACAGATGTATGTGTGAGTGCACCAGTCTCCCAGAGATCACCACAGGAGAATCTCAGCACTTGCACACTCTGTAGCACTGGCAAGGATTAACATGTGCGTAACAGAAATGCTGTTTTGTGGGTCATCATCAGCATGTGCCATGCCAGCCGGCGTATCTCTGTCTTTGGTGTACTGGATCAACTCTGCTGCTGATGTTCCTCCATGCTACCGTCTCAGCCCACTCAGTTATGTGGGTTAAAGTTAGTTGCATACCATTTACAGGATGCCGCAGTAAACCCCAGTATTGTTTGGCTGTTTGTGATTTCTTCACAAGTTTATATTCTGTAGTTTGCCATTGCTTTCTGAACGACTGGCACTCATACTATTGAGTGACAACCAACCAAGGCGGTCTGCTTCCAAATTTCCTGCAGCTGTTTCTCGAGTGCAGTAAGCAGGATTACAAATTGTTCTGTGGGTAGCTTTTATCATTTTGTTCCGTCACCCTGCTACTGAGTTGAGTGCACGAAGCAACACTGTGAGCTGTGAATTTTGTGGAATGCTTTTACATCTGTCCGCGGTTGTTTGTAGCGTGAACTGCATGTTTAGAAATGGTGGCCGGCTGATCTTTGAACTAACTGGGTTGCCTAATGCATTAATGCTTGTTTTCTAGTGACTGCCACTTCCATTGATGATGAACTGTACTTTTCGTGGTGGACTTTTGTGTTGGCATTATGCACAATTTCCCTGTGCGGGCTGTTGGTTTTCGAGACTCCTGTCTGTTCCACTTTTCACATGGGGCAGTGAGAAGCATTTTGTGTGTTGTTCACCGGTACAGGAACAGAGCATAATGACATGACCCGTTGCCATGAAGTTGTAACCGCGACTAATGACTAATTTAGAAATGTTTGCCAGGGCAGTGGCTTGTTCAACCTGCTCTTCTGATCTCCAGCTGCAGAGGGATTTTTAATGTGCTCAGGTCCTCATTTCTCCCTTATCTGAGAGGGCTAATCTCCAATCTACCCCCTTAAGATCGAGGTGGGTGTACCATCCTTTAGTCCCTGCCATTCTGGGGTGTATGCCCAAGGAAGAAATTCATGTCATAGAAACATGGCTAACATTGTAAATGAATGGGTCAGATATTTTCCTCCACACATGTAGTTAGTCGAGGTTCCAACTTCACGGCAAACGGGTCATTCCCATCATACTCCGTTCCTGTGCCAGTGAATATCACACAAAATGCTCCCCACTGTCCAATGTGAAAAGTGGAATAGGCAGGAGGCTCGGCAATCCAACAGCCCGCACAGGTACACTGTGCATAATGCCTTTGCCAGAATGCCAACACAAAATTAATCCACAAAAAGCAATTCATCGTTGATGGACTCTGCAGTCACCAGAAAGACCTCATTGACCCGAGTTTTCTCACATGGCTTGGTCTTTTATTGCAGGGCACAAACTCTGCAGCTTCAGCGCCGACTCCCGGGAGTCTCCTGAAAAATGCACTCGTGAAACGAAAAGGCAAATCAGTCAATTCAGCAACAGCCGGTAGCCATTGTTCCGAACATGCAGGTCACTTGTAAGGACACATGTAAAAGCATTCCCCGCAAATTTCACAGCTCACAGTGCCGCTCACGCACTCACTCAGTATCAGGGCGACGGAACCATGTACTACCAGTCCAACATGGGGAAAATGCGATTGCAAACCATAGCTGCAAGCATAAACACGCCACATGCCTTAACGGTTCAATGCCTAACCGCCATGTTGGCGACCGGAAGTCGCCCACACACACAATGAAACAAAAAGAGTGTTAAAAAGCAGGAGGAAGGACTTCATTGCACTGGGTGTATCTTATATGGCTCGGGTTTGTTTCCTACACAAAGTATGGGCTCCATAGTTCCAGCAACGAACCCCAGGAGTCTCCAAGAAAATTTCACTCGTTAACCGGACGACATAGGCCGGAATCACAATGGAACTGTCCCTAGGGATTTGTAATTATGGAAAGTCTGATGCCAGTCGCCAAACTTAAGACATTTTAACAAAAGTCATCTCATCAGGTTCCTCTTTTACCTTGCGGTGTTGAGGTGAAGCATAAACAGCGGGAGAGTTCCTGTGTATAGGCTTCGTATATCGATATTCCCATGGACTCTGCTATTCCCTCTGTCCGTCGTTTACGTGGCCAGTTTCTTCCTCTGCTTCCGTCTGGTCTGTAAATAATTGCTTGTTGAGGTATACTGTTAGTTGGCAATCTAGTTATATGGCCAAACCATTTAACCTGCTGTTTTCTGATGAAATCTAGTGCGGCTATAACCCTAACTTTAGTCCTCATTTCTTCATTTCTGATTTTCTCTCTTCTTGATATGTTGTTGAGTATTCTTCTCGGGAATCTCATTTCTGTTGTGATTTTTTTCTCTTTTTTCTGTCATTGACCAGGCTTGGCAGTGGTAGCATAGAGTTGGTAGGAAGATTGTGTTTAACAAAAGTGAATTATTGAAAGCAAAACGTACAAATATGTCACTGTTCCATTTTATTTGCAACTTCCCACTTCAAAGATAATTTTTTAAAGTACAACGTAGAACATTTTAAAAAGTACATTTGAAAACATGACATATAATCACATAAAATCCTCTACCCAGGAGTGTAGATAATGTCCTTCCTCTTCTACCCAGGAGTGTAGATAATGTCCTTCCTCTTCTACCCAGGAATGTGGATGTCCATCTTCTACGCAGGAGTATAGATAAAGTCCTTCCTCTTCTACCAAGAAGTATAGATAAAGTCCTTCCTCTTCTACCCAGGAGTATAGATAAAGTCCTTCCTCTTCTACCCACAAGTGTAGATGAGATTATATCTTTCCTTTTTTTGGTGAGATCATGTCTGTCCTCTACCCAGAGGTGTAGATAGCATCTTTCCTCTTCTACCTAGGAGTATAGATAAAGTCCTTCCTCTTCTACCCAGGAGTGTAGATAGCTTCCTTCCTTTTCTATCCAGGAGTGTAGATAGCTTCCTTCCTCTTCTACCCAGGAGTGTAGATAGCTTCCTTCCTCTTCCACCCAGGAATGTAGATAGCTTCCTTCCTCTTCCACCCAGGAATGTAGATAGCTTCCTTCCTCTTCTACCCAGGAGTGAAGATAGCGTCATTTCCTCTTCTACCCAGGAGTGTAGGTAAGGTCCTTCCTCTGCTATCCAGGAGTGTAGATAATTTCCTTCCTCTTCTGCCCAAGAGCGTAGATCATTTCCTTTCTCTTCTACCTAGGAATGTAGATGAGATCATATCCTTCCTCTTCTACCCAGGAGTGTAGATGAGATCATTTCCTTTTTCTACTCAGAAGTGCACTTGAGAACCGACTTGTGTATGTGCGTGTTCATTAAAGAGCACTATTCAACTACCATCTGACAAACATTTTAGCTGAAATTAAATGCATATATCCCCACACAAACCAAACACTCACAATAAATAAATCATTCAATATCTGAGACTGTTTATGAGCCACCGTACCTGGGTACAGCATCAGCCTGTTAAGACAATATGCTCAGGTTCAAACCCAACTAAGGAGAATTATTTTCCAGAGGGACCTATTGTCATACTTCACCTTCTCTCCATTCCACAACTCGGGTGGTAAATCGGTTGTCTAGCTTTCTCGGATAATTGCCAAAAAATAGGACATGTATGCGCACAATATTTTTTCTTACAAAATCCTGCCAAGTTAAAAAATTAACTGGCAGTTGGAAATTAAAAAAAGCAAGACACAATAGTCATGCCCTGACATAATGGGGAAACCTGCTCTCACCAGAATAGTTCTTCTATAATTCTCTTGTTATAGCCTTTACCTCATATTGGAGAAGCACTCAATAAACTTACGCCAAACCATCCTATCTTTTGCTATCTCCTGCAGCTCCTTGTTTGGTCTCATCACATTATTCATATCAAAGTCTCCTCTCTAGATGGTCTTAGTTCTCCCGCTATTTCATTGCCCTGTGTATTCCAGAAGAAGTACTTTCTACTGTTACTTTTAGCAGGATTCCCCTCAATGTGTCCTGCCCAGCACAGATGTCTTTGACTCACCTCTTCATTCGCTGGATCTCAGTCTAAAAATAATCCTAATATGTTTGAATTTCAGTGTAAAAACATTTAGATCTTCGCTGTCTGTACAGAGTTTGTGCACTGAACCCGAGTTTTCTTCTAGTGATCTGTAGGAAATGGCAGCCTTGACGGATAGTATCACAGCGTGATAAAATGGTTCTTGAATTCATTTATCAATGACAAGATTGGCACTGTGTCGGCAGCAACTCAGCAACTCTGGGATAGCAATAATGCCGTTGATGAAACTGCCTACAATTACGACAATCAACAAATCCATGAATACCCTGACCTCGTGATGTGCATATCCCGTATGGCCATACCAGTTTCTAAAACAGGAGAAGCCAAAATCTGATTTCTCACTCCCTGTAACAGGCCAGGATTCGCCTGTGAAATATCAACAAACAATTTACTGAGGCCACTTGCTAGTTTGTCCTTCTCCACATCATTGATAGTTTGTGTGTTGAAGGCAGCACTGGGAGCGTGGGTGCTGAAGGAGAGAGAGGACGAATCACAGTCGGGGCTGCCGTGTAATACCGCGGCAATGTTGAGGGCGTGGTGGGGAAGAATGGGGCCAGGTATTTCAAATACATGGGTGGTTTTAGTTTCTGAACTGCTTAACTGGCCATGTGCAGTAGGCAGTCGGCTGTTGAGTGTTGTATGCTTGACCTGTGAAATAAACAAATTACGTGTAGAAATATTTCTTGCAAGAAATAGGAAATGTTACATTAGTTGATTGGGAGTCACGGTAGAGAAGTGGAAATGCTTCATAGACACTGAAGATATCACTCAAAGCTTCTGGAATTCATCACGACACATGGAAGACTGCTGCCAAAGACCAAATTTCATGGCATACATCATTACACAAAGGTGTAGTCACTTGCAAAGCAAACAGGACTTTAAAAAAAAAACCACCGCAGGAGATCCTCTTCCTGGAACGTCAAGCATTCTTTGCCCACATTGTCAAAGAACATTTCAAGCCAAAATAGTCCTTACCAGCCATCTTAGACTAACAGCTCAAAACTTTCAAGCCTCACTGGATGAAATGAATGGTTGTCATCATACTTGATGGACCCCGGGAAGGTTAACCCGGTCAAAAAATGCCCGCAGAAGTCGGATGTGTCTGCCTAACGGCGCAAGAACGCAGCTCTGCTGTAAACAGGCACAACGCAATCACATCCGGGGAAAAAAAAACTGGATGAACGCAGCAGAAGAAGAAGACATACTTGATGGACAAACACCAACCAGAGCAATGGGTCATGCTAGCCTATGAGCTCAGTGAACACGTGTTCAAACTCTACACCCCCCTATCAGGGCAGGGATTATAAAAAATGTTACCTGGTCTCCCAGTCTACAATGGATACCAAGAATGTTCTAGAAAGTGAAGGTGTCATGGAGTGATAATGATCACATCACCCAATGAGTCGTGTACGGTCTGTACAATCTGGGCACAATGGGTCAGCACCATGTACCCAATACATCTAATGGGATGGACAAGAATCTGTTACCACATATTCCCCCAGTAGTGGACCGGATGCCTGGATTCTCAGATAAGGGCAACAAATCAGAGATCCCGTGCTCACGTTAAAGATTCTTTGGCAGTTTGAAACTGTACAGAGCAAACTGATGAGACCACTGTACTGCCTACATGTAAAAGTCAGAAAACCTACCCACAATATAATATTTATAACATGTATTATCAGAAAGACTACCCACAATATAATATTTATAGTGTGTTTTATAGTTTATCCTCGTTCAGACTTCGACCTCCTTGCTAATCTCCCCAATAAAAGCAGTACATAGTTTCAGTTGTCTGACATTCCTGTAGTTTTGTGCGGAAGGACATTGGCATACACACATGGGGATGTAGACCAGCATAAGCACATTTGTTCTTAAACACCCAGTGTGCCGATGCCGACACTAAGCTAATCCACACGCAAAATTCAGTCCATCACTACTATAAATAGTGTGTATGGACTATGCTGGGGTTCAAAGTGAGCAAGTGCATTAAACAAACAAACCATACACTGGACAGCTGAACTAAAATGTTGACTTCTCCTCCTTGACTTGGGGACATAAATTACAAGTACCTCAGAAATCAGAGTGGGTTCACCTGATGGCGAGTGACACTAGTAATAGGGAAAGCTAATCCACACAAAAATCAGTCCAGTGCACTAGAAGTAGTTGCATGTTTGGACTAAGCTTGAGTTAAAAGCGAGCGAACGCCCCCCCCCCCCCACCCAAAATGGGGACCCTCGATAGTGCTTTAGGGTTTATGCACAGAGCAGAGATTCTCCACTCTTTCTCTCTTGTGTCCCCTATCCCCCACTGGAGCACAGGCCATCAACCAAACCAGGCCAAGCCGTCCTGTCTTGTGCTATCTCCTGCAGCCCCCTCCCCTCAATATTCATCTGTCTGTAATTATCTTCTGTTTTTAGGTCTCCCTGTATGTTATTCGCCCTGTGTGTTCTAGACACAGGCCTTTCTAGTAATACTATTCTCAGGTGTTCTCACTGTATGTTCTGTCAAGCATCAGTGTCGTTCCCTCGCCTCTTAGTTCTCTGGTATTTGTTTAGTTCGCTCCATGAGCACTGGTGATTCTGCCCTACCAGCTTAGTCCTCCTGTAGTTAACGAAGGTGGAGAAAGGAATGTTTCATGTAGAATGGCTTGCCTCGCTTCAGGGGTCACAGATTGTGAGAATTATAAGGATTTTCTGCCCTGGTCATGCGGGGGAATGAACAGGCTGATAGGCTGGCAAGGTATGCACTTCTTGGTGGTAGATTACCTATGGGGTATCTAAGCGAGAGGTGGTCGGGTGCCTGTGGGACTAGGTGGAGAAAGCAGTGGAACAGACAGAGAACCCGTTTTTGGAGAGAATGATATGGCGGGGGATCAGCAGGGGTTCTGGATGAATCTCTAAACAGAAGGAAGACCAGGATGGAGGTTGGAGCGATTAGCAGTATGACTCTTTGCTGGGTGTTGAACGAGGGCACAGAGCGCATGTGGGAATGCCCTGAGTGCAGTGATGTTGGTTCTTAGCTCATAACTCAGATCTCATATTATGCGCAGGCACCAATTTATGAATGTTTGTAGTCAGACAGTCACTGTCTGGAGTCATTCTTCATGTTTCCCACTGACAAATTAGTCCTGTTTTAATGTTAAAGTGACATATTCTACATGTGCTGCTTGGTTCACATTTTTGACTTCCCTAAATTTCCTAGCGCCTTTTGCCTTCTGTATTCTTAATCTGGTTTGCTGACCTTGGTTGGCAACTGGTCTAGGATCGAAGCTCCGACAGGCGGACAGGTAAAGCATTGCTTTGCTGATCCGGCGGCTTCTGCAGCTTGTCTTGTTCCAGACGTATTGGTGTTACCTTTCCTCTGGAGTAAACTAGGCAGGCCGAGAGAGGGATCATGCTGTATGAGCAACACATGGTCTCTAAATTCAGCCCAGGCTTTGTGTTATGGAGAGGATGGAGAGGTATAACTCCATTTTACAAACTATCGCCTGTCAAGACAGCAAGATGTCAGTCAATTCTTATTCTGACATCTTAATGTGTTCTCCCATCTGTGGCTACCCTGCTATCTAAATGCGGTGAAAATCCCCCTGGTGAGATCTAAACAAGGTGGATATTTGAGGACGAAGGGTAATTTCAAGTGAGCTAAAAGATGGTCTTTTATTACAATCAATCAAACAATTAACTAAATAATCACGTGTTAACAGAAGTACACACAGCTACACATACCACATTCTGCACCAATCTGCCGCCAACAAAAGGAACGGGCGACAGGATGGTAGGAGGGATGCCGTGCTGAGGGCCACTGCTGGCAATACACGAGTAGTTCAACAGGAAGTTGAAGAATGAGTGAACATCTACGCCTTCCACATAAACCAGTGACTGGGGTCTGTTGTCGATGTCTCTGAAGCCCTCACGCTGTCTGCGTCAGTTAAGGAGAACACTGTCTGTAGCAGTTAGTCCAGGTACCTAATTATCTCACCAAACCTGTGCATATTTCACTCTTTAAAAAACCATTTAAAAAATAATAATTTGTCCTGGACCAGTTTTTTGCCATGGGTCTGTTGTGTGATAAGGCCATTACATTTTATACGCCTGGGAGTCTTCATGGCGAAGTGGTCAAGCCGTCTGCCTCTTGCTCTGAGGGTTGTGGGTTCGATTCTGGGCTACGCATTCTGTTCACGAGTGCATTTTTCTCTGAGACTCCTGGGGGTCACCGCTGGAGCTACGGAGTTCGCACTTCGTGCGATGCTTTCGGCAGGCCATCCTGAGGAAAGAGACCAAGCCGTATGGGATCAAACCCAGTGCAATGAAGTTGATCCTCTCGACTTTTAAAATTTTTTTTTAGTCTGAATGCACAGAGGGATATGTAGCCAGTGATTCCCCCCACTTTGCCAGGTGATGAGTACATGTGTGGAAACCTTGTCTGGCCGCACTCGTGATGTTATCAGCACACATCCCTATCAACCAAGCTAACATGCCTGCTGGAGGCAAAGGTCAAAGGCAGGCAAGCAAGAGGTACACAATATATGCAGAAAGATAACATCAAGAAATAGACACAGACCGTCAGAATGTACCACCAGAATGAGACATAAGGCAATGGTGGAGATCTATTATAACCAGTCTGCATTATCAAGACATTACCTGACTGGCACCTGGACATTAACCCTTTACAGGGCAGAGCGGCCATTAGCGGCCGATGGCTTAAACGAGCGGAGCGGCCGTTTGCGTCCGATACTATTATGCATTGTAAAAACGCGATCTCTCGGCTTTCCGACACTTCCGACGGCTACTTTCGCCATTTGTAAACGCGCTATTATGAATTTGAACGGACTTTTATCCACTTTTTTTTGGATACTTTTCGGGATTTTTAAGCTGTTTTTCAAAATCAGATTTTGGCGATTCTTCAAGTGATAGCCGAGATTTCGCTAGGTTCATTTTAAATGACATTAAAGGGCACGAAGTTGACTATTAATCGGAGCTAGATATCAGTGCAAAGCGTTACTTTGCATTAGCAGTCTGAGTCGGACTTTAAAGAAAGTGATTATGATTCTGAAAATGTGTTTGTAAATTGCCGTATAGATGACGGAAAATCACAAACAACATGCTGTATTTCGTAAATATTTGTGTTCATATATGGTTTACCAACAACAATCACTTGAGTAACATATTCTGCATGCTTTTCCCTTCATTGTGTTGTTTATTTAACTAACATCAGTTGACTAACACCTTATTTGTGATGTTTTTACTAACGCGACCCAAAATTTACCAAACCTGAACAAATCTTGCCCGTTCAGGGCTACAAAACGGACAAGCGTCTGCCCTGTAAAGGGTTAATACATGGACACTGGCACCTGGAGGTTGGGAGTGTGCTAACTAGGACATACCTAAAGCCAGGGAGAAATCATGACCAATCCAAACTTCATCTATGGCTATTTGCAATGTCCTGTGTCCATCTTCGTGCTGGTTGACTCCAGCCTCTTCTACCAGGAACCAAGCCTTCCATCCCTGTTCTCTCCCAGCCTCTTCTACCAGGAACCAAACCTCCCATCCCTGTTCTCTCCCAGCCTCTTCTACCAGGAACCACGCCTCCCATCCCTGTTCTCTCACAGCAACCATGCCTCCCATCCCTGTTCTCTCCCAGCCACTTCTACCAGGAACCAAGCCTCCCATCCCTGTTCTCTCCCAGCCTCTTCAACCAGGAACCACGCCTCCCATCCCTGTTCTCTCCCAGCCTCTTCTACCAGCAACCATGCCTCCCATCCCTGTTCTCTCCCAGCCACTTCTACCAGGAACCAAGCCTCCCATCCCTGTTCTCTCCCAGCCACTTCTACCAGGAACCAAGCCTCCCATCCCTGTTTTCTCCCATCCCTGTTTTCTCCCAGCCACTTCTACCAGGAACCACACCTCCCATCCCTGTTCTCTCCCAGCCACTTCTACCAGGAACCACGCCTCCCATCCCTGTTATCTCCCAGCAACCACGCCTCCCATCCCTGTTCTCTCCCAGCCACTTCTACCAGGAACCAAGCCTCCCATCCCTGTTCTCTCCCAGCCATTTCTACCAGGAACCAAGCCTCCCATCCCCGTTATCTCCCAGCCACTTCTACCAGGAACCACACTTCCCATCCCTGTTCTCTCCCAGCCACTTCTACCAGGAACCATGCCTCCCATCCCTGTTATCTCCCAGCCACTTCTACCAGGAACCACACCTCCCATCTCTGTTTTCTCCCAGCCACTTCTACCAGGAACCACACTTCCCATCCCTGTTATCTCCCAGCCACTTCTACCAGGAACCACGCCTCCCATCCCTGTTATCTCCCAGCCACTTCTACCAGGAACCACGCCTCCCATCCCTGTTATCTCCCAGCCACTTCTACCAGGAACCACGCCTCCCATCCCTGTTATCTCCCAGCCACTTCTACCAGGAACCACGCCTCCCATCCCTGTTTTCTCCCAGCCACTTCTACCAGGACCCACGCCTCCCATCCCAGTTATCTCCCAGCCACTTCTACCAGGAACCACACCTCCCATCCCTGTTATCTCCCAGCCACTTCTACCAGGAACCACACCTCCCATCCCTGTTATCTCCCAGCCACTTCTACCAGGAACCACGCCTCCCATCCCTGTTCTCTCCCAGCCACTTCTACCAGGACCCACGCCTCCCATCCCTGTTATCTCCCAGCCACTTCTACCAGGAACCACACCTCCCATCCCTGTTATCTCCCAGCCACTTCTACCAGCAACCACGCCTCCCATCCCTGTTATCTCCCAGCCACTTCTACCAGGAACCACGCCTCCCATCCCTGTTATCTCCCAGCCACTTCTACCAGGAACCACGCCTCCCATCCCTGTTATCTCCCAGCCACTTCTACCAGGAACCATGCCTCCCATCCCTGTTATCTCCCAGCCACTTCTACCAGGAACCACGCCTCCCATCCCTGTTATCTCCCAGCCACTTCTACCAGGAACCACGCCTCCCATCCCTGTTATCTCCCAGCCACTTCTACCAGGAACCATGCCTCCCATCCCTGTTATCTCCCAGCCACTGTGACATTTAATATTGTCAAGCACCAGAAATGTGACTTTCCTGTACCAGTCTTGCTCACCCCATAGCCTCCTGCGCTTGGGGAGTGGAAGGACAGTTCCACGACAGTCCCATTGTCGATGGCAGGTCAGAAAGAAAGTCTCAGCACCAGCCTTGTTCTGACAGATACAAACCTTGTTTAGAGTACAGAACATCAAAACACCAGACTCAAGAGTTAGAACTCAGTTTTCTAAGTCTCTTAACCACCCCAGCAAAGGATACAGTTTGACTTTAAACGGCTCCAGCGAAGGGAAGTCTTTCCGGTCTAGGCCCATGCCCTCCAGCCACTGGGAAGCTTCAGCGTCATCATGAATGTCATAATCGTCATCACTGCAGTCATCTTTGCTGCTCGCGTGAGCTCCACTCCGGGCACTGTCGGCAATGAATACAGAGTTTGCATTCAGGAACAATTTCATATTGAAAACTACACTGAGAAGGATATGGTATTGAAACATGTGTAGAGAAGCATATGGTATTCAAATATGTATAAAGAAGATGTGATATTGAAATATATATAAAGACGAATATGGTATTGAAACATATATAAAGAAGATATTTAAACATATCTTCATATAGCACATCATATGCAGAACATCCTCTCATCAAGTCACACTGCAGAATATCACTCTTATCATGATACACTAGAACATCCTCTCATCAAGTCACACTGCAGAATATCACTCTTATCAAGATACACTAGAACATCCTCTCATCAAGTCACACTGCAGAATATCACTCTTATCATGATACACTAGAACATCCTCTCATCAAGTCACACTGCAGAATATCACTCTTATCATGATACACTAGAACATCCTCTCATCAAGTCACACTGCAGAATATCACTCTTATCAAGATACACTAGAACATCCTCTCATCAAGTCACACTGCAGAATATCACTCTTATCATGATACACTAGAACATCCTCTCATCAAGTCACACTGCAGAATATCACTCTTATCAAGATACACTAGAAAGACTCTCAATGTTTGACCAGTTCCGCTGCCTCATATATCCTCACACCAAGGGTGCCTGTTATGACCTGTGTCCACCCTCGTGCTGGACTAACCCTGTCTCATCTCCCAGGAAACATGCAGTCCACTACAGTTCTCTCTAAACCCCTGAGGCATTTAGTGTGGCCAAAGTGTGTGTCCCTTTCTGAGATATGATACTATTTACAAGACTGTTTTCTTCAACATACAGATCTGTGAGGATGTTAGTATCCTTTTTTTTTCATCTTACTGATTCACCATAGAGTTACATCTCCTAAAGACACCACAGATCTACAACTCCAAAAGACACCACAGATCTACATCTCCAAAAGACACCACAGATCTACATCTCCTAAAGACATCACAGATCTGCAACTCCAAAAGACACCACAGATCTACATTTCCTAAAGACACCACAGATCTACATCTCCTAAAGACACCACAGATCTACATCTCCAAAAGACACCACAGATCTGCAAATCCAAAAGACACCACGGATCTACATCTCCAAAAGACACCACAGATCTACATCTCCAATAGACACCACAGATCTACATCTCGAATAGACACCACAGATCTACATCTCCAAAAGACACCACAGATCTACAACTCCAAAAGACACCACAGATCTACAAGTTTTAAATTCACCACTGATCAATGTCTTAAATTCACCAATGACCTACATATTTTAAAGCCAAGACTGACCTACATGTCTTAAAGCCATCACAGACCTATGTCTTAAATCCACCACTGACCTACATGTTTTAAATCCACCTCAGATGCATGTCTTAAAACCACCACTGACCTGCGTGTCTTAAAACCACAACTGACCTGCATGTCTTAAAACCACCACTGACCTGCATGTCTTAAAGCCACCACCGTCCTGTGTCTTAAATCCACCATTGACCTACATGTTTTAAATCCACCTCAGGCCTATGTCTTAAATCTGCCACTTACCTTCATGTCTTAAATCCACCACTGACTTTCATGTCTTAAATCCACCACTGACCCCCATGTCTTAAATCCACCACAGACCTAAATGTCTTACGGTCCCCAGTGATAAACATGTCTTGAAGTCAGAAGCCCCACTGCTCACCTGTTGCTGTTCTCCTTCTGGGAGCTCTCACTGTCTGTGGCATCAAACACAGCATCAGAAGACTGAGCCCCAGTCGCTGGACTTTTGTCACTGTCGCTGGCCACCTCAGTTTCTCCCTGTTTCTTGGAGTTCTTGTACTTTGTGGTTCTGATGTTTGGCATTCGAAACTCAATTCCTGGGAATGGAATCCACCATAGGAACAAATACAGATGAAGAGAATAAAACATAATATGAGGGGGCTTCAATAGAAATTATAATAACCATGCCATTGTCTTGTAACCTAACAATATTGTTAAGGATATCAAGAGTGTTAAGCATGTGACATCATGGTGTAGATGAACATAGTGATGTCATAAGGACAGTTTAAAGATGACCGCCTCATTTTTGGTATGCACCAAAGAAGAGCAGCGTTCCGTTATTCGTTTTTTTAAAAAAATCAGTAACCTATAGAAATTCATCGGTGAATAAAGATCCAAAATGGTGATGTATGCCTGTCAGTTCAGCAAGTGTATCAGTGGAGTAGGAAGTTTCAAACCAGCTTACTTCTGTGATGTACTTTTCGGTCCATATGAAACGGTACAGCAGATCGTGCATAAGTAGTTACACATGCAACCAAGAGAATTTATTCCTGCAAGAATCCAAGCACTTTATCCATGCAGGAGGATTTACATCGAACACATTATTCTTTACTTTTTCAGAATAAGTTCACCCAAAACAAATCATTTCAGGTGTTCATTTGAAGCCCCCTCGTAGAAATACGTATACTTTCGATATATACAGGGTTCTCCGTGGCAAAGTGTTGCGCCAACTGCCCTGAGCAGCAAAGGTTGTGGGTTTGTCTTCAAACACTGTCATTCAGTTCACAGCAGAAGTTTTTCTTAAACCCCCGTGGGGGTGTCGCTGGAGCTACGGAGTTCATACTATGCAGGCAGCTCTGTGGAAAAAGGCCTGTATAGAATCAAACCTGGTGCAATGTAGTTGAGCCCTTGACTTTACACCTTCAGGAAATAAACAACTTAAAAGAACCATAAAAAAACAAATATACATGTGAGGATAAACAAGAAGAAATAACATAAATTGACCCTGGTTTCACCCCTTCTGACTTCATTTTCTCGCAGTCTGGTAAAGGTTGCAGACTCACACATATTCTGTTCTGAGTAGTTACTCTTTCTCCCTATCTCCCCTCATCAATTTAAAATCAATGACATAGAAACAAACAAAACATTACCTTCTTTGGTCAGCATCTCTCGGAGGCCTCGAGTGGACGGCGACAACAAAGCAGACCAGGATGTACTGTCATGTGACCTCAAGCATCGAAACAAGACGGTGAACTGATATGAACACACGTAAAAGTACGGACACAAACCGGCCCGCAGCTGCTGGTACACCAACGTCAGTGTGTTTGACCTGGTAATGGAA